>CM071945.1:11250000-11790000 GCA_036784905.1 Acrossocheilus fasciatus | reverse complement strand
TATAATGTATTTTATTTATTCATTTATTGAGCTACACTTTGTTGTATTTGACTTCTTAACATGTTTTCAGTTTTCACTGGCATTTTTCTTTTGAGTTTTTCCTGTTTTTGTCTTATCTTTTCTAACAAACGCACACAAAAACCACCAATATCACACTCCCCTCAGGAGGACAAATACCTGCTAACACTCACAGCATCGCTGTCTTTTAAAGATTCCTTCACTCCAAGTTCTTTTGGAGGGGAGGTCCTGTCTACCTAATGAGCAGTGACAGGCCTTCACCTCTCTGCTATAGGTCAGTCTGCGCTCATGTTTCTCCCCTTCGTTCTCACCTTCTTCTCCAAACAGCAGTCAGCTGAACCTAGCACAGGCGCTGTCGAGCCTCTCTCATTAGCAGCAGGTTTTTGTGCAGCATGCAGCAGATCCCAGGTCAGTGGATTCCTACTGTTCCGCCTGACAGCTCCATTGATTATTCTCTTTGCTCAGTGCCTTTTGCTTTAGCCACATGTCATGATGTAAAATGTCTTACTTAATGCATCCGGCCTCTAATTGGGAATGTGAAACAGACCGAGAGGACACTTGTGTTATGATTATACAACATGTACAAAGGTAGATGCTGCTATTCTGAATTGTTTAAGTACACAGTGCATTTGTGTAGGCTAAGTAGCGCTTTCATATGGAACCACCTGGGTGATAATTAGTGCGTGTCAGAGTGTGCTTTGTTGTGCTGAACCTGACAAAACTCTACACTGCAGTTTTATTATATATCTGGAACTTTGAACACTGGATGTACAAATAGTGAATGAACACAGCTGTGGGTTGCCAGATATGCTTTCGGAACCCGTTGCCTATTAAAGCATGATGTTGTTTGAACAAGTAGCAGATGTAATGCAACCACACAGAAACAAGCATGCCTGAACAAGTTAAATCGCTGTTATGCTTAATTGACAATCTTTAATGGGCAGGTAGTCTACAGCTTTCTGATATCCAGACAGGAACATAATAATGTGGATGGAACAAAAGTAGATTAAAAACATTTGCCAGTGTATTTTCTCCTTAAAAAATTGTAGTTTTGTATCAAATCCCAGTAAAAATATTAAAGCATCCTCAAAACAAGAAAAAATGCAATTATTTCTATTGTGTGCAACTTGATTTCAAAAGTAACTTGTTTAAGGATTTTTAAATGCCTTTACTGGAAATTGGTAAAAAATAAATAATAATAATAATCATTTCTTCTTATTATTAATACCATATATTTATATACTTATTTGATTGATTGATTGATTGATTGCATTGAGTTAATTAGATCTTTCTTTCTTTCTTTCTTTCTTTCTTTCTTTCTTTCTTTCTTTCTTTCTTTCTTTCTTTCTTTCTTTCTTTCTTTCTTTCTTTCTTTCTTTCTTTCTTTTATAGAAAATTCTTCCAGGATTGGAATTATGCAGAATAACTTCAAAACTGTCAAAAAGATATTAACTCCAACTTACATTTCCATGAGACATTTTTGTGGTGTTGAAATATTGCTTTTGTTGTTTCAGCTCCATTTTCCACTCAACAAATCCCAAAGAATCTAAAAATACTATGAGAAAATACAATTTCCTGCCTGAATTCAAATCCCACACACCACTGAGTGATTTGACACTCACCTGCAGCTGTCATTTCCACATTAACACTAACTAACACTACAGAAAGCATGCATCTGTTTCCCAAGCTAATAACGGTGCAGTTGAATGGCGTCAGTGGACATATTGCCGGCTGTCGGCTGGCAGGTGAAGTCCATTGAGTTGGCATCAGGGGTCCTGACAGCTGAGTGCAAGCGCATCTGCCCACTCTGTGTCTGGAACTGGAGCTTGTCAGTGGGAATCAGGGTAAACACCTCACTTAGTCTCAAACACAGATGCTGTAAAATCCTCTAGATGGTTGGTGTATTTAAAAAAAAAAAAAAAAAGACCAAGTGAATGCACTCTGTAATACAGTTCAGTAGGGATTAGATATCTGCGTATAAGTTTGTCTGTTGTTGCTTTGATTAACATTCACTAATGAAGGGAGCATTGTACCTATGAACGGATGTCACAGTGAAGTTCAGGTAAGTGAATCTTTTAACATGCTCTCCTTGTTATTGCTATTGATTACAAATATCATCTACAGGACATAATGAGATGCAGTTCTGCAATCTAGCTGCCAGGTAATGATGCTAATGATGCAATACTAATGGAAAACCTGCGATTCAAGGTGAGCAATCTGTTGCTCTCTCCATCTGGCACCTTCATTTCCCCTTCAACGCTCTCTTTATCACCGATTTTCCTGCTCTCTCACCCTCTTTTCAAACCAATTCAGGCAAAAGGGAAATGATGGGGTTGGTTCGGGCCCCTCTGGTCCATTTGACCAGCGGTGAGGTGGGCAGTCCTCCAGCTTTGGATTGATGGATACGTGGCAGGTTCAGTAGGTGTTCACTAGGCTCAGGTGCAGTCGCAGGAGCAGCTGTTCCAGGCTTTGTTACAGCTCTCACCGCTACAATTCTCCCCTCCCAAGCTGAGCCAACTGCCTGTTGTCTGCACAGAGTGTCTGGGCTATATTTAACACCTCTGGGGTTAATTAATAGGCTTCTATTAATAAAAATGAGAGCAGTTCTAGATCCTCCTCTCTCATTCTTCTGTCTTCCTTTCTAAGTGAGCAACAGCTTTGCTATTGCCCTTTGGCCATTCCTCTATCTATTATTGATGTGGCCAATGCCTCTTTCCCTCAAAGAACTTTATCGCTGCCTCGGTTTTGTGCGCTCTCTGCCTTTGTTTCATTCTACAAAATTGGTTCCATTTGTGTTCCTTTTATGTGTATGTGTAAAAAATGACTTTAAAGACTTAAGGAAATTAAAATTCTGTTGTCATTTACTGTGACTTTCTTATGAGGATTTTTACTCGTTGCTGTTTTTTTAAGCCTTTACAATTAATAAGAATTGGCACTTTTAAAAGGATTATTCACCCTAAAATAAAAATGTACTTAAATTTATGTACCCTCATGTTCCAAACTTGTATGATTTTCTTTCTTCTGTGAATGAAGTAGTAGCTTGATAACCAAACAGCCTTGGTGAACTTTGACTTCTGTTGGATGGACAGAAAACACTTCATAATCTTCAAAAAAACAAAGTTTTGTGTGATAAAGTCTGCTTTTTCCCCCCCAACTGAATGGGTTGGTGAACAGAATAAAGAATGGTTCTTTGCCAATTTTAACACTGCTACTCTTCTCGTCAACTTTTTTCTGTAAATTCCAACATAATTTTCAGCCTGTTCCTCACACAAAGCTGTTTTATGGCTTCAGAACAATTAGAATATAGTCCACAAGTCACATGGACCACTTTTATGATATTCTTTTGCCATTTTGCAGCTTCTTTCTAAGCACCTTGTAGTGAAAGAATTGTAATGTCAAATTACTGTAAAAGTGTCAACGCTGTCATGCTTCTAAATGCATAATTTTATCTCAAAATATATTGTGGTATTAATTTAGCATGAGATAGCACAATGACCTAAATTCCTAAAATTTTAAAGTAAAAGTACTTTAAAATTCTCCTTATGGAAACTGGAAAAGGAACCTGTTTTATAAGAGGAATCCTAAAGGGGTCATTCTTTCTGTGAACCGCCTCTCTCATCCAATACTAAATGTGTGTACATTGACTCATGCACAAAGCTAACAAAGGTTTAAAGGAATGAAGGCAAGCTTGGTGTGCCAGGTATCCTGCGGAGTTCTTCGAACCATGTAACAAAAGAGCACAAAAGAGGAGCCATGGAGCCAGAAATGTAAATGTAAATGTAAATGCCGATTATTGAGCTACAATATGAGTCATAAGTTTACGCTACATAAAAATTTGTCCTCTGACTCATTGTTTAAAGCTTTTAATGGAGTTCACAGTTACTTTTTTGACAGCACTGACACGCTGAAAGGGATTTGAAACTAATTTCTAGCTTGGTATGAAGTCAATGAAAATCGTTTTGAGAGAGACGAAGTGCAATATGCTTTATTGTGGCATTAATCTTCCGCAGCAATTGATCCAGTGTGGAAAAGGCATGCGAATAAGCAGATGTGAAATAACATCAACTGAGACATTTACATAATGGAGAAAAACACACTCACCTTAATGCTATTGTGCTGTTTTTTCCCTCATTTTCTTATTGAAATACAGGACTGCGTTGACAGGAAGTAAGGTACAATTGCGCACAGCCTCACACTGTGAAAATGAATAATTTTCTCAATACTTTGGACATCCGATGCCATTGACAAATTGTGCAAGCAAAGCGGCAGATTATAAACAGGACTCCCCATGTACTGGGATCTTGAATGGAAAATTTCCGCTGTGTTCGAGAAGGCATGAATGCATGACTTAACCCCAGCACTCATTTAAACTCCCCAGGAGATAAAGGCAAGCCTTCCTCTCACGGTTTGAAGAACCATCAATAAACCGCCTGCAGCCTGCTGAACTGCTGTAGCAGAACGCCAAAGTACTCTTAAGTTTCTCCTGCTTTTAGAAATATGCTCCCCTTCCCTTTCGGGTATTGGGTAAAAACTGAATATGCACAGTTCACATTGAGTTACATAGCTCTAATGATCATTACAGGAATATATTTGTTGTCAGCAACATTTTAAAATGAACGGTGCACTTTAAGTTAATGCAGTGGTTTTCAATCCTGGTCCTAGGGACCCACTGCTCTGCACATTTTGTATGTCTTCCTTATCTGATACACTCAGTTCAGTACATGGATCTGTCTCTTAACGAGCTGGGCCTGTATTCTTAAAGATTCTAAGAATCCTTTTAGAGAGCTCCTTATTTAGCTTAAAAATTTCTAACTAGGAGTCTTAGCTTAAAAGTGATTCAGGACCCACCTGAGAGCAACTCTGAGCGAGGAAAAGACAAAAACTTTTATCTCAGTGAGGAGGCGGGGCTGACCCCGTTGCTAGCTATGACATAGTCTTTTGAAGTCTGTGATTGGTTGGTTGTCCAAGAAGGAAATAAAAGAGCACTTTTAAGAGTAGGGTTTATTATAAACCTTCACTTTGAAATTATAGGCATAATTTTTCCTGTTTTACCGTACTCTCTCTCTCTCTCTCTCACTCACACACATACACAAATATATATATTCTTTATTTTTTATTTACCATGCTGTCATACTTAACGTATTTTATAGGAAATGAACAGCGACATAAGTGCTGTAACAGACCCAGATCATCACTGCTGCATAGTTGCATTTTTCCAGTTGCCAAATATGTTAATGTAGTGATTACGTCCATTTCTGGCGCTATGGCATTTCAGCGTGGTGTCGGAGATGTTAGCATATCTTTAATAAGTTCGGTCACAAACATGATCGCTACACGATCTAATGTATAGTGTCTTATTAACTCACTGTCATGCATTGTGTGCAACACATTTCTTCTCCCTCTTCATGTTTCGTCCATTTTCTCCGCTGCTAAATAAACTCTTAAGCCTCTTAAAAGTCCTCGTCCGTACTCCTAACAATTTTGGACCTTAAGACCTCTTTTAAGGGTTAAGATGCTTTTTGAATTACTTTTTTCTTTACTAGGATCTTTTCTTTAATTTTAAGAGGAAACACCCACATTTCTAATAATTTTCTTAGAATTTTGTTACTAGGAGCAACTCTTAGCACTAAGATTTTTCATGAATATGGGCCCTGATGATTTGAAACAGGTGTGCCAAATAAGGGAGACACACAAAATGTGCAGAGCAGTGGGTCCCCAGGACCAGGATTGAAAACCACTGAGTTAATGGGTCGAGCTAAAGGTTAGAAAAACTGCCAATGTATATATATATTCATGTTTTGGATTTGATTTTGACCTCTTTTCCCATTTGGTTTGGCCCAATTAGTTAAATGGCCAATTTTGCTAGCTCTCATGCAGTCCCTGAAGACCGCAACGTAAATTATAGAATGGAAAAACTGGGAAATCATTATATATGTATTGAATGCACTTCCAGCTCCTCAGGCATTTCTACAGAGTGCAGCTTAACCTTTAAAATGGTAAGTTACAGTACATCATGCTGGTCATAGAATATTTGCACAATAATTCTAAATCCTATTTGTTTTGGCCATGATCAAATCAAAACATCTAATATTCTGCACTAGAAAGGAATGTGAATAATTTCATTGTGTTCTATGGTTTTTCAAGAGAGTTGAGATGAATTTTCACACCATCTGTGTGGCTTTGCTGAAACAGTTCAATGTAGAAATGGATTCCCTTTATAAGAATGTATGTCTTGTTTTCCACTAAACATGCCTAAAACAAGATCACTTTACTTGAGAAACCAAACTATAGAATAAATTAAGATTTATTTTCAGAAAGTGTATCTTTAATGTAACTTACAAAGTTGTGAGATTATGCTTTTGAAACAAGAAAAAGTATTTGCTAATGGTGAAAATAAATCTTAATAGCCTAGCCTTAATACTAGCCTTATGATATATTTTCTGAAAACATGGCTGTTGGGATTATTTTACTGAAAAACAAGGCTTAATACTGAAGTTTTTTTTTCTTTGAACAATATTAAGAATATTAATATTAAACTGTTAATTCGAGCAACATCCCCACCCCACACCCAAATCCAAGAAATGACATACTCTAATTACAGTAAAATAGTTATAGTTCATGAAGCCTTTGAAATACTGTATATGCAATAATTGTTGTCCAATTTGAAAGAATATAACAATTGGTTATTTGGGCTGATTAACTGGTAAAGGCAATCAATCGGTCAACTGATTAAATTGCTTTTGCTGATTCCTGAAAGAGTAATAAATAAATTGTAAATGCTGTAGAAGTATTGTTTATTGTTAGATTGTTAATTTCGTCATTTACTAATACAGTTTTTTTAAATTTGAAGTCGTATCTTTTATCATTGGTTAATGCACTATGAACTAAAGTGAAAAATCAAGGTATTATTAATATATTAATAATAATTTATATTTAAAACATTCAAGTTCAGCACTATTTTACTTGGAGTGCTATGTTTGTTTTCATTCAGTATCCATTTTAGAAACTTTTAGAATCTTTTTGTATATTTGTTTATATAAACGTGTAGTGAAGCATCTAATGCAACGTTTGGTTCTTGCAAAACATGCTCACTGACTGTGTTAAAATTCTTTTTGACTTTATCGTGCATGCCAATACTCTCCAGTTGTGATCATCAGTTGTCTTTTAATACAATGCTTATACAGGATGGCAGTCTTACTGTAGAGCCTGGCAAAAAAAAAAAGAAAAGCTAAATAGATCTTATGGCAATACACGGAACACAAGTACAGTCTGATGAAATATGGTCTTTCATGTGTTGTATCAACACTGGAGACATATCGATGCAATTACAGCACAGTCAACCATATCTGGAGAATTTCTTCTAATAAACAGTGGAGGTGTCGATTGGCAGCCAGCGTGTGAAATGTTAATTGAATGGAGCTGAGTGTCGTAGATGTAGAAGGCTGAATATTAACTGAGACTGAAGCCTTGATGATGATCAACATTATCATCATCTTGGAAAACGAAGCCATTCGCTCATTAGTGATGCGTGATAAAGTTCCCAATCAATATGCAGATGAGAGGCACTTCAAATTGCATGGCTCTCTGCTGTCATCCCCTCCCCTCCCACTTTGAGAGATGGGATGGCTCAGGCCGCTGTCAGCCGCTGAGATGCATATCTGTGGCACAGTCACTTCTCTCATTACAGTACTTCCTGTCAGCTCCGCTTAAAAGAGTCTGTGGAAGCTCCTCACGGCGCCTGCCACCGCAATCCTTAGGGGACTTGGGCAAGATACTGGGTACTTTATTTTGATTCCCACGTTTCAAAAAGCCTGTCACTAACGATAATCTTGACTTGTGAGAGGAGTTTAGAAGGTCGTGGAGAGATTTATGTAGTTTCAGAAGTTTTGGTTCCTTTCTCAGGAGGACGTAAATTATCTATTGAATTAATTATCAGAAGAACATCTTTGGATAATAGGCGGATCGAGCTCTTTTTAATTATAATGTTGGATGGGATTTAGATAAGAAAGATGAGTTTTTTAAGCCACGTCGTCCATATCTTCTGAATAATCATAGGTCTGTCTAAGCAGGTCTCCTGCTGTACTTTTAGATGAACATGGTGTCCGTTTCATGTGTTGCTATGACTGTGAAATAAAGTAGCATCATTTTTGTCCTTTAGTTAAAGTTGAGAATTTACTTTACCAAGGACTTGGTGTAGACTATTATTAATGATGTGATGTCACACATATACCCTCTCTCCTGTGCTTATTTGACCCTGGTGTACAGCAGAAGTGTACCCGCTGTACTGTTGAGTGTTGACCTCTGTGGAGACAACACCAGTTAAAAGCATTGACAAGGACGCTTCAATGGAAGCATCTGCCACTAAAACTGCTGGTGTCACCCTGTGACATAAAAATAAAGTGCGTAATTACTCTTTCTGTCTGCTGTCATGTTATTTTTTAATTAACCATATGAATAATTTATTTCAATACAAATAAACTCTCTTATACCAAATATCAAATTTGAGACCAAACAAAAGTTGTTGCATGTTTATTTGGTGTTGTTGTAATTTTTTAGATTTTTGTTATATCCAGTCCTTAAAGGGGGCATCTGATGCCCATTTTTCCACAAATTGATATGATTCTTTAGAGTCTTAATGAAAAGTCTAGAAATTTCTCAATGGTAGTGAAAAAAAACACCTTTTTTTACCCTGTCAAAATCAGCTCTGTTTTCAGCAAGCCATTTTTTAGGCCATGCTTTAAATGCTAATGAGCTCTGTTGACCCCGCCAAAACGAAAGTAACCTTAATCCTCTGCGTCTTCAGCGGCTCAAATGTCGGGAGTAACTGACGACTGCTATATTCATTATTACATCCAACAATAGAACACCTCAGTCGCTTAATCGAAGACATCTTGTCTTCCACTGCACCGGAGTCAACTCAATGGCGGACGGATGACAGCTCACTCAGGGCAGGTCTAAGGTAAGACAGCCTTGTCAATCAGCTACTGTGCAGAACTACATCATTCTGACAGGAATCTCAGAACAGCCTGATTTGAGGGGATTTTAAAATAGGGATTTTAAAAAAAACACTGGGTGGATTTTTATCATTATAGGATGGATGTGTACACACACTTCCGACGCACAACTTGTAAAGTGAATTTTGCATCCGATGACCCCTTTAATACATTGTGTCGTTACCTAGATGATCCATGATCCATTTTCCCCCCACTGCTGTTGAGAAAAATCCTCCAGGACCAACAAATTATTTTGTTTGTCTTTTGAATATTTTAACCCTGTCCAGCAGTTACTATGATTTTGAGATCCATCTTTTCACACTGATGACACTGAGGGACTCATACAGAACTATTACAATAGATTCAAACATTCACTGATGCTTAAAAAGGAAACTTTTTTGAATTAAGAGCTGGGGGTGAAAACTTTTAGCATTTGAAGATAAGGGTAAATTGTACTTATGTTGTCTTCTGAGAAAAATGTAAGTATGTTCGGTAGATTCTGTAGGGCAGTAGGCTACTAAATGAAAGAATATACAATATTTGAACAAAATAATAATTTACTTGCCATCAAAAGTTTTAACCCTTTTCACTGATGCATGCATCAATGTTTGAACCATTTGTAAAAGTTGCATATGAGTACCTCAATTGAAAAGATGAATCTCAAAAACGTCTCGTTTTGTTTTAAGTATAATTGTTTCTGATCCAGTGGTGCGGTAAAATTCAATTAGGGAGAAAACAAGAAACCTGCTTCATCAACTGCATCCTGAAACCAACTGACTAAATCCAGGCCAGCAGAAATACATTAGTGCCTCTCCACGTTTCTCACTTCCCACTGATCTGCTGGATCAGGGCCTCTGAAGTGGAGTTGTCCAGGGGGTCTGGAGTGCTTCCCAGTTTCAGCTGAGGCAGGATCTGGGGAGAGAATAATGTCACATTACTACGTTCTATCCGAGCAAGGCCACGAGGGGAAAGGTTAGTAGACACCGAACCTCGCTCTCCCAGCCTCTGCAGCAGTGTTGGCAGTCCGTCAACAGAAAATCGCCCCTGTGTCCTTCACATTACAGCAACAAAGCCAAAAAACATAAGAGATGTGGCCTACATTAGTGAAAACCCCATAAGTAACTTGGCACATCCAAGACATGCTCCATATTGCATATAGTCATTTTTCCTGTGTCATTGAACCCCATTAAGAACAGAAATCTGGGCTCATATATCATAGCAGGTGTTCTGACTGATAGAGTCATTGTGGGAAATGTGACCACTTCACAGGTGCATTTACATGATTTTTTTCATGCGTTATCCGTAATAAGCATTAGTCAGCAAAATATGCAGAACGAAGAGAGCTTCTTGGTGTGATTTAAAAAATGGTGCCAACCAATCAAGTTAAGCCAGGTCATTACATGCATAAACTATTCAGCTCATTTCCCATATGGCGAAATTATATTTTATATCTAATATTTATATATTGAAGTGCAATTTGTAATGCATTTTGCCATTTGAAGGTCTAAATAAAATATATTTTTAATTAAAAAAATAAATTATTCAGATTGCATTGTTTACAATATATTTGAAATAGATTTCCACCAGAAAAAAAATGCTATTTACTGTAGGTTAGAATGCACCATAAAAACAACTCAGTATTGTTTCTATTAACCACCCTAACACTTTACATAGCTCGTAAGCTTTGTGTCCTTTGGTCATTTCGGGGGAATGTGAATCCGTAAAAAGCATCTTTTTATTGCCAGAATAAAACGGGTTCTTTTCAGGCTTAATAGCCAAAACAGGTGCAAAAGCCAACGTGCAGATGGAAAATAAATGTTACTGATGGTAATATAAAAGACAAATAGAAAGAAAAGAACAGATCACACCTAATTAGACTCTTCAAGAACTTGTATTTTGTATTTTAAAACTTCTTCACTACAAAATACCTCCAAAATAACAGTTATGCTATAAAATAGAGGCCAGCTTCAGTTTGAATTGATCAATGCCATAACAGCAAATGCATTAGCTTTGCAATTTGCAGTTAATAACATCTGTTTTTGTCTGTGATAAACTTTTCAATCTTGTAACTACACCTTTTTTTTCATAGACTCCTGACAGAGGCCTACTGTACTGTAACGGATTACCATCCTGGGTGATGCTAAGCAGCATGCCAGCAAAACAGCTGACTCAATGAATTGTTCATAAGCATGTGATATACCCATTACACTGTATATTTGCACATCTAAAGAGTTAATCCTCAGGCGACAAGGGTTTTTGTGGCTTGGAGGTTATACAGTAGGGAAATAAAATGAAAAGAATTATACAAGCTGGCAGATGACCTCAACATGCACATATAGGCCTATGTGCACACACATAGGCATTTCACAAGAGAGTTCACGAGAAAGCACTATCTCAAGAACTCTGCTGACAAAGTACCCCATAAAGTAAATTCATAGATCAGCTGTTTGACGAGAAGAGTTGTGGCAACCAATAAAAATAAATAACGTGGCTTGTCCTGTTGTGCTACACCTACTGTCTCGTCTCTATTCAGCTGGCACATGAACAGCAGTACACCTGGCAGTGTGCTTAAAAATTCCCTTGTTCTTTAAAGAATTCTATAATTCCTCTTAGTGTTCTTCCATTAGATTCATAGTTCATTTAATAAGCCAAAGTGTAATGCAAATGCAAATTCAAAATATCAAATTTAGGTTAAAATAATGGATTGAGTAGGATAAATCAAGCATAGTGTGAAGGTAGAACCTCATTAGCATAGCAGATGTTTTTGCAGTCTCCTTTGTCTTGTTGCCAGATGAATCCACACTGAATAATTAAGCCTGTGGAACAAAGACCCTTTATTGTGGAATATATGATGTGTTTTGTCAGCCAGTTTCAGATGGCAAGAGAAGAACTATTCTGTGCCATGTCAAAAAAATAAAAATAAATAATAATAATAAAAACATGTCAGTGGTAAAAAAAATAAATAATAATAAATAAATAAATAAAACCAACAAGGTTAACAGCATCAGCAGTAAAAGTGTTGAGTATTAGCATATAGAAAGCAATTTATTAGCTAACATGGTGCATTATAAATTGCTCTGACCAGCTTTACATGCAATAGAATAAAGAAAACAGTTCCTAAATATTTATAGTGAATTTATTCTGTGAATAATGGTTTGAACTATTGTCAAAGCTGCATTTAGGCTCTTTGCGCCTAATTAGAGAGGTATTTAAAAATGAATTCCTCTGTAGTGTTTACTGTTATCAGAATAGTGTCATGTTCACAAAGGAATATTATTCCAGTTTAATTAATTTGGTAATTTACACCCGTGTTGATTATTTACCTCATTTTATATAATCTGAACAAATGAACCATAATTGTCAACATATTTAATCACGCTTATACTGTATAACGTAATTAGATTCAATTATGCTTGAAAATGCAACTTAAATATATTTCTACCAAGTTTGTCAACTGTATTGTCCATAAATATTAAATTCATTTGGATAAAAATGTATTTTTTTGCACAGATGATAGACTTATCAAAGTGTGCTATGCTCTTAAAAAGTCTCCACTATTTTTTGAGTTAGTAAGAATTAAGGACCACACAGTTCTAAAAATCAGTTCATATTCTACTGCTTATTTCAAACACAAAGTGAAATATGTTTAAATATCTTTTTATGTTTTATCAGCACTGCCAGAGCGTCATATACGTCTAAGGTTAGCATTCTTGCTTTGAAGAGTCATCGAGTCATCAGATTATTTTACCACGGCATATATTAGCATATAAATTCTGCCGCACTTTACAGATCAGTCTCCCCCTACGAGCTCTTTGATCGCTTCCTGCAGACAGCACAAACTCTCAAAGCTGTGGAAAAGAGATGTTTCAGACAGGAAGTGACACATCATCTTCTCACACGAAGTAACAAAAGTTATTAGTAATTGATGACACAGTAACTCTAAGCTGCTCTAATAGATGTTACTGGCTGAATTACAACTTGGCACACCATTTGAGGGAATCAAAATGTTTATAAATCTAACCAGAACAGTCCAGTTCCCCTGAATCTGATCCACTGATATAATGTAAGTATATATAAATGTAAACATCATTAGGGATGGGGGGAAACAAATTAGGATTGTCTCCTTTTCAATTCACAATTTGGAATTTGGAATGAATGGAAGAGGAAATTACAGTTTGATAAAGTTGAAAGGAACAACACAGTCTGAGACAAGTTTTACCTAAATAATTCTATTAGTAATCATGTCTAATTATGCTCGTTTATTCCCCTGACATATAAAAATGCATTTTTATTGATTACTCATTTTTGAATCTGCTGCTTACTTTATTAAACTATACCCACACAAGTGTATTAATAATAATAATAATAAAAATTATCCATTATCCATTATCCATTAAAGAAAAAGTTCACCCAAAAATGAAAATTTGCTGAATATGTGCTCACTCTCAGATCATTCAAGATGTAGATGATTTTGTTTCTTCATTGGAACAGATTTGGGGTATTTAGCCTTACATCACTTGCTCACCAAAGGATCCTCTGCAGTGAATGGGTTCCATCAGAATGGGAGTTCAAACAAAATGTGTTTCTTAAAAACACACAGATTTTCACTACACAGTTATTTAATAGACTGGTTTTGTGTGAATTACTTGTGGGTTATTGTGATGTTTTTATCAACTGTTTGGACACTCATTCTGACGGCACCCATTCACTGCAGAGGATCCGTTGGTGAGCAAGTAATGTAAGGCTAAATTCCTCCAAATCCAAATCTTTAAGAAACATGCTCAACTATATCTTGGATGGCCTGAGGGTGAGTAATTTTTCAGCTATTTTTTTCACTGTTTTGAATTATTTAGACCTGTGAATTTAACTGTGGCAAATGTGAAGGTAGTTCTAAAATTGCTTAAAAAGCAATGCTTTTCAGTACTGAATTTGTAATTAAAATGTCTTTAGCTTCATCTTCCATATTTGAACTTTTTTTTTTTTTTTTACTGACGATATCATACATCATTTTGAGATTTTCACTGTGAAGGATGCAATTTCCAAATCTTGCTCAACTCTGTCTCTCACCACCTACAGCATATTAGTAAAAATAAACTTGCTTTTTTGGCCATCGCATAGTTTGTATCAGTGATTGGCATGAATGATTGAAACAGAATGATATGTACCAGCTCATTTTTCAGCGAATCATTCTCAGTTTCCAGGCTTACATTTACCAAACACTGCAGCAAGGCCAGAACGATCATTAGAGTGAAAATGAGAGACAGCAAATGAGCTTTAACATGATATATGAATGTGTTGTGTTAGTGTTTGTGTGCACGCATGGGTATGTTCTTTGTGCAAGCTTGATTTGTGAATAATATTTGTGTATTTCTGGAAGAAAATAGATGGGATCATAAGAGACAAATGACAGTGCGGGAGAGAGACGAAATAGAGAATGAAAATGAAAGAGAGACTCTAAGTAAACATGGAAGGAGAACGAGGAGGCAGGAACATCCATATCTCTTATATAGAGGTTGAGACTCACAGACAGCAGGGCAGGTTTGTTTATTATTTGTGTGGAGTGTGACACCATGTCATAGTATGTGTTATGTGGATTTTTGGCTGAGAATGATAGAACAACACAAAAGGCTTTTGTATGTCAAAACGCTAGTGTTCTACTCTGCATTACATTGAAATGTCATGAGCAAGACTCTCTTTATTATTCTGAACACAATTTTGTCTATTCAGATCAACTAAATAAAGCATGTCTAGCAGTATTCCAATGGAATTTAACAAATCACCTTGGCTTTATGTAGTAGAATACATTTTTTTCCCTACATGTTTTTTGTTTGTTTGTTTAATTAAACCATTTTAGCCAAAAATGATCTGTGCATTTGTCAGCCAAACAAATTCAGTCAGAATAGACATTTGAGAATTTATTGTGCTTCCAAATT
Source organism: Acrossocheilus fasciatus (assembly GCA_036784905.1). Lineage (NCBI taxonomy): Eukaryota > Metazoa > Chordata > Actinopteri > Cypriniformes > Cyprinidae > Acrossocheilus > Acrossocheilus fasciatus. The sequence continues at coordinate 11,775,056 of CM071945.1, read as the reverse complement.
ATAAAAAACATGAGAAGCAGCAGTCAGTAACATTTGGAAACGAACAAGTAAAATTCTGCAAATGGTGAAGTGCACTGAATAGACACTTAAAAATATAAACACTCGGTTGGAGGAAATTGTCCTCAAGCTGAGGAAGCCGAAACTGTGTTTCATAAGTAAAGGAAAGTGGTCTCCAGGTAGCTGTACTGATGACATTTGTCTGGAGATCCATTTTGTTCTTTTAAGCCACTTTCTACTCCCTGGCTTTGGTAAAAAAAATAAATAATAAAATCATATTCCTAGCAGGTTATTCAGAAGTTATTGTTCGCTTTTGACTGAGCTGTATATTTCTCTTTCTATAAATAGAGTTGAATTTACAGTGGTCACAAAAACATTTTCCCAGTATGGGTACACTAAATGTCTCTGAATTATATAACAAAATATAAAATCTAGTGACATTTTAAAACACAAGCGCTTAAAACATTTTGCAAAAAAAAAAAAAAATAAATAAGTTTGCTGAAAAAGAGCAGATACTTCCTGGTTGTCAAACATTAGTGGCGCATATCCAAAGTTATCGTTCAGAAAGTTTGGGGATTTTTAAAATGTTATTTTTTTTTTTTAAGAAATAGTTCATGATGCATTTTATCTTCATTAGAAAGTTCAAAATGACAGCATTCATTTAATATATATACATTTTTAAAATGATACATATTCATTATATGCTTTCTGAATAAAAGTATTCATTTCTTGCTTGTGTTTCTTAAAGGTTTTTCCTTAAAAACTAAATGTTTTTCACATTAATTATGGACATTGTTCTACAAAAGCTTGACAAAATCACTATAACACCAGACATTTTAATGTGGCTCAGAGTAAGTGCCCAAAAAATGTTTTTGGGGCCACTCTATATAGCATTGAGGCAGAAATGACATTATGGTGAGCAAACTGCTATTTGATACTATATATTTATTTATTGCCCCACCATCTTCATCTTTGTCCTCCAGACACCTGATTCTTTACTTGAAATGTGAAATAAAAGATTTTTAGTGCCCTTTGTGCCAAGCTAACAAAAGTTAATTACCCTTTAAGTGACCATGAGAAATGTGTGTAAATATTTTAATAAAATATTTATGTCTTAATAAAAGAGCATTTAAAGAGCATGCTTAAATTATCTTAGAGCCCTTACTCTAAATTACACATATAAACTCTCTTTGAACATTAAGTATATGAACATTAACCTTCTGATACTTGATATACTTCAAAATGTTTGACCAGCTTACATTAGCAAATTAGCTTTTATTTTTTTCAACTCACTCTTTAAAGCCACTAGTACTGAAGCACCCATCTCTCCCAGCATGTAGAAAGCGCACTGACCCAGTCATGCCTCTGTGCTTTAGCATCTCCATCTAACAGCATTAAAAACAACAGAGGTAAGTGATCTACCAGCAGTTATTTATTCTTCTTTACAGGCGACGTGTTCTTAAACAGTGCATGGGCGTCCTGCTGGCTTTGAACTTTAATAAGCAGAATGGGCTCTCTGGCAGAAGCAGTGTGTTTGAGGGTGGGAAATGTTGGAGGAAGAATCGTGTGATTGTTTGAGATTATCAGCAGAAAATGCATCAGTCCAGATGGGAGCGGAGGTTGCATTAGCAGAAAGGCCAAGAAATGTATGACCCGAAAATTAACCCCATAAGGCGGCTGGTGAAAAGATTGTTTTAATGGTGTTAAACCTTGAAAACCTCCCAGATAATTCACCGGGCTCCATCTGGGCATTGTTCCTCAACAAGTGTCTGACAAATTGATAGATAAACAGACATCATTTATTTGATCCCAGAGGCGAGGCAGTAAATCAAGGGTGAGCTTTCTTTGACTCGTCTGTTTCCGAGGCACATTATTAGTGTCATAATGGCTTCTGTGTATCTACAGACGTGATGTTTGGCCTTCAGGAAAAGGTCATGTAGTAGCAGTTTAGCAGTGCTTTTGGAAACAGCTCATAGAGGTTACAGCAGTTTATCACAGATATCCAAGAGCACCCAGTCAATGGATAGAATGCTGTGCCCTTTTCCAAAAGCTCATAATATTACAGAAAATTCCCCTCCAGAGCTCGATCCTCCTCACAAGTGAGTTACCCTCATTTCTACAGACTCTGTGCCCTTTAGGTGAAGTGCTGTTCTTTCTGTTCTTATCATCTGTGTACGTGTGTCTCTGTGTGGAAGCCATTCATTGTTTAGTGTTTTTCTGCTGTCCTAAAGTCATATATCTGCAAGCTTGTCTGATGCATATGCAAATAATGCTTTCTAAAGATTACATTGACATACGAGATACTGTATAATGCATGCACTACAGCTCAGCTCGCACATGGATACGTGGAGATTTAACTGCCAATCAGTCACCTGTGACAACAGGCTCGGCTAGGGAGATGACAGAGTGCTATAGTTATGGAATCTGCATCCTGGGAAGAAACACTGATACCAGTGGTGTCCTTCAGTGTCAGCTACTGCAAACTGCAGCTTTGTGTGTATTTTCGAAATAGCAGCTTGGTGTTATGGTTACCGTTTTGAAATTAATAACGTCAAGATGGTGCCGCTCACGGCAGCCATGGTGCTTCGCTATCCAGTTGTTTTAGTGTTTTTGTTAGTTTTTCCTGTTTTTTGTTTCTCAAACACGATCAGTTTTAACAGAGAAGAACTGCTGAACATTCGGCAGAACACACCACAAAATCTCCTACCAGTTTTCAATTATTCGTATGTTTTGCTGGACGTAGTAGTCGGTGGAGCGGTGGCGCTGTTCAGACGCTTCAGGACACGCAGATGGGGGAAGCGAGCTGGCGCGCTCTTGAAGCTCAGACAGTGTGGATTTCGGACAGCACTGCCTAGCATCTATCTGGCGAATCTCCGCTCCCTACCCAATAAAACGGCAAACTCCTTCTGCTCTCCCGGACAAATAAGGATTTCTCTGCTGCTCTGTGTTTCACGGAAACCTGGCTGAACGAAGCCATTCCAGACAGCATGCTTCATCTGCCGGGCTTTCAGCTGATCAGAGCAGATCGCAACGCAGAATCAAAAAGGAAATTGCACGGCGGTGGGACATGCTTCTACATTAATGAGAGGTGGTGTACAAATGTAAGAGTGTTAAAGAAGATATGCTGTTCAGATCTAGAAGCTCTCTTCATTAACTGTAGGCCTTTCTACTCGTCGAGGAAGTTTTGCTCGTTCATTCTCGTGAGTGTTTACTTTCCTCTGCAAGTGCACATGAGCTCAGCTTTACAGAAACTGGCTGATCTGATCACAGACACAGAACAACAAAACCCAGACTCTGTTTTAATCATTCTCGGGGACTTAAATCAAGCAAATCTCTCACGTGAACTGCCAAAATACAGACAGCATGTTACATATCCCACCAGAGAAAGTAATATATTGGATGACTGTTACACCACAATAAAGAATGCACATCACTCTGTTCCATGGGCAAGAACTTAAATCTGTTAAACCTGTGGTAAAGACTGTAAAGAGATGGACCAATGAGACAGAACGGGTTTTACAAGCCTGTCTTGACCTTACTGATTGGAGTGTTTTTGAAGCTGCTGCCACCAATCTGGACGAGCTCACAGAGATTGTAACTTCATATATCAGTTTGGTCTTATGTAACATTCAACAATGATAAGCCATGGTTTACAGCAAAACTCAGACACCTTCGTCAGGCCAAAGAAATGGGGACAGTCTTGTACAGTCAGGCCAGGAACACACTGAATAAAGAGATTAGAGTGGCTAAAAGGACCTATGCTGGAAGATCAGTTCACTTCCAATGACTCCGCTTCAGTGTGGAAAGACCTGAAAGCCATCACCAAATACAGGACATCATCCCCCAGGACTGAGGTGAATCAACAACTTGCTGAAGACCTGAATGAGTTTTATTGTAGATTTGAAACCCCCCAAACCCGTCCTGACCATCTATCTACACAACCGTTAACACCTCCAGCAACCCCTCTCTCCCCCACTCCTGTACTTCAGATCAGTGAAGAAGATGTGCGCCAGGTCTTCAGGAAGAACAAGAGAAGGAAGGCACCAGGCCCAGATGGTGTGACACCAACCTGCTTGAAAACCTGTGCTGACCAGCTGGCCCCCATCTTCACACAGATCTTCAATAGATCTCTGGAGTTGTGTGAAGTCCCTTCATGCTTCAAACGCTCCACCATCATCACCATCACAACTGGTTCTGGCTTATCTTAAGGACATCACTGGACCCTTACTGGACCCCCTGCAGTTTTATTACGGAGCAAACAGGTCCGTGGATGATGCAGTCAACATGGGACTGCATTACATCCTGCAACACCTGGACAAGTTAGGGACTTATGTGAGGATCCTGTTTGTAGACTTTAGTTCACACCATCATCCCTACACTCCTCCAGACCAGACCTCGAAACTAGACAGTCATTGGGTAAATGCTGCGATTATGTACGCTCAGCGTCTCTGGGGGTTAATGGAGGAGTGGGCTGGCCTGGACTCCGGGCTTCTGCCTGATGATTGGAGGGTCTGCATCTCCTTTTGATTGACAGCGATTTTGTCCTATAAAAAGTCGCTGACGCTGAAGTTATTCGAGCTCAGTCCCACAGCGGCTTTGCACTTGGTTCTTATCAATCATTATATATTTTTTTTATTCATTTATAATGTTATGTTTTAATATACATGCTGCTAAATCAGAAATTTCAAGATATGCGAGCAAAAAATGCTCCTGACACTTAGGCAATACGACACGAGCAAGAGTGCTGTTTTTGTTTCGTGTCTGTGTTCGAATCCAAATCCGCGTTGATTTGGGCGAATCACTGATTCACTGAGCCATTCATAAAAACAGTCATTTGATTCACTCCTGAAGGATTCAGCCATTTTGAAAGAATCATTTGAATGACTCAGTGATTCAATCACGAACTTCTGCCACCTGCTGGCCGTTTTTAAGTTTACCGTCTAAATGTAGGTGTATTACATTATTTTCCAACATATTTCTATATTCAGAATTTAGTATTTAAAACATTCATCTCCTAACATTATTTATGCAATTATAAATACAGTATAAATGAATAAATGCCACATCTAAATGTCACTTCATGCAGCTTCTGTGCATTGCTAAGATGAGTTTTGTTTAGATTAATTAATGGATAACAATAGCCAGTCATTCATTCACATTAATTAAGTATATAGAGAATAATATTGTCTGTTTTCACTTACATCTATTTATTTGTTAAATTTTGATTAATTTTGTAGAACTGAATTATAAATTAAGCTGGTATAGTATCGTAAGACATTTTTATGGTATCGTGACAACCCTATTATAGACCACATTCCTTGTTTCAGTTTAACCTAATTCCCACATTTCCTCCGTCCAGTTTAATATCTTTTTTTTTTTAGATTGTTTGTTCATTCATTCATTCATAAAGTAGGCTAGGCCAGTGTCACTGGAAAAGACGCCTAGCTGGTACGACAGGGTCACAGAGAGCATTTTCTTGAAAAGGAACGTAGGGCAGAATTTACGTATAAATAAATGGACAATTTTTATGATGTAGGCCGAAAATGAGCTTCCCCTCTTTGAAAGACCAGCAGCCGCCACTGTTCAAGAACTGTATACATCCAGAGTGAGGAAAAGGGCTCAGAAAATAACTCTGGATCCCTCACACACAACTCAACCCCTTTTTGAACTTTTGCTATCTGCCCCCCCCCATTATGCAATAACAATGTGCAATAACCTAATATTTATTTGCTACCACCTCCATCCTAGTACATCCCTGCATCTCCTTCTATTCTATCCCATTCTATCATCTATAGCACAACCGTATATACAATAATTTATGTTCCAATTATTTTTATTTTTTATTTTTTAGTTTATTTATATTTATATTTACATATGTGTATTTTTTATTCTCATCTCATTTTTATTGTCTGTGTGTCATTGTTGTCTCTGTGAACTGGAAGCTTATGACACTAAAACAAATTCCTTGTATGCGCAAGCATACTTGGCAATAAAAGCTCTTTCTGATTCTGATTATATGCTGTACGTTTATCGGTAGTAGTATCTGCTCAACCGTAATTCAAACTGAATTATGAACTTTAGAGATTATTCAGAATACTCAAGAACTGGATCAATGAACAAATCATTCATGCCACATCTGCTGATTCATTGAAAAGATCTGACTCAAAAGAATCATTCATGAATCAGACATTACTACTTTTCGAGAGTCGGACTCGTAATCCAAAGGTTGCAAGTTCAAGTCTCAAGCTGGCAGGAATGGTAGGTGGGGGGAGTGAATGTACAGCGCTCTCTCCACCCTACCATGATTGAGGTGCCCTTGAGCAAGGCACTGAACCCCTAACTGCTCCCCAGCATAAATGGGGGCCCACTGATCCGGGTGTGTGTTCACGGTATGTATGTATGTATGTATGTATGTGTATATGTATATGTATATGTATATGTATATGTATATGTGTGTGTGTGTGTGTGTGTGTGTGTGTGTGTGTGTGTGTGTGTGTGTGTGTGTGTGTGTGTGTTCACTGCTGTGTGTGTGCACTTTGGATGGGTTCACGAAATCTGAGTATGGGTCACCATACTTGGCTGTATGTCACGTCACTTTCGTCACTTAAATAATGGATCAGATTTATGATCCTTTTTTTGGAATCTCTGAAGCTTCAGTTCCTGTTCATTCTAATTTAATAGAAAAGAACATGAAAAATGTTTCTTTTTGCTCTCTGCAGGAGAAAGAAATTCACTGTGACACATTGAGCCATGGTCCTCATATGGGCTATCATAATTGTACAGTACTGTCATATTTTGCAGCTTAGCTGGTTTCATTGTTAAAAATCATTTCATTCATTTGAACAAATTTACCATCTATCTGTTGTATCCATGATATTTTCTCTTTGACATGCCCCCAACTTTGAAACTCAGGGCTTTCGACATTGTAAGTACGACATTATGGTAGTGTTCATGTACATTCAGTGTTGGGCACGTTACTTTAAAAAAGTAATTAGTTATAGTTACTAGTTACTTCTCGCAAATAGTAACTGAGTTAGTAATTGAGTTACATCATTATAAAAGTAACTAATTACCAGGGAAAGTAACTATTGCGTTACTTTTTTAAAAATGTCAAATAACTTTGGATGCTCCCAATATTAAATATGTTAAATTAATGAAATGGACACTAAAAAGAATAAATTATTATTATAAAACATTGTACATTAATCTACACTATTTATCTACTGACACTTAGTATCAGTCAGTCAAGCATTATAATATAATATTTTGATAATTTAATATTATATGATGATAGAACTTTAGTAATTAGAATAACCAAGTATGAATGCATATTTGTCATCAATATAAAACGCACTAATGATTAATGAGCTGCTGGGTTCATGAATATTAATCACGTTGTCTGAGTTCGCTCGAATTGATTTGCTGAAATCAAAACAGGGAAGATAATAGGTGAGCGTCGGCCAATGAGATTGTCGTTTGCGCATTAGCCCCGCCTACTACCAGAGAAAGCGGCAGTTCTTAAAAGCTGAAGAATTCCAAAGGAACTCCGTTATTTTGACAGGAAAATACAACAAAGAATATCGTTTACATGTAGCGCGTCAATTCTGCATGTTATGAAAGACTCTCTTGCTCTGTATCTTTCTTTGCATGCGTGTATGTGAGAGAAAGCGACGGCGAGTCGTGCGCTTCACACTAGAGTTTATAGCACGTCAAATACAGCTACACTGCGCATCCATTCAGATGAACTGAAAAATTAAATTCTAATAATATAATATAGTAACGCCACATTTTATTGTCAGTAACGGTAACGGCGTTGTAACGGGGGAAACAGTAATTCGTTTGATTACTCGTTACTGAAAAAAATAATGCCGTTAGTAACGCCGTTTATTTATAACGCCGTTATTCCCATCACTGTGTACATTCAACATCAAAACATAAATATCGTGTTTCGTGCATTGTGTTTCCATCACCCTGTTTTAATGCGCATTTTGAAGTATTGCATCATAAACGATTGATGTAATCCCTAAATCTTAATAATACCTTAATTTGCAAAAAGCTTTTTATGCGTGTTGCGAAAAAAGGGTTCATGCGAATAATGGGAGATGGAAACACGTTTGCTGAATAAATTCCTCCATGCGCATCAAAAAAGTCATGTGACTTTGTGTGATGGGGCGGCATAACCTGCCTAACCAGCGGACCGATCTCATTGCACAGCATCTGAAATGTTGTTATGGTCATTCTGAAATGCCCGAGTAAGGTCTGTCATCAAAGTATTTCTGTATCATTGCCTCCCAGAACTGTTACACGACTGTGTTCCCGAACAGCAGGCATCCACGAAAGCAATGACTGCATTCATTTTGTTTCGTCTGCTCGCTCTGAGGCACAATTCATTTATTATATATGAAAATTATTATATTCACTTGCCTCTCCCACTTTTCGTTGTGATATTTAGTGCCCGTTTATCAGGAAGTGACGATTTTGTTCTCTTTGACTCGTCGGATGGAAATGGTGCTTTTTCGCAAATGTTTTATGCAACATTCTGATTTTGCGCACAAGTTAAATTCGCATCTTTGGATGGAAACCCGGCTTATCTGAATCTTCTTTTCCTTCCGATAATTTCTCTCATTTTTCCCTATAAATAACACTAGTAAAAAGAAAATGCAGTTTTACATAACTGAAAAGCTTTCTCTTTTCCAGCAGTAATAACAGTGTAGTGCAGGGCGAGACACTAAATGAATAGTTGTTTTCTGCCAAGGTTTCGCTTGGTCATTGATTGGTGCCTCAACTCTCCTCTAGCCTGACTCTCAGATGTCCAATAGACTATTGAATGATTTTGTTCTAGGTCTGAGATGGATCCAAATGGACCAGAGCCATGCCAGGGTGTTTGAATGAGCTGATGAGGTCTGTCATCAGGGCCCAGAGGGCAACAGTGCACTTAACTGATTAACACCAGCCAGCCAGCGTGTCAAGTCATAAGACCCTGTCCGGGGGTTATTAACGAGAGGTGACTTGCTTGCTTGATATCGCGTTTGCATTCCTCCTTCGTCATTTCTCACAGTAAAAACCCAGATTGTCCCTGTGTCCTTGTGTCCAGATCTGCTTTCCATTATAAAGTCTAAAATCTGAATGCTTTGAATGGGGCCAAAACCGATCGCCCTCTGTGTGTGAATGTGCATGAACTTCCTTGACGTTCCGTCCTTTGATGCTTTTCACTTCGCCAGTAGCTGTTGCCATGGCCACAGAAAACTTCTCTTTCATTCGGACTGCTGCTCTACCACTTTGCCAGATGTCAGTTCCTGTAATGAAAGCACCATCAAAAAAGCAGATAAATAAAGGAGACATCATTAGCCACTTATTATTGTGCTTGGATGTGCTGTTGTGTACTGTATCTGTGCCTCCGAGCTAAAGTGATTTTGTGTGTGCGGACCGCTGTGCCTGACAGCTGTACATCATAATAGTAATAGCAGGGGCATCGGGGATATGTTTGGTCAGGACAGCGGGGCCATTGAAAGGATCCATAAAGCGCTCTTTCACTCACTCACTCACTCACTCTCTCTCTCTCTCTCTCTCTCTCTCTCTCTCTCTCTCTCTCTCCTAGAGATTAAAGACAAGCTGAGTAGATGAAGCTAGTCGAGAGAGTTGCCAGGCTTCACACAGAATCCTGCAGCTGGACACTTCCTGTGCTCTGATATGAGGACTGATGAGTGATGGCAGTGTGTCTCTGTCTCTGACAGGATGCTGTTACCTCTCCTAACATATAGTATGGAGTTCAGGTGAGGAGGCCACAATTTTACCCATACAAACCATTCAGTCGGAGTGAAATATGTTTATAAAAGAGTAGTATCGCATAGCCAGACTTTTGTCTTGCGGCATAAAGTCTGGACTGGTTTGTAGTTTATTCTGGCTTACAACTGCCAAGAGCTCAAGGTATGTCAGGTTAGCATGGCCCATTTAGCCCCTGCTGGTAGGTGCCATAACTACACCATCTGGCAGCAAAATGTATTTTTCTTCATTAGCAAATATCAAAAAGTAGTGTATATTCTGTCAAAATATATTTTATATATGATATGTATAATTAATGTTAATGTGAATTAATATTAATTTTATTATAATATTAAGATTATAATAAAATATTATTACAATAATAATATTATTATATTGAATTATAATGTATTTTTGTTGTAGAGTTATTATAATTATAGTGATTATATAATTGTAGTCATCCAACATGCAATACATATATTTTTAATTATATATTATTTAATTAATTAATTAATTTATGTATGTATTATTTTAAAAAGCAATATTGCAACTGTCAGTGATAATGCATTGTTGTATGGAAAACAACAAGTCTTTGATCATTTATTTTGTTGCTTGCAAAATGCATACATACACATGTATTCCATGTGTGGGAGGTCAGGTTTTGCTACATTTTGTGGACCAAATGGACCCAAAAAGATAGTAAAACCTGACATATTTGACCTTTTCCCCCAGGGCTTGAAAACGGGGAAAAAAATAAAAATAAATTCAAACGGTTCACTCTGAGCAGAATCAATATTTTAACATTTCTGTTCCTACGTTCCTATGTATTATTATCGTTCCGAAGCCAGTTTGGCCAACTTTTTCTTTGTCTATATTAATAATAATAATAATAATAATAATAATAATAAAGTACATCATTTTCTTTACTCAAAAAAGAAAAAAGAAAAGAAAAAAAAAACAGGGAAGATCTTAACCCGCTGCGCTTAGTCACAGCCATACAGCATCATCTTTTCTAGATTTTGGCCAAATGTAGGCTACTAAACAAAAGAAAAAAAAAATATTTTTTTACGCTTTAAAGACATTATATAATTATTTAAAGATATTTTAAAATGTTTGCTGTCATTGTTAAAAAAAAATGCTACTCCTATAAAATTGTGTTTTGAGAGGGGAAAAAACACAGGCTAAGTCGTGTAGGCTCTCGTCGCATTTTATTATTATTATTATTATTAGGCTACATTCAAAAATAATGTGCTAAAATGCCAGTAAAGCAAAATGTTTACAAACATTATAAAAACCATAGATATACATGTACATATCTAAACACGGTTATTCCTTCTCTCCACAACAAATCCTCTAAAGTGAAGGCCATAAGTTATAAAAATGTCAATCCAAAAACAAGATGAATAAGATGAAATTGATGCTACCTCTCTCATTCGGCACGAATCCAAATGTTTCCATATTCGCAACATATCTGGATGCTAAAATATTATTAGGCTATGTAATAGCCTAGGCTTTGTACTTCACTCGCATCGACATCATCCTTCATCAGCTATCAGCGCATAAGGTGGTGGTCACGCTGAACGCAACAGATTGTACAACGAAGCAGTGTAACTTTTTTATGTTTCTTTTTTATGTTTCTTTAACTTTATTTTATTTTGATAATGAACAGGCTGCAATGTCGCTAAATATGTTGTGTCTGTGTGCACATGAGGCGCCGGCGCCCGCGCACGATATGGCAATACCAACGCTGGTTGGTTATACAGATAGGCCTACAACTTTTGCAAAACAAATAGGCTAAAACTGTAAAATAAAATCATTATGAAAGGATTAGAAAGTCACACAATCACAGAAATATGCAAAGTTGCACTAGTATGTATGAGCACATCCATTTAAAGCCTATGTCGAGCTCACAGCTGAGTGCTTGCATTTCACTTGTTGGATGCATCAGTGTCACATTTGCATAGGCTGTACTACTTGCATTTCAAATATTAAATGGAACAATGAAATAACGTTATTAACCGGTTAATGGCCAATTCAAGTTTTCGATTCTGTTCGGAACTATAAAATTCAAATACGTTTCTGTTTCTGGTTCTGTTCCTGTCAACATTTCATTTGTTTCTGGTTTTCGTTTTCGTTCCTTGAACCGGTTCAGAGCCCTGCTTTCCCCAAAAGGGAAATAAATGATAAAATACTGAATTACTAAAAATTGAAAATGTAATAATCCAAAAAAAGTTTCTATGAGGGGTAGGTTTAGTGGATAGAAAATATTGTCAGTTTAGTATAAAAAAAATAGAAGTCTATGGCAAGTCCCCACAAAGATGGCTGTACAAATGTGAGTTTTGTGTGTGTGTGTGTGTGTGTGTGTGTGTGTACAGTATGTACATATGTTTTAGCCAGCATTTGCCATTTTTGTGTAGAATATGCATCAGGAGGTCAGTGAACCGGCAGTTGTGCATTGCTGTGTTGCTTTTCGCCCTGAAAACACAACACATAACATTTGGTATTGTGCGCAGCTGTGCTTAACTTTGAAAGAAAGATGTATTTGCCCTTATGAATGAAACAAACATATCTTTTCCATTTGAGTTCTTCTCCATGCAGGTATTAGAGTAAAGCTTCTTTGTGTGCACACACTTTGATGACTGACTGGCCCACTTTGCTTATGTGGTGCTATATATAGAGCTGTAGGGTCTATTCATCACAGCCGGTCAACCCTAGCGTAATCTCACTGGTAATGAAACATCTGGGTTCAGAGGACCACCCCACACTATATACGAATGCAAACACACCCTCAACACACACACACACACACACACACACACACACATGTTACATGCTCTATTCTGAGAATGAGGCAACAATCACCAAGGCCAAGATCATTAGCTCCTCTTTTTCCCCACGGGCTGGACACAGAGAATAACTTTTCTCTCCCTCTCCCTCTCCCTCTCTCACTTTATGTTTCATTTTTTTCCTTGGCATCTGCAGATACTTGGTTAAATGAAGACATACAGCCACCAGGTCTGCCTGCCCGTTCAAGGTAACCTCTACTGTCACAATGCATTTACTAATGCTGGCTCCTAGCACTTCTCACAAATAAAATGCTGTTGCGGTAAAGCCTAATACATGAAATAAATTAATTTTCATCAGTCAAATTACTAAAACTATAGTGTTACCTCAGGACCTTGCTTGGATTTCTTTTTTTTTTTTTCAGTTAAATCATACATTTTCATATATATCAGTTTTTTTTGTTTTTTTTTTGAGAACAAGCAAATAAGCCAAAATTGCTGAAAGGGTAAAATATTGAAGCGTAGGTTTTATGGAATTCAATTTGAGGAAGAGCATTTGCACCAAATACATGGGATTATCACATTAAAAAGTGATATTTCTCACATGTATGGTGTTATTGCTTGTGTTATTGTGCACAGAGTCAAAAAAACCTTAGTATCTAACTGAATCGCATATGCTTGCACTCTTTGCGTGCTGAACTCCGCTGTGACAAAGTGTGGAAAACTCCTGGCGTGTGCGAGAGAGGAGGGATGCAGAGTGCCTGCATGCATGGTTAAACATGTTAATGAATGCCAAAAGATTTTCCATAACAGTGCGCACACGCTTGAACAACAGTTCAGTCTCATAAATGCAATCGGCATGTGAGAGAGGCCCTGCGTGATCACCAGTGGCTCCTGTCAGGGCATTGGTCTTCTCTATCATTCACTTTCTCGTGCCCTTATGTCAGAAGCTCCGCTTCTGTTTTGGTCATCATCATCAAAACTGCTCATACCGTCATTGACATTATTATTATCATTGACATTATAATTGTCATTATCATTACCATCATAATCATCATTACCTTTTCCAACACTGTGTGTCCTGTTGATAGATGAACAGGTTCTGGTGAACAGCAGGTTATGCAGATGGAAACAATCACTGTTGTACTTTTTTTCAGAGATATTTTGGGGTTTAGATTTGTCAGAACATATCAGTTCATAATGCATAATTCATAATTCATGCATAATTCATGGCATAATCATAGAGAATACCTGTAGGTCTGCGGTATGTACCTTATACAGATAATCTAAGCTTTATTGTATATTGCTAAATATGACAGATTTAGGGTCTTACAAGGCCCCAGGGCACCAACCGCTTGGAGGTTGCTCTGAGAAAGAAAAAAGGTAGAAAGATAAACATGTTATGATACCTTTTGTGATTTTACATTACACAGTTGACAGTTAATTGCGTCCTTATATAATTCTTTCTTGTAATTGTAGCTTAATGTTTTTAAAGGCTTGCCGAGTGACTTGTACAAATCAAATTGATGCAAGTCTGCAATATAAAATATGACATTATCATTCATTGTGTACTGTGGCAGATCATGACTGGCAGAGGCTACAGGCAAATGCCTTAGGCAGCAACGTCCTCTGCATTTTATTTTCAGACACACTCTCCACTTGACCATCACTTAAATTTATTTTTACAGAATTGTGTATGTGTAATATTTTCTGCACATGTTTTTTTCCCCCCCTGTGTTACTACTTCTGCTGTGTCTTCCATGGAAAAAGTCAAAAAGTGTGAAAGACATTATGTTTTATTTGTTTATGCAAGGTCTGACTCCAGCTCTAAATTTCCTCCTGTACTATTGAATTAATTTGTATTTAATAATTGAATTTGTAAATTATTTAATTATTTAAATAAATGAATTAGTCAATTATAAATCACTTAAAGTATCCAGTAAAACAAGTTTACATAATAGAAACAGATTAAAGTTAATGTGGAGTTGTGGTGATGAAGGGATGCCAGTAGGATGGCTTTAAATGGATGTGCTCATACATAGTAGTGCAACTTTGCATATTTCTGTGATTGTGTGACTTTCTAATCCTTTCATAATGATTTCATAAGCTAGCTGAAGCTGAGGTGTACAAAGACTAGAACATGTGACTGGAACATATAGTAACTAATGCAGTTTCAGTGTCTGTCTTCTCAAAGCCGTCATTATTAAGAGCTAACAGGCCCTGGTATTGTTGAAAGGCTGATCTTTGGTTCACGCTATCATGCATTAGGTTCCCGGCTTCTGTAAAAGCAATGTGTTCATGCATTTTTTAAAAGCACTTTACAGAAGAGAGTGCTATCAAGATCAGTGTTTTTTGCTTCAAGACAGTATGATAAAATGCACAGATAAATATAATTTGTTTTGCTCTCCTGACTCTGCATGATTATATGGCTAGTTGCGGTTTATCATTTGCATCTGTGCCATCAGAACAGACCTGCAGCCCATTTTTGGGTGGTGACCTACCAATTCAGAACCACTGATCTAGATCAGGTGAGAGCATATACCACATAAGGCTCTTTCTCGCTTATTCTGTACTTCCTCTCTCTCTCTTTTCTCTCGCTCTCTATGTTTCATTCCTTTGGGAGGTAATTAGGAAAACCTCAGCTGAGATGCAGCCAAGGCTCAGCACAGCTGCTCAAAACAAGCTCCACTTTTCACAATCTATTGTACATTGATGCAAAGCAAGGAAAAGAGAGTCACTATGTTTAAAAGATGAATAAACAGGCCTCAGAGTGAACGAGTGGTGGGAAATGCGCTCTGTTTTTGGATTGAAATCCACTTCTGCGTGTGTGAATATTTGTCCGTTTTAATTAAATAAACAAGACAGTCTGTAGCAACACAACTTCGATAGAAGTACTGTTCAAACTTATTTGACTCTGAGTCACGAAGTGATTTTTTCTCAGCCGGTCAGGCTCAGGAAGGAATTTCTTCTGAGCCAGAAAGGTCTCAATTACAATCATTACGATACAAGTTAGACAGTCAAAACAAAAAGTCACGGCTCTGCTTTCCATCCCCACGTAGCATAATTGCATTCCCTTGCTGAGGCGATATTCAAATGAGCTCTTGCCCTCCTCCTCACAGGCCGTGCCCACAATGTAATAAAAGCTGGTCAGAGAATGCATGATGAATCTTCATCTGAATCGGCTTTGATGCTTTAAATGTATTACGCTGGCCTGGGGACACATGCAGCTCTCTGTGATCACTCACCGTCGTATATGGTTTTCATCCAGTGTTAAATATCCATCCGTTCAGGCCTATTAACATGACATTGCATTCTCTGCACGCTGTCACGGAGGCCAAACCTCATAGAGTCATTCACAAATCACGTGCGTTGTGTTTTAGCAGCTGTGAGGGAGCGATCTGAACAGATTAAGTGTCAAACGAAACACATGCTACTCACACCTGCAGACATAACATAATGCATGTCCTTTTGCGGCGGGCTGAAATCGATGGCCTTGCGATTGTTAATTTGTAAGTTTGATATTGTTGCCGGCCAGATGTTATCGAGAGGAAAGAATACATGTTTTATCAGCACAGGAAAGAAAATTGCGTTTGTTAAACCATTTTATGAGCCACTGAAGGAGATATTCAACAGGTGTTTTCAATAGGTTCTTTATTGGATCTCTGTTGTATCACTCGCTGTTTGTTTTTGCTGAGTATGTGTATAAGCACAATATGGAGTCAGGTGTGTGTGTGTGTGTGTGTGTGTGTGTGTGTGTGTGTGTGTGTGTGTGATTTATGAATGCCTATCTTTGCTGGCTGTCTCCCTCTTTGTTGCTGTCCTGCCAGCGCTGAATTATGGAGCGTTTCAGCTTATTACAACCTGAACAGCTCGATGGAAGGGCCAAATCTGTCTGTAGCCTCTGAGTGAGAACCCTTCAGTTTCCAGCCACTGTAATGATGACTTGCCTTCAACGTGTTTTGTTACATGTATGTTGCGACCTGTTTCCATTTTACATGTCATTGGAGTGTTGAACTGGTTTTTGGAACATGGTAGCTCGTTTGTTCCATTTTAGTGTCATCAGTAGGTGGTCTTCATACTTTTTTATGTCATAAACCACCATATGTGACCTTGGACCACAAAACCAGTCATAAGTAGCACGGGTATATTTGTAGCAACAGCCAACAAAACATTGAATGGATCAAAATTATCGATTTTACTTTTATGCCAAAATCATTAGGATATTAAGTAAAGATCATGTTCTGTGAAGATATTTTGTAAATTTCCTACCGTAAATATATCAAAACTTCATTTTGATTAGTAATATACATTACTAAGAACTTTATATGAACAACTTTCTAGGCAATTTTTTTGCACTCTCAGATTCCAGATTTTCAAATGGTTTCATCTTGGCCAAATATTGTCCTAACAAACCATACATAAATGGAAAGCTCATTTTATTCAGCTTTTAGCTTATTCAGGTGATGTATAAATCTCAGTTTAAAAAAAATGAGCCTTATGACTGGTTTTGTGGTCCAGGGTCACATACAGGTGCATCTCAATAAATTAGAATGTCGTGGAAAAGTTCATTTATTTCAGTAATTCAACTCAAATTGTGAAACTCTTGTATTAAATAAATTCAGTGCACACAGACTGAAGTAGTTTAAGACTTTGGTTCTTTTAATTGTGATGATTTTGGCTCACATTTAACAAAAACCCACCAATTCACCATCTCAGCAAATGGCCTTCTGGAAAGTATGTTCATTTACTGTATATGTACTCAATATTTGGTAGGGCTCCTTTTGCTTTAATTACTGCCTCAATTCAACGTGGCATAGAGGTGATCAGTTTGTGGCACTGCTGAGGTGGTATGGAAGCCCAGGTTTCTTTGACAGTGGCCTTCAGCTCATCTGCATTTTTTGGTCTCTTGTTTCTCATTTTCCTCTTGATAATACCCCATAGATTCTCTATGGGGTTCAGGTCTGGTGAGATTGCTGGCCAGTCAGGCACACCAACACCATGGTCATTTAACCAGCTTTTGGTGCTTTTGGCAGTGTGGGCAGGTGCCAAATCCTGCTGGGAAATGAAATCAGCATCTTTAAAAAGCTGGTCAGCAGAAGGAAGCATGAAGTGCTCCAAAATTTCTTGGTAAACGGGTGCAGTGACTTTGGTTTTCAAAAAACACAATGGACCAACACCAGCAGATGACATTGCACCCCAAATCATCACAGACTGTGGAAACTTAACACTGGACTTCAAACAACTTGGGCTATGAGCTTCTCCACCCTTCCTCCAGACTCTAGGACCTTGGTTTCCAAATGAAATACAAAACTTGCTCTCATCTGAAAAGAGGACTTTGGACCACTGGGCAACTGTCTAGTTCTTCTTCTCCTTAGCCCAGGTAAGACGCCTCTGACGTTGTCTGTGGTTCAGGAGTGGCTTAACAAGAGGCATACAACAACTGGAGCCAAATTCCTTGACACTTCTGTGTCTTGATGCCTCAGTCCATTCTTTGTGAAGTTCACAGAAATTCTTGAATCGATTTTGCTTGACAATCCTCATAAGGCTGCGGTTCTCTCGGTTGGTTGTGCATCTTTTTCTTCCACACTTTTTCCTTCCACTCAACTTTCTGTTAACATGCTTGGATACAGCACTCTGTGAACAGCCAGCTTCTTTGGCAATGAATGTTTGTGGCTTACCCTCCTTGTGAAGGGTGTCAGTGATTGTCTTCTGGACAACTGTCAGATCAGCAGTCTTCCCCATGATTGTGTAGCCTAGTGAACCAAACTGAGAGACCATTTTGAAGGCTCAGGAAACCTTTGCAGGTGTTTTGAGTTGATTAGCTGATTGGCATGTCACCATATTCTAATTTGTTGAGATAGTGAATTGGTGGGTTTTTGTTAAATGTGAGCCAAAATCATCACAATTAAAAGAACCAAAGACTTAAATTACTTCAGTCTGTGTGCATTGAATTTACTTAATACACGAGTTTCACAATTTGAGTTGAATTACTGAAATAAATGAACTTTTCCACAACATTCTTTTTTGAATTTATTGAGATGCACCTGTATATGACAGTCTACTTTAAAGAGAACTCTTTCCTAAAATATAAAGGCATCGATTCATTTTCTAGCATAAAGACCCGCTTAAAAATGAATGGCGTTAGATGCCAATTACACTAAGTGCAAGATAGATGATATTTACACTAAGTGTAAATATATATTAAAAAGTACTTTCTTTGCACTTAGTGTAATTACAGTAGTCAGATGTTATTTACTTTTATGTAAATACTTTTCAATGCTAAGTGGAAAATAAAGGCAGACGCTATTTGTGTCATAGTGCATTATTATTAGCTACCTTATTGAAACCCTACTTGTCCCTAGGAAAAAAACAACAAAACAAAACAAGAGGGGCTATTTGTTGTTAGTGTAAATAGACACTCCAAAAATGTTAATATATGTTGAATATTATCTGAAAAATAATTGCATATTTAACTTTAACTGCCCACCATTAAAAATTGTGTACGATACTATTTATGCTCGTGCTTTATATATTTGTCATGCTAAATTGATAACTTTCTGAATTAAAAAAATATATATAAGAAATGTTTGGCACCATCTAAAGCATTTTCTAACTCCACTGCAGCCATTTGAGGCAGAAGAGAAGAGACAATTTACTGTACTGACGTCACAACGAACGGAAAGGGAGGGAATTATTCCTGAATGTGACGAAGCGATGAAACCTTTGTGAGGGTATTGCACCACTTCATGCCGTGAGAAAACTGTTTCCACTTCAGAGAGAAATGAGAGGAGGATAGAACGAGCAAACTCATCGGCTGCAAGATAAAGAGATGTTCAAGATAACTGATATCATTCTGGTGCAGTGTCTCTAGAAATCATGTGGACCAGGACAATCAATTCAAAGTCTTACTCTGAAAATAAATCTATATAGCTAGCGTCAATACCTGCAATTTAAAGGAATAGAACACATCATTTACTCACTCTCACAATGTTCTCCGTTCCTCACACAAGTTGTGTGGACCATCTTATATACTTTCTGAAAGTTGAAAGCCTCAGTCCCAATTCACTGTAATTGCATGGAATAAAATGACAAGTGCAATTCTTCAGATTTTCTGTGGAAGAGAGGAAGTCATATGGGATTGAAATAACAATACAAAGATGACAATTTACATTTTTGCATGAACTGTTCTTTTAGTGACACATACATTTGGTTTGGCAGAGCAGAGTGCAGTGATTCGCTGGTATTTTAGGTGAAGTTAGACAGGTGCACCAAAATGGCATTCTCAGTGTGGTGTTGCCATGGTGATGGAGCAGGTGTGTATTGTTTTGCTTGATGTATGAAGAAAGGTGCCCTCCAGCGAGCCAATCTGTCCTTGTGTTTTTGTCCCATCGGAGGGATGATGGATTCTGAAATATAGCAATAACAGGGCCTGATCCGATCGGACTGCTTTATGATGCAATATGAAGACGTTTTATTGGATATTTTCTCTTTTTGAAAAAGTGCATGTCTGACACAATACATTGGCCAATTCAGTGGAACTAGATTGAGCCTTGTATAGCAAACTTTGATTTACCACAAATCACACGGCCTTATACAAACACACCTTTTATATATCATGGGGGTGTGGGCAAAATATATAAAAACACGCTCGGAAGTTATTCCATCAGGATTTTAATGGTTGTTTGAATTATTAGTTGACACTCATTTCCTTGCGAAACTTTAAAAATGTCAATGTGTGTGAGTTATGGTAAAAATTTGTGTGTATGTGTGTGCGAGAGGGTGTTTTGGTGAATTATATATCCGGTTGTCTGGAGCTGATCCATTTTGGCCAGAAAAATGCTGCGCCCTCATTTTTTACAGAACTCAACAAAACACAAACTTGTATCTCCTCCTGCTCAAGAGATGGCACAGGGACCAAAGAAATAAAGTAAAAAAGGCTGAAGTTTTTTATTTAAAAATACAGTAAAAATAGTAGAAAAACCATTCAGTGTCAAGATCCTTTAGAAACCAATTTAATACACTGATTTGTCGTTCAAGAAACATTTATTATTATTATTATCTATGTTGAAAACAGTTGTGCTGCGTATTTTCTTTGTGGAAACCTTTTTTTTTTTTGTTCCCAAACATTTTTTTGGTTACACTTTATTTTGATAGTCCACTTCTAGACATTCTGCTAACTATGCAAATAACTCTCAATAGAGTATTAGTAAACTGTTAGGTTATGTTAGGCTTTTATCCAAAGCGACTTACAAATGAGGACAATGGAAGCAATCAAAATCAACAAAAGAGCAATGGTATGCAAGTGCTGTAACAAGTCTCAGTTAGCTCAACGCAGTACATGTAGCAAGGTTTGTTTGTTTGTTTTTTAAATTATATAATAAATAAAAAGAAAAC
This sequence comes from Acrossocheilus fasciatus, assembly GCA_036784905.1. Classification (NCBI taxonomy): domain Eukaryota; kingdom Metazoa; phylum Chordata; class Actinopteri; order Cypriniformes; family Cyprinidae; genus Acrossocheilus; species Acrossocheilus fasciatus. Next base: position 11,754,120 of record CM071945.1, on the reverse strand, counting down.
AGATCGAATAAAAATCTAAAAAAAAAGTAAAATAAAGATGGAAGACATGTGTTTTTAGCCGATTCTTGAAGACTCAGCTGCTCGGATGGAGTTGGGCAGGTCATTCCACCAGGAGGGAACATTTAATTGATGAAAGTGAAAGTGATTTTGTGCCTCTTTGGGATGGCACAATAAAGCTCACTTGCAGAATGCAAGCTTTTAGAGGGCACATAAGTCTGAAGTAATGAATTTAGGTAAAGGGGTGCAGAGCCAGTGGTGGTTTTGTAGGTAAACATTAATACCTTGAATTTTATGTGAGCAGCTATTGGTAGCCAGTGCAAATTGAATTCACTAAATCACTCAAAACTTGTGAAATGTGAATAAAAATGCATCTGCTTTCTTGTAGTTAACTTATTTTGGTCATTAATTTGTCTATGATGATATGATGGAATTGGTGGTTTCATTAATGTAAATAAGTTAATTCATTAAAACTATTCAGACTGGTTTGTACCAGTAAGTCTTTTTGAACAACTCCTTAAAATAACCAACTCAGGAGTGATTTGTTTGTGAATTGGACTACACAGGTTGTGAATCCTGATTTAAAGTTTCCAGTATTGGAATAGTTCTTTAAAGTTTCAAAGTAGTACAATGACGCATGCAATATTCCAAGACTGACATGCCTACCAAACATTTTCTATTTCGGCGTTGACATCTCCTAAGAATTCCATTTTATATTTGATGTCTGCTTACTGTGCACGACAGGCATTTCCACCACGACAGAATTCCATTAATATTTGGTCGAGGTGAAGCTTGCAAAACACGGATAAATGTCTGGTGCTGCGTGCATGCAGACACTCACTAACATCAATCTGTGACTGAAGCGTGCCGTTGTGCATGGTTTAATCATGGCGACAGATCCGAGCAGATGCATTTCAGCACGCTGCACAGGCTATGATCATTCATCCACACCCATCAAACCCACAGCAGCTCCAAGACGCAACTCATCCCACTGTCATTCACAGAGAGCCAGACACAGGAAGTGACTTTTACACCCCAGGAGCTGGTCCTTGCATTTGGCAATTCCTCTTCATCTTAACACTTCCAAACGAAACATTTTAGAAAGATTAAGCTAGTGAAGGGGTGGGATGGTGCTGTTTATTCAGGTCAGAGATGGAGAGAGCTGATACTCACAGTTATTCAGACATTAGTAAACACAGCGTGGTGCGTGTGATATTCTTCATCAGCATGTGCCCACACTGAAATGAATCACACTCTGGGAATTTGGTATGGATCAAGATTAATCTTCTGTTAGCTGAGGCAGGAGATGGTTTGAAAAGAGCCTTTGGATTACAGCCGTACCTCAGAGCAGAACGCTTAGAAACAACATCAAAGGCTCTCTCTCCCACAAACACACACACACACACACACACACACACACACACACACACACACACACACACACACACACACTTTTTCTCCGATACATCTGTAAGGGACGGAGACTGTAGAGATCAGTTATGTTGATTTCTTCACAGTCCTTCCTGGGAATCAAAAATAAAGATAAATGCTTGTCAGTTTTTGTAACTTTCACAAAATTGCCCAGATAAAATGACTAACAAATTTTGGTATGTATGCCATCATTTTCCGAAAGTTATGAATTTTTGTGTTTACGCTCTTGAATTTGTCTTTATAATTATAACTGTATCATTTCCAGCTATTATTGCAAACATTTGATACATTTACTGTATTCTTGCATTTTTATACATTCTTTTTTAATAATAAATTGTTTTAAAATATTTTGAAAAATAATAAATGCTAGAATTAAAGAATTAGAATTTATTATTTGTTATAAATAAATAAATATATATATATATATATATATATATATATATATATATACACAGGCAATTCACCCCCAATCCAGAAGGTAATGCAACGCTGTTTGATGACCGCCAGCAGAAAAACAGCGAATGCCATGAGTTGCGCACTTGAAAACAAAGTCCCCTAGACAGTATGCTTTAAAGGCTTGCGCACTCAACTGTTTGCGAAATGGGGCTTTGTGCTGGTGTTTCCTACCTCTCTCATTCGGCACAAATCCAAATATTCCGTAATATTTCCATATTTGCGATGTAAAGTATCTGAATGCTAAACGATTATTTATTATGTAAATTATAGGCTTTGTACTTCAGTCGCGTTCCAACGGTGACACAGAGGCGGGCGAGCGCTGATGTTTGGCTCACTGTATATTATTTTGATTAAGTACCAACTGTGCTGTCAAGTTAGCAATGCTGGAACTGATGTATGTTTTGTGTGTGTGTGTGTGTGTGTGTGTGTTTCCTTATACCAGCAGAATCAACTTAAAACACTTATTGTCTTATTAATAATCACTGTATAAAGGTCTGCTTTTATTTGTGTACATTCACAATGAAAACAAAACGGATTTTATAGACATAACGTAATAATATTTAGTATTTTCACCTCTAGATGGAAAAAAAAAATGTAATTTGCACTACTGTCTGTTCAAAATAAATGAAAAGAAACTGAGCATAGTAGATTTTTTTCCCTGTTGTACTGAAATCGTATTGAACCGTGATCCCCGAACTGAGGTACATACCGAACCGTGACATCTCTGTACCGTACCACCCCTAATATAAATATATATATATTTTTTTTTTTTTTTCCCCAAGCAATTACACTTTTTTAATTCAGTTTCTACTTGGTAAATTATAAAACTGGTGACCACCCAAAAAAGAGGGGCCCAAGCCACATCTATGTATCAGAAGACAGAGACTTTGAAGTAGCCTCTTCTGACTTAGGTCAAAAGTAACACCTAGCAGCCACATAGCAACATTCTAAAAAACACTCACCCTTAGCAACTAGCATTGTGGCAGCAGGTTTTGCCTGGACAAACACTGCTCATGTTTTTTTTTTTTTTTTTTTTTTTTTTTTCTCAGAAAAAATATGGAATTCTAGTTAATGGGTACTATTGGCTGACATGATTACTGATCTCTCAAATACAAAATATGGCTTGTGAAATTACAAGCCCTGCACAATAAATGGCATTAAAACAAAACACATTTTGACTGACAGCATAATAACAAGCAGACAGTGCAAGTGTGTGTGAGTGTGTGTGTTACATGAGAGGGGTCATGCTTCCCCAAAGTGCTTGGATTAGTTGTGCAGGAGCCTTTTATTAGTCTAATACATGCATGGAAAGACGCCACATCCCCACAGGTCCATCCTGGTGCTGCTCAGAGATCCGGCCAGTCCCAGGAAAACAGGGGAAAGGTCATACCGGCGGAGGCATGTCTGGGAAATATGAAAATATCTCACTTGTAATTGTGATCACACAAAATTCCTCCTTCCCCTCTAAGAAGAGGAATCACTATAGGAAGTGGCGATTACATGTCTGATTACAAAATCAGACCTGATGTAGGAATGAGAGCCACCCATCAGGCTTCATTGTGTTCTGTGTAAATGGGAGATGACAGCTGGTTGGATATATACGTGAATATTTATTGTTTTGGAGAGTCCTTCCCTCACAGTAAGTGTATATCAGCAGCTCTAACTAAACAACTGTTGGTGGAAACTGGATCTCTGGCTCTTTACTGTCATGCAGAGCTGCAAATCAGTGCTTGTTTACCAAGCCTGCTGCAGAGAAAGCTGATCTTTTGTTTAGCCATTTGATGAAGTTTGCCACAGGCTGATATATTTAGGTCAGAACGCGTGGCTTGAATAATTCGTCCTGTAGTTCTGCAGGGAAAGGATGAAGATCAGGGTTATCGTGCCAATTGTGGACAAATATTTTGGTAGTGGTGTGACCTCTGTCCTGTCGGATTGTGTCAGCGTGACATTTGACATTCTGAAGCAGTGTGTGTGCTAGATCAAGGTTTTTTTTTTTAACAAAATGTATTTCTGGGAATGCTACGCTTTTAAATTAAAGTTATTTTCATTCTGCTTTCTAAAGACTGGTCAGAAATCATTTGACTAATCAGTGATTTCATTCTACCTTAGTTTAATTAAAAGGTAGGCGATTTTGGGCTTTGAAAGCATAAGGTCCCCCTCTCCCTGCAAATCACTCTCCAAAGTCACACCTCCTCCAAAACACATGAATGCGCATACAGGCAGATCAGAGGTTAACCAGCGACACGATGAGGTGTTGGTGGAGCGTTAAACACAATGCTGTCAGATTACCTCATGTCTCATTTACCGGTGAGAAAACATTACAGTATAAAGTGCGTATGTTGACAGGCAGGTAGGAAAACCTATCGTAGTCCTCGGGCCGAAGAATATGATTGGATGAAAATGTAATGGTTCTACGCCTTCCACGGATGATGTAAATATATATAAATACATTTAGACCACTCAATTTAGTGATTGCTATTGGGATGTGAAGAGACTTTCAACCAGCATAACAAAAAAAAAAGAAAAAAAAAGAAAATTGAATCAAATCTCATACCTTGCCTTTAAAGGAACACTCCACTTTTTTTGGAAATAGGCTCATTCTCCAACTCCCCCAGAGTTAATAAGTCGAGTTTTACCGTTTTTGAATCCATTCAGCCGATCTCCGGGTCTGGCGATAGCACTTTTAGCATAGCTTAGCATAGATCATTGAATCCGATTATGACCAGTAGCATCGCGTTCAAAAATGACCAAAGAGTTTTGATATTTAGATTACGCAGCGCCTGAAAGTAGTCCCCAGCTAGGTAACTACTAGTTATAATATAGCTGGGGACTACTTTCAGGCGCTGCGTAATATCACTGCGCCTGCTGCGGCCATGTTACGGCAGCAAAGTTCCTTGATTATTACGGTAAAAATGGTAAAACTCAACTTATTAACTCTGGGGGAGTTGGAGAATGAGCCTATTTCCAAAAAAAGTGGAGTGTTCCTTTAACAGGATGAAATGAAAAGCAAATCTCCACATAGTTCCTGCACATGTTCAACAAAATGTGTTGATTTTCCTGGGAGGTTTTGGTCATCTGGTCAAGGTCAAACTGTTTTGATATTTGTGGTGAAGATAGCTATTCAAATTAAATTTGAATTTAAATTAAAAAAAAATCTTTTCAGGTTTATGCATTTAACAGTATTCTAATTAAAGTGAAATAATTCACTTAATTTAAATGATTAAACAAATTTCTAAATACATGTTATTGAAGTTATCATCGATGGATTTCAATTTTAGCATTATTTTTTCCTCATAATTTTTAATCATAACTCAATCTTTAGGTGAAACGATAGACTACTCTCAGAACTTCAGTAAATGTTGAACTTCCTCCATGTATTCAGCAATCAATGGATAGAATCAAAGCTTTTTTTCTTTATAGATATCCATTTTACTGATCTTTAGAAGAAAAGATCATTGCTACTTTCGTTTCATTGTGACTTTAAAGGTAGAAAAATGTACTAACTGCTATTAAAGGGGTGGTTTACTGTTTTTTTTTTTCTTAGGCTTGATTGTGTTTATGGGGTGCAGTCTAACATGCTTTGTTTTTTTAAAAACGCATTATTTTTCATATAATTTACCTTTATTCCACACCGCTCTGTCCCTTCTCTGACAAACGCCTCGATTATTTCCTGTTTTTATGAAGCCCCTCCCTCAGAAATACAGACCCGGGAAGTAGTTTGTTGTAGTCCCTTACCAGCCGTTTTTGTAGGCATTAAACTTCCAGAATTTTAAAAGACTAAAAAATATCTCTGTTTGCGTTGAACTTTCAGTGCTGCAGTGCTCAAACAGCAACGTTACACACTAACTAACTTTAAAAAAGTGAAATTGCAATAAACCACCCCTTTAAGCTATTCTGAATATTTTAGATAATTATTTTGGCTTGGCTTTATTATAGAAACAATATAAAATCCATTCTACAAAGCTCATATTAAAACCATTTAATATTGCAAACAAACCTGTCTATGTATGCATGAAATATATAGCTGCCTATATAACACCAAGGTTATCATATTTGGGGATCTTACAAAAACTTTATAACATATTTTATTTCAACACTGATATATTATTTCTATAGTAGATTTTATTCCAGAACTATTAGAATACTGTGTTGCACAGTAACGATGGAGGAGATTCTGTATCAGTAATAGAGATTCTGAAATGCTGCAACAACAGATTCTAAAATAACGATGGAGAACGGTGGAAGAAAATGTGGAAGAGTAGATGCTAGAGGATGTGCATATGAAGGACGGTCTGTGAAGCGGCAGGGCGTGACTGTCAGGAAGACAGCGAGAGTGACAGCAGCTCCAGTGGGCTGAAGGTATTCCAGCTTCATCTTACAGCTGCTGTCCTCGCTGTGATGAGGACGTGGGCACTGCCTGCATAATCACAATTAATAGACTAACAGCTGGAACAGAGTGTGTGTGATGAAGTCAGTGAACACAGAAGTGTGTGAAGTGCACATTTCTGCAGAAATCTGTCATGTCTTCTGTGAGTGAGTGAGTGAGTGAGTGAGCGAGTGAGTGTGTGTGTGTGTGTTTGTGTTTGATGATGGCCTTTTGTCAGCTAGTCTGGAGTGTGTATGCAGCTGTCAAGGGGTGGAAGGGATGCAAGTGTGGCTGTCAGTCGGTATCCATGTATCTGCGTGCGTGTGTGTGTGTGTGTGTGTGTGTGTGTGTGTGTGTGTGTGTGTGTGTGTGTGTGTGTGTGTGTGTGTGTGTGTGTGTGTGTGTGTGTGTGTGTGTGTGTGTGTGTGTGTGTGTGTGTGTGTGTGTGTGTGAATAGAGAATCCGGAATGTGCTTGTGTGTGAGTGTCAGGCAAGCTAGGGATCAGAACAGCCTCATATGAATGCAGTGAGGTTTCCTTAGGAGCAACAGGAGGCAGCGTGAGAGGGAAACACAATTTGCTTTTATGTTTTGTAATATTTACCTTGATTTTATCACAGGTAATTGCTTTAGCAACACAAATACACTTGTCATGATTACAAAGCTTTTCAATATTTATTTTTGGCGAGTATGACAGAGAGAAATGGAAAGCTGAAGCTAATGCAAATGTAAGCGAGTAGGCGTGTTAGTACCCCGGTCACAGGAGCGACTGGAGTCCCGCTGGAGAGAGCGCCGAACCACCGCTGCACCGCTAATGAAGATCTGAGCAGCAGGCTGATGGGAGTGTTGGCAATAAAGATGCAATTTATGCCATTCAGATCTCATCATCAGTTTGCTTTGTGTGCCATTCACCTGAATGTACAGCCCATTAGTTGTTTGTGGCAAAAACTGATCAATAAATAAGCAAGGGTTGTGGATGTGAGCCGGTTTGGTGTCGGCTTGATGCTTTTGTGGGGCTGTGGGATCGTCTGCTGTCTGAAGCTCCAAGAGGAGATGTAAGCGGCTCTGACAGCAGGTGTTCATCTCCTGTTCTCACTCTCAACGCCCCAGAGAGGAAGCGCCCTGTCAAGAGAACCAATCAGATTAAAGCATCCCATTCAGATGGGGACATCAGATAAGAGCGATGACGAGAGCGTTCTGTCTGACAAACATTTATCAAACGGTTAGAACTAAAATACCTAGAAATGATGGGAGAGAATATGCCGTAGTCTCCAAAAATGTTTTTGCTGTTAGTTTAATATGGTTATAATTAGGGTTGCAAAGGGGTGGACAATTTCTGGAAACTTTCCAAAAATCCTGGAAAATTTCCAAAATTTCTGGAACGTTTCCGAAATTTACTGGAAATGTTCCACCTTTTTGCAACCCTAGTTATAATGCACAATTTCTAAACATTTAGTTTTAATTGTTACATTGGAATTTTTAGTTCCCAGCATGCTTTACATTTTGCTGGATCAGGAGAGTAACTGTAAGTGTTATTCAGCGTGTATTTAAGTAAGAGCTGTTAATGTTCAGTTATGTTTGACGTTTAAAAAAGTTTGTCAGGATTAATTTTACTCGATGTGTTGAAGAGTAGAGTTTATTGTTAGGTTGTGGGCTTAAAAAGTTTGAATAAGTTTGTAGTGTTGCTTCTCTCTATGAGCAGTTGCTGTATTAATGCTAGTGCAGTGACACCCTAATGAAAAATGAATATACTAAAATGTATTTGAAGTATACTACAAATACATTTACATATTTACCCTGCAATTATACTTTTAGTATACTAAACTAGTAAAAATTTGCTAAATTGGAACAACCAATTTTGTACTTAATGCACTAATTGTGCAGAAGTAGTGATGATGTCCAACTTCAGTAAAAAGATATACTGAAGTATATTTGATTGTGCTAAAGTGGAACTATTGCAAGTAAACATCTTGCATTTAAAGACCGATATTACTCAAAGATCACACAGTCCTCATCAATAGTTACATTAAAACACATTTTAGGCTTAATATTAAGAAATGTGCATTGTGCACAAGTAGTACTCCAAATAAAGTTTAATTATCATTTTTATATCAGCAAGTCTTGAGCGACATATCAGTAAATATGTTAATGGATTTGAATTATACATAGTATGAAATAAAAGTACTTTTTACTAGGAAAGTAACTACTTGTCCATTGTAAACACTGGCTGTGCTAGCTACAATAATAATCAGTAATAATGTAATAATGTATTAACAAACATAAGACTTTCCCTCATTTCTTTCAGCGTGTCATAGCTGTTGAATGTAATCTTTACTCAGCACATGGGATGAAATCATCCCAAACAAATTTAGTGCAAATTGTTACCTCAGTTTTATCGAGTATATTCTATAGGTTTGGATCAAATGAAATCAATTAGATTCGATTTGATTCATTTTATATAGAATCTTATCAAATCTGAGCCCCCCTGAAGTTCCTGTCTGGCACTTTCATTGAACTGTAGGACTTTAATGAGCAACTTTCTGTAGACTTCTGCTTATTGGGGTATCCATCAATATGGACAATATTTTGGCACATTGTCGTGTTGATTTCACGGCACAATCCTTTTCACAATCTCTCTCTGTCTCTCTGCCTCCTGTTGTTCCTTGGAGCATGATGGAGCGTTTTCATTTTTCATCTCGATCATCATCAGAGAAATGCTGCTCATTAGGCTTTGTTTAGCCTAGTCTTTTGATAAATGGGAAAACGACGTCAGATTTTATGGGAAATCATACAGCGGTCCATCTGGTAAAAGTCTGGTCGGACTCTTTCATGTCTTAGGACTAGTCCTGATGGTTTAGCTATCCAAAAAATCTCATCTGGTTCAATTGAAATGTTAGAGGCTACCAACAATCCTGTTCACGGAATGCAATTTTCGCTGGATAAATAGGACGTGAAATAAATGATTTCAAGAAACAATCAGCAGTAATATGCCAGCATACAGTGCCTTTCTTTTTTGAATGACTTTTATTTTCAATATCATTGTCCCAGTCCAAATAACACCCCATAATCATTTTACAAACATTTGATGGTGTTTATAGAAAGACAGCCCATTTCATTTTAACATCTTATTAATAGCAACTTGAGAGAGTACTAAATGTACAGATTCATTCTGATGACAGCTGCATTTACAGTGGCCAAAACACAGAGAGCTTTAGAACAAGAATCAAAATCAATGTCACCTGGAAATGTAACTTTACCAATACCTACAAAAAGAGAAAGAGAGAGAGACTCAAAGACACAAAATAAAAGTACACAGCACTATTTCGACACAGAGACTGTTAGTTCATACAGCGTCCGTGTATGTGTGTTTTCATGTGTGTGTTTTCTCGTATATTGTGTTGTGTACTATATTCATAGATCTTATATAAAAGAAAAAAGAGGTACTCATCGATATATTAGACACAAATATAAAAAGTTAAGGTACACAAAGTACAAAGTTTTTATTTCTATGGCAACAACAGGACATGTGTCAGGTTGTTTTCGCATGGAATATGGAGCAATGTAATAAATTGTACCTGCAGCAAATCAAAAGCCAAAGACCATCTCAGATACTCCCTGACTAAGCCTCAGTAAAGAGTTTCCGGTTTCTATAAGTTTAAACGGTTTTTACGGATCTCTGTCACACAAGGAGGAATTTGGCGTAATCTCTCCTGACAGCCCTGGGCTTTTGGGGGGGGACGTTTAGGAGTACGTTCTGCACCATATGAAACCTGTCATCATGAAATGTGACTCTGCAAATGTGCGTCGCTTAAGAAAAAAAAAACAACAAAAAAAAAACTAACAGAACTGAAGCCAACAAAGATTTGTGTCCGTAAACATTAGATACTTGCCTTTTATAAAATAACATGTTCATAGATAGATGATGCCTGAGTATAGTACCACATGAAAACAAAAAAATACAACACATGACAACAAAATAAGCCTTTACAATAAGCAGTGTGTAATTTACATGTCAACAACGAAGAGGGCTCTGATTTAGAAGTATTTGTCATATAAAAAATCATCATATTGCACTGGATTCAGCAGGTTTCATTCAGAGAAAGTTCCGATAGACTCAAAGTGAATGAGAAAGCACATTCAGGTGTAACACACAGATGAAAATGGTCAATTTTCTATTTCTCTGTCCCATTGGTACAAGCCTTACAGAATCTACAATCGATAATGATAGATGTAGTACATAAAAAGCATGACTTGCAGTAAAATGTGCCCATAAGTGGTGTAAAAAAAAAAATTAAAAAAGTACATTATTCTTACGTGGGATGGAATGAAAATTACTATCTTCATTTTTTTTCTTTAAAGATATGGTTATGCAATAATATTAAAATCCAGGCAAAATAAACTGATCTATTAACACAATTTTAATAATATAATATAATGTGTCTATTATTATATTATATTACTTTCTATAAAATTGCATTTTAAACTATTCAAACTCGCTTTCATAAGCTTGTCTTATGATATGGCAAACTGTTGGCAAAGTACAGTAAGATTGGTCAGTAGTTTTTTAAGGCGGGGCTTAGCACAAAGTCAATTAACCTTTTATTCAGCAGAGCTCTGTGTCAAGACTGAAGAACAAATCAACATTCCACACTCAGTCAAACTCCAGACATGTTTATCAGACTCGCAGCTCAAATCCTCTCCTGTGCTGGCAGTCACATGGGCCAGTCGTCTGTTCAGGTTTATTGTGTTTTTTTTTAATTGACGTTCAGTTTATTGAGCTGTCGACTGAGATGGTTTGAAGCTATTTTCATTCTCTGAGAGAAAGAGAATGACAAAACACCTGAAGTGTTTTTAATTTAACCCCCCAAAAAAAAAAGTTTTTTTTTTTTTTTTTTTTTACCTCAAAGAATCCCATGTAGCACTTGGACAAAAAAAAAAAAAAAAAAACAAACAAACAAAAAACATACTCTTGAAACCCGCTAAATACCTGTAATGTATCTTATCCCATGATAGTTTCCTTGTATTAAAATGTTATGCAAATGACCTGGAATTTCCTAATTATTAGGAGAACTACAGCTACAGCAGAAACAACAGGTTTTTTTTTTTGTTTTGTTTTGTTTTGTTTTTTTTGTTTTTTTTGAGGCTTGGCACAACAAAAATGTGTATATTTGTCTGTCTGTAACCTCTGCAGCGACTTATGCAATGTAAACAAAAAATCTGTTTCAAACTTTTCCACTGATCCTGCAGAAAAAAAGGATTAAAAAAAAAATCACAAGATAGAATAGAGGTAAATATATAGAAAATACATTTACACATGTACATAATACAGAGCTTTAGTGTTCCAGTATATAATTAGTACTTTTCTAAATATCTAACATGATTGGCCAGTGTGGTTCACATGATCTCTAAATTGGTCGGTTATAGACAAGTGTGGAGGGAAAAAAAAGAAAAGAGTTGACAAAACTTCATATGTATTGCTGTCTTCCGAGGATGAAAACAAGAATCACAATTCTCTACTGCTTATAAACATTTTGAGGAACATCTGGAAACCTATGATTAAATTTACTCCAAGACGTTTCACTTTCAGCGACAGGCTATTGCAAACAACTATTTTCTTCGTTCACAGTGTTTGCCTTTGTACAATATGTAATTGTAACCATTAAACATCTGTCTTAGGATAAAATAACAGTTATCCTCCCTCTTATTTTCTTTACTCGTCATGTCAAGAATAACTGTCCTGGTCTGTTCATGTACTGCTTCCCACAGCGGAGCTCTTTGGTCTAGTGATGCTCGAGTAGAGTTGCGATTTCAGACACGCACACATTCTCTCTCTCTCACACACACACACACACTAATCCAAAGTGTCGTTTATTCCTGCTGACTTTATCAATAAATCAAACTGATTGGCAAGTTTCATGCTGTTTGTACATTACTGCATTTCTGATTGCTATTAAAATGATTGGCACTAGACTGTTTCTGCTGATGGAATATTTGCCTTTGAGTCAATAGTAATAAAGTAATGAGTAATAAACTATTAGCTTGAATTAAAACATAGCATACAATGAAAGGGGGACATTCATGGTTTTGTTGCAGATTTAAATATAGAAGTAAACAAATGAAATCAAGTTGGCACAAATTACTAGGCACGAAAATAAAGTAACACAATAGTTTGTCCTTTATGAGTCCATGCACAAGGCTGATAATTGTCTGGTGATTTATTCAAATTAAGCTTTGTAATTAAAACATAGAGGAGGTTTATAAGCTATTTTGTAATGTTTTAATAGATAATTGTGTTATTTAGGCTCGACCCACAAGCTAACAAACTATCTTGGGTATCAAACACCTCTCTGAGGGTCTGTGAGTCCGTAAACATGATTAACCCTTACATGTTATTTCTCATCAGTGATAAAAAGAAAAAAGAAAGAAACTCAACGAGCGTCTGAAGCAGGGCTTTGGCAAATCAAGTAAGCTGTAAATGAATACTGAATCTGGCTTCCACATTATTTGATAGCTTTAAAAAAAACTTCAACTTTTCATTGAACCTTCACCGCTCGCAGATTAACAGTCCCAAGAGTCCAGTTGAATTGGGTCTGTCTGACTCATATGTAACCTCGTTTGTATAAAAATAGAGACTATTCCTTTAAAACGGGGCCTAGTAACAATGTAGTGAAATTAAAACCTGGGTATACTATTCCTCACTGGGTTCATTTTTTTTTTTTCCTCTAAATGAATAGTGCTCCATATAAATATTTTTTGGACATTTGTAACACATTTCCTCAGCTATTTCAAAACATATTTCAAATACATATTCATACTTTTTATACAAAAACGGATGACAGATTGATATTGGGAGACAGTCACTGAAATTACTTGATGTGTCTGTAATTTTCCACAAAACTGAACGCGTCCCATCTATATATGTAGTGGCACATAATGGCATTATTGGCACAAAGTTCAGGAGAGTCTTTTCTCCACACAAGCAGACATATCGTGTCAGAGAGTGTCCCCGCGGCCTCTCCTCTCCAGCACACCCACATGTGCAGTAATACACGTATATAATATATCAGCTCTAGGTATATCATCTCTAAAATGATCACATGTCTATGGAAAATAATTTGGGAGTGGTATCCATAGCACTGCATCAGTCTAGAAAAATAAACATCTTCAGTCCACTTCTAGAGAGATCCGACATTTGTACAAAACTGCCTGTTCGTCTCGCTTCCCGTCTTTGTAATTGCTTGTCGTTGTTGTTCTTGTGGTTTTGTTTTGCTTTTTTGTGTTTTAGTCTTTTGTGTTTGATTCACAGGTTTTCCAATGAGATCCTGAAAGTAGAAAACATTCAATTTAAGTATTAACTTTTTAAATAGAATAAGAACCGAACAGTGTAAGAACAGTGTAACTTAGTGATAAGACCTGATAGTGTAAAAAAACTACTATAAATCTATATAAGAGAAATGTTAAAAGTATATTAGTACATATAGAAATTAACATTAACCTAGATTAAGTAATTAATAACATTTTATTATAGGTTCCATTTGTCATTAGTTAATATGAACTAACAATTAAAAAACTTCTAAGCTTCTAATCTACTTCTGAATTTTGTAATCTTAATGTTAAAATCAGGATTTACTAATATGAGGGTTATTATAGTTGACTACAACCATAAAAATCTGTTACTTTAAATAAAATAAATGTAATATTTAATTCAGCTAGTTCCCAAAGAAACATTTTAGTTTAACTTGATGTACTAAAATAAAAATAAAAACATTAAATAAAAAAATAATAAAAACTATCTAGACATAGTTAGACAACACACAATGAAAACAAATTTTTTTACAACAATTAAAACAGAAACAGAATATAAAAATAATTCAAAATATTAATAAAAACTAAAGTATCTCATGATAGTAAAAATAACACTGCCTAATAGAATATTTCAAAAGGTGTATCTGTTCATATTATTTATTGGACCTGTGCTTGTAACATGAACTAACAGTGAACAGTTGTCTTTTTTAACTACCGTTAATAAATACTGTAAAAATGTATTGTTTGAATAATACTATAACAAATGTCTTGCTCATTATGTCTCACCAATTATTTCTGTAAAAAATGTTCATTGTTAGTTATATGATACCTAATGTAAATGCAAGTGTTACCATTATGTTAGTACTTTAATGTGACACTATATTTCTGCTGTTGGAATATATTCCGTTTCAGCACAATTTTAAAAGATATGAGCCACAAGTCTGCAACTCATTTCAGTTCTATGACTAGTGAAATATCCCTGTTGAACGCTGAGGAACCGTGATTTTCTAGTAAGTCCACAAGCACTGGAAAAGCATGTCAGAATTACACCATATAGACTTTAGAGCCATAAGAAAAACAGTACGTACCAGGGCACAAATTGAAGACGTGGGCTCAACCCAAAGGTAGTAAAAGGGCCTCAACAGGAGATCTCGAACCATTTCTCAGACACAAAGGCCACAGGGATTAGCTGCCTTTCAGTGGGCGACGGTCTGGAATAGACAGACAGATCAGCTCTTCAATCCTGCAAATATAAGCACTTCTGTCCCACTCCCTGATTCAAGACCCTTTTTTATGTGGCGACTGCATTATACCACAAACAAAGCGCCCACAGTTAACATTTCCTCTAAACCCTCTCATCTAGGCTTTTGTATTCAGAAGCATACAGTATTAAATGAAGCAGCATTGAAATTATTCATACAATTTAAAGCTCATACTCAGTCTTTTATAAAGACAAGGGCAATGGAAGGACGAAAAACAAGAATACACAACTGTCACAACATACTTATCTGAAAAATAATGACTCTCTGGCAGATTCAACTGGTTATTTTCAAAATGCACATTAAAGGCTAAATTATTCTATTATTGAAGATTGTAGCAGGGAAAAACATGTTAAAAGCAGCACTTTAAGAATGGGGAAACTATCACATTCTTGCGTTCAAAAACAGTTTAAATGGAACAGAATGCAGGGGGTTTAAGACCACGGACATTTAAAAGTTGGCCTATTATTAACTTGACAAGCTGTCATAAATAGCTCAAAAATAACTTATAACTACAGGAAAAACAGCATGAGACATGATGCAACTGCCAGAGAGTCTGTCTGTGTGTGAATGGCTGTAGCGGTGGTGCATTATACAGGATGAATTTAAAGATGCAACTTCTCTAAGAAAGTTTTAATATGGAAACTGTCTGTCAGCTAAAGGACAGTTCAGAAAAAAAGGTACAAAACTCTATTCTTACACTGTAGGCACTAAGAAAGGTTAATAAGGTTCAAAAGGTTTTTTGGGTAACACTTTATTTTAGGGTATCTTAACTAGTTGCTTATTAGCATGCATATTACTAGAATATTAGCCATTTATTAGTAGTAATTAAGCACATATTAATGGCTTATTCTACATGACCTTATTCTAAATCCCTAATCCTACCCAATACCTAAACTTAACAACTACCTTATTAACTATTAATAAGCAGCAAATTAGTAATTTATTGAGGGAAAAGTCGTAGTTAATAGTGAATAAGTGTTCCCTATTCTAAAGTGTTACCGTTTTTTTGTTTTAACTTTGTACCTTTATTCTGAGACTGAACTGTTATTTTAAAAATATGTATACGAAAAAAGATAATTCAAGCAGAATAAGAAAAGTTTTTCTTTGCATTTTTGAAAAGTTTCGCGTACACACAACAACATAGTCAAAATGTTCCGTTCACATGGATCCACGAAAATGACTAAAACACTGTATTATGCATACCAGTAGATGGCGATGTCACTTTCTAAAGAAAAATTTCAATTAATTTATTTATTTAATATAGTTTACATCATGGCAATACTGGTATTGTTTTTAAAAACTTTCAAACTGGTTTTAAAAAGTTTGCGTTTTTAGGCGCCGTTTAAAACACTATTGTCATGTAAATAAACAGCCAAAATGGATAAAAGGTTTTCTGTTTTCAGTGGTGTAAGTGGCCCCTTAGTTAAAAAATAAATAAATAAATAAACAAAGTTAAAATGGCAAACAGCCAGGATCAAATGTGAACTTTAAATAGCATGTTATACGTTGGTGCATAATGTTTCTTCTGCTCTGCTTTGGTCGTGTTCAAGCTTTTCAGAATGAACATTATTTCTGACAGCACTAAACCTACTCTATGCTACGAGGAAGCCAAACCCTGTCAGAATGTACGGACTGGGCTGTCAGTGCAGTCTCTTTGCTGCCCAAACTACTTGGTCAGCAATAGCAACATCCAGCCCAGTTTTTTTTTCTGCAGAATATATATTAATGTTGGACTCTTGCCTGTTTCCATTGTAGGAGGTCTTGTAGATGGGTGTGTGCTGGATCATCTCGTCCGTGTACACCGGTATGCCGGCCCGCACACACTCGTGCGAGCACTGTAAACTGTCGTTGTAGGCGGTGAAGATGTCCACCTTACTGGGCACGCGGGCGGGCGTGAAGTCGGTCAGGTTTTGACAGCTCTCCTCTTGCTGGTTGATCTTTCTCTGGTGGCTGCTGTGTCGGCCATTCCCGGACTGCGCACAACTACAAAAACACGCACCAAATTCACAAAGCCAACATAAAATCATACCTTGAACCGCTGTGTCTGTCCTACATTTAACGTGGACTGGGGAGGCAGACACAAACAGATTTAGCTCTGTTCAAAACCTAGTGAGCCTCCTTGCTGTGTGTTTTCTAAATAGGCATTCTGATTTAAATGGAACCTCATAAATGACTGATCTGAAATGACTCAATAAAAGTTGATTTCAATGTAACAACTTGTGAAGATCAGCTCGATACGTTGGCATAAATATATATAGCACAAACAAATTTGGGGTAAAATAGTGTTTCTAATGATATTTACAATTATTTTATGTTATTTTATTTATTTTTATTTTTATTCTTTAATAATGAACCTTTCTCTTGTATCTATAAAACAGTCGGTTTCTAGTTGCTTTATTTTAAAAATTAATATTACTACCAGTAATATTTTCTGCAGTATCTTGGATAATGAACATTTCATTTTTTTTTTTACATTTTTTAATTAATTTGAATTATTTAACATTGTTTTAATATTATTGTTTCGTATTCTTTTAATTATTTGCATTTTTATTAGCATTATTTTTATTATTAACCGTTTTTAGAAATAATTTTATAATTGTGAAGGAGTGGATGCCCAACATTTCTTGTTTGACTATTAATCAAGTTATGGCAAGAGTGAAATGTGTAATCTTATGTGCGTTTAAGAGATATTAAAGAATCCTGCTTTATTCTGTATTTCCACTCTCTAAGACAGGGTTCCTCAATAGGCGAAAAATGTTTGGCCCACGCTAATTTCAAATAACGTGGCATGAAAATTCAAATGCAGCATCAGAAAGCAACATTAACTTTATTTTCAAGATCTGAGGTAAAATATCTATTGTTGCTTTCACTATGGCTCTAACCTCACATTACCTGAGATTATCACTGTCATATTTTGCATGTTGTTCCTGCCGCGACGTTGCAGAAAATAAAATAAAAAATTCTAAAATAGAATTCCGTGTCGCTTATTGTCAGGATCAGTTGATTTGAATGGCAGACATGGAGATCCAGATTTTTTATTTGTTCATTTGTTTTTAATATTCAACAGGCAAAGTTCTTCTGTATCTAAATGCAAAAATGTTCATAATTGTTTGAATAAAACAGACTACTGGGGGAAAAAATCTGAATATTTATCTAGTGACCATCTCGTGACTATTTTAACAAGAGCAACAGTAATATAATAATTGTAATAATAAGAATGTATATATATATATACATATATATATATAAGTCAGTGGCCCTTGGCTTGGTATTGTTGGCAGAATTTGGCCCTCGGCGAAAATTAATTGAGGAACCCTGCTCTAAGATGATGACTTCACAGTGTGTGTGTGTAACGAACCATTACCATACTGATAAAATTCTAGGTAGGGCTAGGTGGCTCTGTTTGCAGGTAGCTCTCTCTCTCTGTGTTAGAAGAATGTCTCTGCCGGTTGTCGCCATCCTGACCAAAAATAGGTATCCAGAAGACACCCATCTTGTATGATCCCTGATCGCTGACGTCTGCCCAATCAGATGGAGATATGCTTGAAGCGTTTGCGTCCATATGTGGAAATTGTCTAAGTTTATCTAGGTTTTAGAACCAATCAGAATTTTGCTGACTGATGTATTGACACAATTAGCATCCTCTGTTAGGGTATAATTACTGTTTTTTCTGTAATGTAAGCAGAGCGCCCTACGAACTCGATTGCGAGTCTTGAAGCTGACTTCTGCTGATGAAACTGCAAACTATCTTCAGTAAATTTTCTTCATTTTTGATTGAATCTCTTGACTTCTGGTCTTCATTCAACGCACCTGGTCCAAGGGTCTTTGCTGTAAATTCCCCTACAATTGAATGAACTTTTACTTTATGAAAACAAAGCTCTCACATTCATGTTGCAGTGCACTGTGGGATTGCTCTCTCTCTGCAGAAGATTCATACAAATTCCAAAAGAAGGTATCTTAGGTACCTTAAAATGCAGCCTATGAAGGAAGCTCAACAGGTTGGGAAGAAGCTATTGTGTACGAGTGTCCGGATTGCTTGGCGCAATAGGGGTCACTGTCCACATTGACAGACAGAGTGATAGAAAAGGACAGATTGAAAAGATAATAAACAGACTGAGGGACAGGAATAGGGAGAGACGGACAAGAGGAACACAGACAGAAAAACATTAAGACACCGTGCTGAAAGAAAAGAATGTTTCCTACCAGTTTTTAAGGACTAGAGTAGTGATCAAGGCTGCAACGATCATGATGAGGGACACAGTGATGGTGATGATCTGGTGAACAGCCAGACCTAAGAAGAGAAAAAAAACCCAAAGACAGCATAGTTATCAATGTCTCCATGGCAACTCATGTGAGCGCCAGTGCCTTTTGTAAGGTATTTGATTGCAATAACACTGATTCTGCATCTTAACATGCACCGCTTTGTGCCAGCGTAGCTTCTTCTAAGCCCCGTCTGCCACCGTTACAGTAATTCAATTGTTCATTTGACCATTTCACAAAGTCTGGAGCATGAAACAGCTTGACTGGGAGAAGATGGCAAGCACACCAGCTGGCTAAAGGTCAGCAAACAACAATTAATGCAGAACAAGTACTCTCTGTTCCAGAATAAAGAGCGTCACAAGAGCTATGAGCTACGCTGCCTTTCTCACTCCGTCACTCCCGAATGGATAGAAATGAAACCCCGCGGGGAGTCGCAGTTACGGACTTTTAGATATAAAGAGTGCCACGACTTCCATTTCTTGCTGGAGCTGATAAGAGGGAAGGAAGCAATTTTATGGATTTCCCCATCAATATTAAAGTGTTTGTGTGCGGGTCTGCGAGGAACAGCAGCATCCATATTAAAGGATCTGGGATATGAGAATGCGGCACGGCGTGGTGCATTTATGTGAGTGGTTAGTTTGCGGGACCTAAGGGAGTTCCACGGTTCCAGCATTAATTTATTCACATAACCATTTCAGAGTTATAACACTAGTTAACCTTAGCTCACCCAGCACAGTTGCTTCACATGGGGCTAAGTGTCCACTTCAATATGTGACAAAGTATATGAATGTGGACTAATTTGCTGTGTATAATGTTATCTTCACTGGAAAAAATAGGGTACATAAAAATACAATATACTGTATTAATTATTAAGGAATTTTTCACATAGATTTTTTTTCATATAGATTTTCCTGTATCTTGAATTAATGTCCATAAAATTACTAGATAATGTCATGTCCTCCCCCCCCCCCTTTCTTTGCAGTGTTCGTTAAATGTGTCTGCTCATTTTGTGTTTTTTAGATTTATTTAAAAGACATACATCTATTTTTTATTAAATGACATAACTTTCAGAATTTATTACACTGTGTCACACAATAGTGATTCATCTGTAAATACATTTATGCCACCTTTCTACATTACAAATAACGAGTACAAGATCAAATCTGTGAAAATGCTACTTATTGTGAAATATGAGTAGTTGACATTTGACATTTAAAATAATGTAAAAAAATATTTTGCTAATTCTTTTACAATTATTATGTATGCTGGTGTTATGATATATTAATTGAGAGACTAAGTGCAATATTTACATTTATGCAATTAGCAGACGTTTAAAAAACAGAAAAAAAAGCTGTGTCAAAGAGCCAACAATATGAATACATAAACATTTATTTATATAAATAATTTATTCGTCACACCACAGGACCCTTTAATTTAATTAATGAATTAAGGTGAATGTGAAAAACAAAATAGAAATGTAGCCAAAATATGCACTTATAAATCCTTATTTTAGTTTAAAGGCACATTTTATGCATCAACTAACCATATTTTGCATCTTCTGTCATGAACATTTGAAGCTGAAACAAGATTTACTTTAATGCATGCTGACTAGATCATGCTGCGTGAAATATTTACTTTCAGGAAGACATCAGCAGCATCTGAACAAGAAATAGTGTTCCTTGAGTTCATTTTAGAAATATTTGAAAAGAAAAAAAGAAGTGAACATTGTTTGTCAGTAATCAAAAATATC
The DNA here is from genome assembly GCA_036784905.1 of Acrossocheilus fasciatus. Taxonomy (NCBI): domain Eukaryota; kingdom Metazoa; phylum Chordata; class Actinopteri; order Cypriniformes; family Cyprinidae; genus Acrossocheilus; species Acrossocheilus fasciatus. The sequence continues at coordinate 11,733,295 of CM071945.1, read as the reverse complement.
CTTTGGAGAAAAAAAAAACGAAATAATCCATTCTACCATCCCCAGTTTGCAACCATCGAACCATTGGACTGTTTGCATTATTCAGTATATAATAATAAAAGTGATATATCATTTCAAATAGCATCCTCTTCCTAATGCATTTGTTTTATTTAGCTAACAGGGCAGCAAATATAAGTGCTGCTTGTGCTACAGTATGTGTGTGCGTCTGTCAGTTTCCACATGATTTTCCTTTTTAGTGGCCTTGTGTTAGCCATGTCTCATTTTAGAGTCAATTACAGGAATGTCTCAGTGCTGGCAGGAAGGGCCAAGTTTCGCTATACTGTGTTGCTGTACAGAAAACACAGGACTGGTTTACTTAACCCTGCTGACCTCTGGGGTGCTGAGCCCCTCAAGTTCTGGCTGAATAATCAATACTAGAGAGCGAGAGAAAAGAAAAAGAAAGGGATATAAACAGAAGCGAGACAGAGAGAGAGAGAGAGATTTTGTGCACGTGTGCATGTTTACAAACCTGTACATGTATGCATGTATGTATATGTGTGACGTTAAACATCTGGGCCAGTTCTGACAGATTGCATTATCCTCGAGGGCCAACAAGCTCTGCTGGGCTGTGCTCCTTATGGTACATCGAGAACGTATGAAAATTAATTCCCACCAATTAATTCCTCATATTAACTAGTCTTATTTCAGCAACCATACTAAATGAGCTGACTAAATATTTATGTCTAGGAAAGTAAACTGTAATGTGACACTTATTAGACTGACAATCAAGGTGCTTCAAATAATTTTTTGTAGCTGAACAAGAACTGCAAATAAAAGCAATTTTTTTTAACAGCATATCTACAACCATTTTAGCCTCATTTCAGTTTTAAGGCCTGTTTCAGATCGCGTATTTTAGTCAGAATTATTGTGTTAGCTTTGACGCGAACAAGCACGCTCTTGTTCAGTGAAGTTTAACGGACTCGCTGTCAGGCATCATTCAAGTTTTAAGTACTATTTCACACCACGTATTAATAGAGTGCTGCAAGGATGGCATATCTTTACAGGCCAAACTCCAAAAACGTGGTAACATTTTAGCACTTTTGGTTCCATCATCCTAAAGTCAATGGGTTTTTGGATAAATGCCTGAAATAAGGTCTGTGCTTAACAAAAGTTCAAGATATTTTCACTTTTTATTCGAATGACTTAATATATTAGTAAATGTAAATTAGCAATTCCCTCTTGTGATTTTTTTTTTTAAAGCTTTTACTTGTCTTGAAAATTTGTTGCTAGCAAGTGGCTAAAAGCGGCTTGTGCTTTTGCAAATTATTCAAACACAAACTTTCAGGGAAAATGTTTTTATATAAAGACTGATAAAGTTGATGGAAAAATTGGCGATTGAAAAAAACTTACTTTTGTTGGTCATAGAGCTTATTTTCTGTGTTAATCGAAAAGGCATTTGAAAAATCTGATTGGGTTTTCCTGAGGCAGCCAGGGTGATGCTAACGTCAAAGTTGGCATACAAAAATATGTCATTACTGCAGCACTCTATGTTTTAGTCAGAAATAGTGTGCTCCCTTTCTGTGCACAATGCACATGCATTCAGTCAGACTTGCGCTTGCTTGGTTAAGTCTATGAAGTTTGCTGTCATTTCTAACATTTACGTATATGGAAATAGCTGCCAAATGCATTGAACAGCGCACACATCTGTCAAAGCACCTAAAAGGGCAAGTCGTGTTACTTTACACTTGTGAGATTGGTTCGGTATCATGTTTTTGAACATTTTGCATCATGCACACTTCCCACAGCAGCTCAATCTGTGACCTCTATTATTTACATGTGTTTTGTCCATAGAAATGCATTTTTCAGTACTGTAAAATGACGGCACTAGCAGATGTCGCACAGTGTGCAGACCAACTAATTTATAAAACAAACTTATTTATAATCAATCAATCTATCAAGGCTGTGTGCACTGATCTTGAAAAAAAATATGTTCCAATGCAGTTTTGATTTATTATAGGCAGTGCTTTACAGCTTCCTTGTTTGATCTAGAGGAGAATTCGTTAAGGTTCATAGGAGTTCAGGCACTCGTTTACTTCATATTGATGTTCTGACCCTTCCTGATTGCTTAGCTGGCACTATGACTGATGGAAGCATGCAGATGCATCTGGGAAAAGCTCGCCTCACTTTCCCTCCCTGTGTTCTGCGTCCGGGTCAGAGCTGGATTAATTTTATCTCAGTCCCTGGCCTGAGCAGTGCTCCTTGGCATGGAGTCCCCCAGCTACACCAACACATAAACATATCAGACAGCTATTTAAATTTCCCTTTCTCTCGCGCCGTTCCTCTCACTCTGAGATGGAAGGCAGCAGATTGAATTGAGAGAGTGTGTCGGGTGATATATTCAGGTGTTTATGCATCTGTGAAATTTTATGAGACGAGCTCTTCGTCCTCGACCTTGCTCTGAGTCAGAACTCTCGTTGGCTTCTTGGCCTGTTGTTTTATGTATTGATTTCAGCTCTAAAGATTCATTCCCCCGTTCTGTCACACCGAACCCATCACATTTGTGTAATATAGAGCTTTATAATACCAGAGAAGACGAATGCAAATGTACCCCCATTATATTCTTATTACTGCCACCCAGGCAGAGAGAACAGGACGTACATCACCTTGTCTCACCTGGACCTGCAATGAGAGAGATAGGCACACCAATTCCAATCAGGGAAAGTGTCAAAAGAGGAAAGCAGCCTGGCGCTGAGGTACCAGACACCCTCTTTCCTGACTCTGCCAGTGATGGAGTCACCTTGCTTCAGGTGCTCGGGGTGAGCCTTTGTTTCCCTGGGCGCCTTGCCAATAATCAGGACAAAAGAGCCCAACCCTCAGAGGCACTGTACTTCCCAAACTTCCCAAACTGCAAAGACGTAGAGTCCTCACGCCCTGAGATACTATTAAACGTCTCTACTAGAACAAGCTGAACTTTTAAATTATTTCCGGCTGTTGTTTGTTTCAATTGTATCAAAGAGTTCAAGGTTGGCTGATTAACATGACCCTGTTAGCCTCAATTAACAGCCATTCAAAATTTGTATCCTTTTAAATACAACATGAAATGCAAAACTGACTGCATATGGTTTCTTAATGAACATTCCTGGTCTTATCGTGCAGGTGTCATTAAGTGAACGTAATTCCAATGAAAAAAGAAACGTGTTTATGTTCATAATCTTTCATTTATAAGTGGGCATTAATAGTTAAGTGTAAAATTTTGAAATGGAAAAAGAACTTTAAAATGTAAATTCTTTTTATAATTAGTCATCAATACAGTTTAGGTTTGTAAAATAGTTTACTGTATGTTTAGCTTTTTAGTAAAATAATTAAAATATCAAATAATAATAATAACTGAAATTATATATCTGTTAATAGTTTAAAAAAATGCGTAAAAGCTTTTGTTAAACTATTCACAGAATATCACAGTAGTCAGTAATAATCATTACATTTGGGGGAAAATAATTATAAACTATATATAACTATGAATATAAAAAAATACTATAATGAAAAAAGGTTAGTAAATACTTTTTTGCACTACAAAAGAAAAGCATACCACTACATCCCCTGCAATCAATAATACTATAAGACATTTTTCATTATCCAATCAAATTCTCATAGATAACTTCAAGTCCTGTTTTGAATATGGAAATACATTGAACTGTGTCATTGCATATGCCATGTAGTAATGCCTTTATGATAAAAAAAAAAAAAGAAAGTAGAACCAGGATGTACAAAAAACATTAACAAAGATCCACTAGTGGCCAGTGATATATAGCAGAGTAAACTGGTCCAGATAAAAAATTAGGCCTAACAAAGTGAAATGTCATGAGACTACCATTAAAATAGGACAGTAGTGGAAAGAAAAGAGAGTTTTGAAAAAATAATAAAACTAGGACAAATATAAAACCCAAATAGCACCATTTTAACAGACAGACCTTGAAAATATATGCAAAGGAGACACATGCACAGGGGGCAGTATTTTAACTGAAGGTTATGAGTTTGTGCTGCTGGGGCCCTATAGAGCAGAGACCACAGAGGCAGACACTCCTTTATGCACCTAAAGGACATTTAGAGGTTTGCAGCGGGACATTGTGTGGATCTGTCAGCTAAATGCTCTATTAGTGCAGCCCAGGCCTGGCATCTGCAGCTACAGATGGCTGTAAAGGGCTAGTGAGATGGAGTGGAAAGGAGATGCCTTCACTGAGTGCTTTCAATCATGTTGTGGTTTGGCTAGAGGAGTACTCATGGCAAAGCAACAGCTTTGACTGCACATTCAAAAGGCAAGAACATGAAAGCGAAAAAAAAGGACCTTTAGAATTTGTATGCAGGAGTATCCAGATCCTTCAAACTTCAAATGAACTGCTGTGCGGCTGCCAAGTTTAAATTGACTTTACAGGAGCACCAGTCTCACCAAAATCACACCTTGGAATTTGTTCGGTGCAAATCCCAGCACTAACACCAGAGATTTTTCACAGTAATCTAAGAAGTCGATTTAGTTTTAATGGGAATGCAGTAATTTCATTATAAGTGAAATCTCAGAAAGAAAGAGAGACAGACAGCAGGAGCATGAGGAGACAGAAAAATCATTTTTTCCATGATGACTGAGCGCTATTAAAAATGTTCTTTTTCACTGTGTGTTAAAAATGATTAGTCTATGCATATATTCTCTGCGCATGCAGAATCTCAGGGGTTTAGGAATCTATTTTTAAATCATTTTCCAAAAGCAATTATGCATTTTCTGTAATATGGGGATTTGCTGTGAAAAGCCAAATTCAGAGTGAAAGTCCCCGTGAATCTTTCAAAGGGGCTTTTTTAGTACCATTAGCCTCTTTTATATTTGATATATGTGACCCTGGACCACAAAACCAGTCTTAAGTGTCAATTTTTCAAAATTGAGATTTATACATAAATAAGCTTTTCATTGATGTATGGTTTGTTAGGATCGGATAATATTTGGCTGAGATACAACTATTCGAAAATCTGGAATCTGAGGGTGCAAAAAAATCGAAATACTGAGAAAATCGCTTTTAAAGTTGTCCAAATGAAGTTCTTAGCAATGCATATTACTAATCAAAAATTAAGTTTTTATATATTTATGGTAAGAAATTTACAAGATATCTTCATGGAACATGATCTTTACTTAATACCCTAATGATTTTTGGCATAAAAGAAAAATTTATAATTTTGACCCATACAATGTATTTTTGGCTATTGCTACAAATATACCCCAGCAACTTAAGACTGGTTTTGTGGTCCAGGGTCACATATTATGATTTCCAATCAGAACAAACATCTTTAACTGTTTCTTTTTGCACACTTTGTGTTGCTCTATATAAGAATTTCTATGCACTTTTTTATGTTTTTGAAAGAAGTCTCTTATGCTGACTAGGCTGCATTTGTTTGATTTTTGTAAAAAAGTAAAATTTTAATATTGTGACAAATTATTGCAATTGAAAAATGACTGTTTTGTATTTTAATATAGTTTTACGTAATGTTATTTCTGTAATGGCAAAGGTGTTTTTTAAAATTGAGAAATAATTCTAATCTGCTGATTTGGTGCTCAAGAAACATTGATTTTTAATATCAGTTGATAACAGTTAGACATTTTTTCAGGATTTTTCAATGAACAGAGAACAGCATTTATTTCAACTAGCACCCTTGCTGAATAAATTTAGTCTACTTATCAAGTAAAGGGAAAAAATTCTTTTATCATTGGCTCACCGTCAAAACTTCTTTCTTTCTTCTGTGGAACATAAAAGAAGATAAACGTCTCGAATTTTTTGTCCATACAGTTACTATGAGTTCACTGCTGTTTTGAACCCCACTGACTTTCATTGTATGAGCAAAAACAGTCGAAACATTCTTCAAAATATCTTCTTTTGTGCTGTGCCCTATGTTACAAAGGAAGTGTGATGTAACAAAGCCCACAGTACTACACTGACGCTTTAGAATTCAGCGCAGGAACAGAACGTGTTTAGTTTCCCAATTTATGCTTCATGGCCACTGAATATGAAAAGTTTTAAAAGCTTGTACACCGAGAAATGGATGTGAATGAGGGAATTCCACTTATGAATGGAATCGTAACTTATTCATGGGCGATAATAGGAATAGCAATACAAGCACAGGCTTTCTCATGTGTAAATCCTATTTGCTCAGTACATTATTTAAAAAACTGTTATTTCTGCACCAGTTCTCCTCTCGCAGACCAGTGAAAATGACTAAATCTCCATCAGTTACATCCTTGTGCTCTTTGTGAATTTACGTTTGATTGCATCAGCTTTCTGTTCGCGGAGCTGTTGACTCCTGCTGAGTGCCCCTCTCTCATTCATTTGTGGAAACGGGCTTGATGAAAATCTTTGCCAACCCACCGACAACCACAAACTGCAAATATCCAGCTCTAATTTTGAATGCATTGGATCTGTCGAGGAGGGAAAAGGGTTTGAAGTCTTCCTTCCCCCAGGTGTTAACCTTCTCCCCTACTTTGCTCCGTTTGTTGTCCTCCCACACGCCCCACCTGATCGCGGGAAAACTCTCATCGCACCTGCTGATGGTTCACGATTGCCAATTAACGAAGATGTCAAGATGTCAATCTCACTTGACTTCCACTGAGCTACAGCGTTCCCAAATCCTCACTGCAAGAGCAGAGCGAAATGGAGAGGAAAAAGCGAAAGAGAAAGACAAGGAGGATCAAAGGCAATTATTCTAAATGCCTTTTTCCAGTGTCAAAGGCTCCCCTGCATAATTCAATCGCTCTGTACAGTGCGGGAGGGAGAGGTGGTCAAAGTAGACTCTATGATTGTATTACTTAACAGATAATGAAGTTGTCCTGGATGGAACTACTTCATGGCTGTCTGTCAGAGCGGCCCTGTGAGCTTATCACGTCTTTAAAAGGTTTACCTCTGTGAAACCGAACGGCCCTATTGGATGAACAGTTTTGAGAAAGATGGCACTTCAAACATAATATAGTTCATGTATTACAATGCAGGTAAGACACATCCCTAAGGGGCCTGTGAATGAATTTAGCACACCTTTGACAGGGAAAATGTCGCCTTTTTAATAAAACTGGAACACATCAAAGCAATAACTTTAAAGGGACCGACTTTACCTAAAGTTAGTGCATCTGATAACATCTCACAAACACAGCACTGCAGCTACAATACAAGGTCATCCAGTGGATGCTTTGGGACCTAACGTTATGTCTTTCTTTCACTAGCCACGAAACGAAAAAACTTGCACTACAGCCAATTTTGAGGGTAACATTTTACAAGTAGGGTGAATGGAGGTAAAGAGTATTTAACCTTTTTTTGTTATCTTCTGAATAATGATAGTGTAGATCTTTATCTATTTAAAAAGGTAATAATAAAATATTTATGTTTAATATTTTATTGTTGCGTTTACACCATAATATCTTTTTCAAGTTATGCACTTAAAAAAAAAAGAAAAAAAAGCTTGATAAATGCAATTAAAAACATCTCCATGCACCACGGTGAGAAAAACAGGTATATTATTTGAGATGCGGAAACGTTAAGATTTGAACTGTGTGTGTGTTGTAGTATGGGAGAATTATGGGTATTGTAATTCTGGTGAGTGTGTCATGCTTATCAGTCAGTATGTTGACATGCTCTTTAAAAGTTTGATTTCAGTTAGACTGAACAATACTGTATATATTTTTAAAATGTCATGTCTAAATGAAGTCATACTTTTTAAGTATAGCCTATACTGTATATATATATACTGTAAATAAATCAAAGCACAGAAAGACAGCATTTTCAATACAAAAAAGCCTGGTGAGTAAAAGCAATCCAAAGTAATTAATTACTTTACATTAAACAGTTACAATGTAATGTAATTAGCTACTAATTAGTTACTGATTATAATGAGAAATGCAACATTGTGACACATTATCCAGCATTTCCAAATGATGATTACAACTCTACCTGGGTCTCGCATATTGTCCCTCAGTAAAGTGGAACTTACTGTTGTTTTTTCTACAGGGGAAAGATTAGATGAGAATATGCATTTGAGTGGAGTGTAGAAACGATATTTCCGGCTCTCCGGTAATTATTATAATTCTTATTTTACCATTGAACACCCTTCATTGAACAGAGCGTTACTGGGAGTTATTAGGATGTCACAACATAATTTCACTAAATTAACTAAAAAATTCTTTTTCCAACCATTAACTTTTAAGCACAGTCCGGCTTGGATAAATGCATAATTTTGTCTTTTCCTTATTAAATGTTCAATTAACCTTTGAGCCTGGGGAGGTGATAACGAGCTTGGAGTGCTGAGCAGCAGGACTGTAAGGCATTTTAATCAACTCACGCACATCGTTAACCTGATGGCTCCATCTGTGATCTTCATGGTAATGCTAGCATCTTAAATGGAGACAAAGGACACACACACACGATCACACAGGTATGCACTGTGAACATTATAATACCTGGAGAAATCTTTGCTTATGGGTGCTCTCCAGCACTCATAATAAAAACATGTTCTAAGAACATTTGTGTAATGTTCCTATTAAGGTATAAAGATATCCAGTTTTTATATGAACGTTAAGGAAAGATTCCATTTATAAATTTGCAAACATTTATGGGAATGTTACTTTTGAATTTTCTTAGAACCTTCTGAAACTAGTAACATTTAAAAAATCGTTTTAAAAAGTAGTAATACATACAACGTAGGGCTGGGCCAATTATGACCAAGAAAAAAAAAATCACGATAATTGTTTTCATATCAGTCGATATCGATAATTATCAAGATAAATGTCAAATCTTAATTTTTTTAAGTTTAAAGCCAGATTTTTGCTCCAAAGTGAAAGTTGTAGAAACCAGACCATTAATAGAAAAAAAATATTTCTTAGTTTCTGCATGTTCTAATGAGTGATATTGTTTAAAATCAAGAAACAGGTTTGGGTTGCCTGATAATATTAATAATAGTAATAATAATAATATCACTTTTTTGTCTCTTAGAAATGCACATTTGATAGTATAGCTTGAGTTAGGATGCAGAGGTAAATTTTTGTTCATTATCAAAATCAGTAACATCTGTAAAAATTTTAGCAACCTCAGTTTTATATGGTTACATTTTTTCTGACCAAGTTTTTTTTTAATTTTTTTTTTAAATTAAGTATTGGTCTCCCATAGTAGCATACATTTAAATCATGATAAAAACAGTTAAAACCACACATATAGCACCTCAATACCATGATAAAAATATAAATACATGATTTTTAAGGTAGCCTATTTGTATGAAAAACAGTAACGTTAGTCTAAAAACATTCAGTATAAATGCACACTTGCTATAGCTTAATCACAAATATAATTACATACCATTACTCCTGTAATAAAATTCAATGTGAATATCCCACACTTCTGCCACAATACCATGGTGCAGTGAGTGTTACTACAGTAAATCCATGGTAAATGATGGCGATGTGTAGATTGAAAAGCCTTCTGACTGTCTTGTTGCACACATGTGTTTCTCCTGTTTGGCTTTAAACTAGTTTAAATCACGGAGTCATTTGTGACCCTGGACCAAAAAAACAGTCTTAAGTCGCTGGGGTATATTTGTGGCAATAGCCAAAAATACATTGTATGGGTCAAAATTATCTATTTTTATTTTATGCAAAAAATCATTAGGGTATTAAGTAAAGATCATGTTCCATGAAGATATTTTGTAAATTTCTTACCGTAAATATATCAAAACTTCATTTTTGATTAGTAATATGCATTGCTAAGAACTTCATTTGGACAACTTTAAAGGCGATTTTCTATTTATTTTTTTTTTGGCACCCTCAGATTCCAGATTTTCAAATACTTGTATCTCAGCCCAATATTGTCCAATCCTAACAAACCATACATCAATGGAAAGCTTATTTATTCAGATTTCAGATGATGTATAAATCTCAATTTCGAAAAATTGACACTTAAGACTGGTTTTGTGGTCCAGGGTCACATTTGTGCTCATCGCTGAATTCGCGCTGTTTAGTGCTCGCGTGACCGAATATACGCATCTGCTCCGGTGAGCTCGCGCCGCGGCAATTTGAACTTTGATCCGAGCGGATAAACGGTCCGTGTGGCGCGATTCAAATCAGTCGAGCTGTTTCTTTCTGCGTTTGGCGCATAAACATTATCGAACATTTATCGAACTCTTCATATCGTTTTATCGAGGAAAATTGTATCGCGACAATTATCATTATCGAATTGTCGCCCAGCCCTAATACAAAGTATAAAATAATTTATTATTTGTGGGTTCTTTGGGTTGGTCATCAATGGAAAAAAAGATGCTATTTGTAGAACTAGATTGTGTAATTACGGTTCCTACCAGCAGGGGTAACTGGGCCAAACCTTGACCCCTCTGAATGCACACAATGACACACACACACACACACACACACACACACACACACACACACACACACACACACACACACACACACACACACACACACACACACACACACACACAACGGATGGGTAAACAGCTGAATCATGTTTGGTCTGCAGCGATAAAATTTCCCTTGTGCTGTATCAACAGACCCGCAAAGTCAAGGCTGTCACCAGCAGGACTAATACGTGACTCTAAAATATAGTCTAGTCAGCACTGAGCTGATGGAGAGAACCTCGGACTTGATGCATTGCACACAGTTGCGAAGCAATGGTCCTTGGGGAAAAGCCTGATATAGTTCATCATTAAACTGAGTGAAAGGTTTCTAGGCTGTCTTGGATGCTGGCTATTAAAGGAAAATTAAAGGGATATTTCATTCAAAAAATAATTTATGTCATCATGTTCCAAGTTCATACTTATTCCAAACTTGTGAGATATTTTGCAGAATGTCCAAGCTGCTTTTTTTCAATATAATGAAAGTGATTATAGCTGTTCTCACAAAGTGCACAATGTATATATAAAAGTCAAACAGTTATGTTGACCTCAGCTGCATTTATTGGACCAAGAGACGGCATAAAACTGTATATTGTGAAATATTTTAACAGTTTTAATTAACTCTTTTATTTGAAAATATCAATATGATTGTAGAAAACAGTTGTGCTGCTTCATATTTTTGTGGAAAACTTGATAGACTTCCATTGAAATGTATGGAGTGAGACTGCTGCATTAACAGTAAAGACATTCATAATGTTACAAAAGATTTCTATTTCAAATAAACTGAAGCATCTACAATACCATAATGAAAGTTAATGCTGTCAGTGTCCTGGATTTTAATCAGGCATGTGAAGAGTTACACTGACCTCCATGCACTTCCCATGCTTTGAAATGAACTCCGCTGAACACCCGCTCGTATGCATGTCTAATGCTCCAGTTTTGTATTCACAGCCCATTGCTTATTTTCCCCCCATTACTTTGCATGTCAGAAGCAGTTTAGTACTGGTGCAGGTTTGCGAGGGGCTAAATTTACCCGGGCTGCTCGCTGAATGAGGAAGCGGAGGGATTTCACCTTGATAGGTATTTCGTTTCATCAGACAGGTTCGGCTGTAGCTTGACAGAGATGGATAATTATGGCATGCCTTAAGGGCACTACACAGGACTCACTTTCAGACTATATATGAAAGACATTCCAAGGCAGCATACTACATAATGCATTGATATTTCAGATACTGTAGATCTACATCAAGAGACACCATGCAGCATTTGATGTTGTTTACTACTCTTTCCATGTGGACAGCGTAGAACAGATTTATTCATCAGGGATTTACTTATCAACAAGCTATTTTTTCCATCTTTAGTTCCGTCAAGTTTTAATATTCTCAGGTTGCTTGTTATTTGTTAGAGTCACTGACGAGTGACTTGCCATATTTTTCTTCCTTATGGCAAAATAGCACTTAACGACAGCTACGGACTGTGTGCAGCAAACAAATTATTCAATTTTCACGCCTCGGTTGTATTAAAACTGCAATTAACACCGAGATTCTTCCTGTTCACCAGATAATTAAAATATGCAAAAACACCACAGCATTGTCTGTATGGGCCTATTACACTTGCTTCCACACACAGAAGTAAAAAAAACACAAACCAGTCAAATAAATTTAGCAGCACCTCAGGGTTGCTGCAAAACGCAAAATAACTATTTACATTCACTTTTGATATAGATTATTTGTATCAAGCAAACTGTCAGCATAAAGTAGCACTGCTTAATCATTCTTGTAATGTGAACATCTTTGGAACAATAGAAATTAAATATGGTCAAAGCTCAATTTTTGAGATTCATTTCACTATTGTTAGTTTCCATTTCATTGTAATTATTTACTAGCAGTTTCTGAGAGAAAATGGTTTTTAACATTTTCACCACAAAAATAAAAATTTTTATTCTTAGCAACATGCTTCTTCTTTTTCATTGATTGATGTATTGATGCTGACTGAATTCCATTTTAGCAAATATTAGTGTATATGTATTATATATACATATATATATATATATTGATGCTAACTGAATACTGTTTTAGCAAAACCTCAACCATGTTAGCCAGCTAGTTGCCATTGCCAACTTGCAACAACAGTATTTAATACACTGCAGAAAACCAAATATTTTATGTTTAAAAGCCATAAAAACATATGGTCATAGTCAAAACACTTAAGATGATACATTGATACTGGTCAGATAGGGCACCAGCAATCAGGCCATCCATCCTTTTCAAACAGAACTGCAAAACTAATTAATAATAAATAAATAATGCAAAAATAACCCATTGGTGAAGTCAATGTTATTATGTCCAACCCTATTTTCTATTTGATGCTACCGATGGCACAGAAATGTTACAATCATTGATTGGTTTTTGAAAACACAGAGAGCCATATATGAGACATATATTGGAAATAATTTTACAATCTCCTTTACTAGTGTTGTAGAGCAGTGGTTTTCAAACTTGTTGCTGGGGACCCATAGCTCTGCACATTTTGCATGTATCCCTAATTTACACACCTGATTCAGATCCTCAGCTCATTAGGAAAGAGCTCCATGAACTTAAATGAGTGTATCAGATAAGGGAGACATGCAAAATGTGCAGAGCAGTGGGTCCCGTGGAACAGGATTGAAAACCACTGTTGTAGAGGACTATATATCTAAAAATATATAGTTGTGAACTGTCAGTTTGGTGCGATTGATATTTGCGTTCACCTAGCCTTTATAAAGATCAGAAGAAATGAAGGAGGATTATTTGAACAGCACGTTAGAGATTAAGGGAAACCTCATGCTGGCCTTTAGATGTAATGACACTGCTGTCGTCACTCCAGATTGACTTCATTTTGCTAATCATTCCTGTGGTTAATGAGGCCGTGACATTTGATTGGAGGTTGACCTTTGTGCTGAAATACAATTCGACATGCATGGATGTATATAAGTTTCCATTCAGAGGAGTCGTAAAATTGTTCTCGCTTGTATATAACTCACCATGAATCTAATTTTATGGGAGTCTTTATTGTTAATATCTTTCGCAGCTAATGTAATCTATGGCATGCTAATGTGCAAAACTTGTGAAGATGAACAACTTCGCAATACAGCAGATCTGTAGTGTAGAATTGGGGATTAAAATGTTTTTTTTTTTTTTCTTCCTGCAAATCGGCAGCGTGTCAGTTTTAGAGGTCATGCTATCTGTCTTTTATTATGTCTGGTGATGAACCACGCTTTTGTGTAAACTTAATTGTGCGTTAAACTTTTGCCCACTTTGTACACTATAACAGATCTCAGTGCACGGCAAACACAGATAGTGTCAAGCCAATTTGTAGAAAGTGTCAAGACACTTCCCCTTTTGCACAGATTTATGGAGCACAATAGTTGATCTACCCAGAGGACTTCACACTGAATGGATGACTAGCCTAATGCTGTGCAATACCAAACACAGAGGACAGATTGCAGCCTAATGGCAAACATGAGAGCTAATGCCAATCATCATCCTTCTAGGACAGAATAGAATAATCTCCCCAGGATTCACAAATACTACTGACGGATACTGAGGTTGCCATATGTAGGCTACTCTGTCATGTAGTACCAAGGCCTAGATTATGCAATGGAGCCAAAGATGATAAACGTAACAGCAAAAGTGCATTAAAACCATCTTGCTGCCTCCGTGCCCAGTCAGTTAATGACTAAACAAGCAACATTTTGCATATGAAAACTGGTTTCAGGCTTCCGGGGCTCCAGAACATCCAGAAAGATTTAGAGATGATTATGATGCTTATTTCTCTGTAGAAACTGAGTGTTGAAAAAATGCATAATATCAAAAACAGCCAAGGATGCAGAAAGGAAACTGTGCTGTATTCAAAATAGGCCATTTAGAATTGAAATGATAATTGCCTTTTAAATTCCAGTTAAATTCCTAAATTTTAATTGAAAATTGCAGTTAAAATTTAAGTTTTAATATGAATTGTATTTGAAATTGAAATAAAATGATTTCTGATGTATCATGTGACAATGAAGACTGGAGTAATGGCTGCTGAAATTCAGGTTTCTGTGAATTTAATTAAATAATTGCAGCCTTGTTTTAAGAATCATACCATATATGTATTACACTCTAATCTTCTGCCTGCTTCAGAAACTTTTAGCCACAAAAGCAAAAGTGACACACCTCCACTTTCACAAAACTTTCAAAATAGCCTATTAACCAATATTACAAACGTTTAACACCAGCACATGTGTTATTTTGTCCATATTTGCTAATTTTCCATAATTAGACAGCAGCTGAGGTTTTTCACAGCAAAATTTTAAGACTAAGCCAATATTTTCACCAAAAAAAAGCTAGATAGATGCACGCTCTTGGCCCTTTGACAATTCAACCACCTTCTTTGCTGTAAATTGCCGAGCAGTTGTGTGCCAATTACAGCTTCGTGAGTATTTTCCACCCTCAGTTTTTCAAAGAACCCACACAGTGTTTTTGATGCACTGCATTGTGGTTTGAGACCCAAAGACCTCTGCGCCATGTTCATGAATGACCTTAAACTGGCCCCTAAAAATATCTCTTTGTGTTTCGCCGCCTCTGAATTTTAAATATGTGATCAAACATAAGCTGATTAAGTACCTTACATGGATTAGAAAACAAAAGCTAAATGAAGAAACAGTTGCCATTCAGATTTATACCCTACCTGGTGTGTCCCCAAAAGGTTTCGGTGGTTTGGCAGTCACTCTGGAGTTGCTTGGCTGTGTGGTGCTGTGCCTCTTAGGATGTGCGGTTGTAATCACCGCATACGTCCTTTGGGGGCTGCGTGTGGTAGGGCTAGTTACGGGAACTGTGGTGGTGGAAGGGGCTAAAGAGGTGACTGTGGCATTCGGGGTCACTTTTGCCTCCTCCTCAAGCCCCTCGTCGGCCCCTGTAGGGCCCCAGTCAATAAATCCTGCCACTGTGGTGGTCCTCCCCTCCAGGGAGTCATAGCCGTCCCCTTTCAGCTGCCTCCGTAAGCGAGATAAATGCAGATTTAAATCAGATTTACTCCCCTCTGGTAATGCAACTGACTTCCCTTTGTCAGAGGGGCACTCCGTGCAAAGTTGTCGTGTTTGGAGTGACCTGCGGTTTTTCCGCCCCCACAGTTTGGCACCCCCCAGCTCCCCGTGATTGCCTAGTGATGGCAAGGGAGGGGGAACACCACGATGCAAGACACCCAGAGTCCTCAAGTGCTGGCCGGTGAGCGTGTCCCGAGTGGGCAGAGGGTACGGCTGCCGGCGGGGCACTGATCTGGGCAGTAGTTTGAGCGTGAGCCCTTGGCCTGCTGGTGCACACAGAGACAGATCCATTGTGAGATGGACAAGGATGAAGAGGATCCACATTCTACATCCCAGCATTCCTCCAGGTCTCCAAGCAACCATGGAACTGAAGAGCAGAGAAAGAGAGAGAGGGAAATCATCCGCATTGGAGAATCTTAATCAGTGCGTCTTTTATACATCACAGAGAGAGTATGCCGGCTCTGCAAAATTTACACAACTTCTTTACCTTAAAGAGTCTTATTAGATCTTTCAAGGACTGACTACAGTAGATTGGGCTTTACTGAACTCTTTGGAATGTCCTTACTTCCAACACCATTTTCCAGTCTAGCGATTTTCGCTCTAGGCTTCGTTCTGCTCTGTGACTCACTAAGTTCTCATAAATTGAACTCCAATATTAATTAGATGTGTGATTCCCCTTTAACAGCTAGATGCTAAAAGCACACTTCAATGTTGTTTTCAAAGACATTTACTTTCAAAGTCTTAGCCCGCACTCTTCAATTACTTTGCTTTGTAAACCAACGTTCCTCTGGCTGAATTGGTCTTGCAACGTAATGATCATAGGTTTACACATACTAATAAAATATATTGCTTGAATGCACTGCATATTGCTTTGGATAAAAGTGTGCCAAATGTCTGATATTTATTGGAATCTCATAAAATTAGAGTCTGAGTCTGCCAGTGATTCCTAAATGTTGGGCTACAGATAAAATACAAGTGCAACTATAAAGTGTATAAAAATTAAATTAAGTATAAAAAGTCATTTATATTATATTGTGAAAAATTTCTAAAATTAAGTAAAAAGTCCAAACTTCTCTCAAACTATATCCAGATATTTTGTTCCTTCATTTTACCTTCCTTTTTGTCTTTTGAAAGCAGAATGAAATACAGTAGTCAACATTTGAAGTGGATCAAAATAGTTCATCAAAGTCGTCCTAAGCCCTAAAAAAGCATTTTGTACAATTTCTCTCAATTTTTCCCCCTTATTTTTTCATAGACACCCTAGCACCCCCTTGTGGTCCCCTGGGGGTCCCTGAAACCACTTTGAAGACCTCTAGTGAAATAACAAACTCCTCAAACCACAAAATGTCCAACTTACACTGTGATGGCTTCTTTTAGCTGAACTACTTCTTGAGGGGTGCTGTGGGGTTTTTTTTTTTTTTTTTTTTTTTTCAATTCCAGAACCTCAAACACATTGAAATGAGCTGTCATACTCATATCTAGAAGCCAAGAATCTGTATTGATTCAGACAGAAAGAGTTCATCAAGGCATATCTGTAATCTTTTCTGTCCTTCGATAATATTGGTCACGGTCAAAGGCTAATTTAAAGGGATTAAAAAGCCCACACATGGCCACACATAATATCAGTGGCCTTTTTGTTGCTGTGAGTTTAGAGATGACAATTTTATAGAATTATCTGACCCACTGGTGAACTGTCATGTCTGAAGTCCAGCACAAAGTAAAATATAAGTCATACTTGAAAATTATATACTAAAAGGGTTTATAAAGCCACGAATTGAAAATAATACAAAATTCCCTTTTCATCTAAAGAGCACTTTCATTTACCTCTACTTAAGAGCTTGTTTGGGATGCTGCTTCATCTGTTCATGAATGAGATAGATTCCTCAAGTACACAACGAGAGGGCTCTCCATGCTCTCCATTTTCCCCTCTTCTAGCCTCTCTTTACATTTCTCTCTCACTTTCCATTCGAAAAAAAAAAAAAATGTACTTGTGGGATCTGGTCTGACTGAACTGGGTCAGGACCTTGGGTTGGCCACTCATCTGAGAGATTTTACCTCACTAATAAGGTCCTTCAATCCCATTGGCCTGGGCCCCGGGGGGCCTGACTCACACTCCCTGCGCTAATGTGTTCCATTAGAATGTAATTCCTGTCAGGAACATCATTGTATTTACTTAAGGAGATGTATTGGAACCGATGTTGTGCTATTAATGATCACCCGTCCGCTGGCTTTTGATGAAATTAGGTGGCTACATTGTGAATTCAAGGAGGCTGCTGTGATATTAATGAGGGCTAAATTAAGGGTCGTGCAAGACAGAGTGTGAATGAGAGTGAGAAACATTGAGGACAGCTTTACATGAACAACCCCCCCCCCCCCCCCCCCCCCCCTGCTCTTTACTTATAACGCATCAGCTACGATTCGGGTCACTTCAGCATGGCGCAACTCATTTAGATTCCGCATTGTAATTCAACACGTTGCCCACAAAGCAAAGGTCTTGTTTATATTTAGATTTTTAAAGTAACCAGTTTGAATTCACAGACTACAAACAGACACTTTCAGGGTTGAAAATGAGCTTTTTTTGCCACTCAAGCCAATTAAGATGACAGGCAAACCTCTTCCAATTACTTGCCATTCATATGAATGTTCTCTAAATTTTTGGTGACATCAACTTGTGACTGATTTAATTGCATTATGCATATAAACATATCCTGTCTTACAGTTCAACCCAAGTAATGTTAAAGTTCTTAATGAAGACACCGGCCAACTGGCGAATTACAGTATTTTGTTTTATTTATTCACCGAATTTGCATTTTGCACATGTTTGCGAGACACTGAAAATGAGTAAATAAATTTAAAACAAATAAAAATAAATAATTAAATGAATGCAATAAATTAAAACTACAAGGGACAAAGACAGGAATAAAGAAGATTTTCCTTTTGAATATTCATTAGGCTAATGTTCACTATGTTTGCAAGCTTGCATAAGATTTGTGCTTAGTTGCTTAGATTTAACAGCAGCACAAATATAGACTCAGTGGGAATATATAATTTCTTTTCTCATCCATATTCATGATAATGGGAGGAAATATATTTTTATTTAATAAATGAAAGTGTTAAAAGAGCACATTTCCTGACACAAGCAAGTTAAAAGAAGCAGCTCAGGAGTTCCTAAAAAGTTAAATGGAAAATATGCTATCTGAAAAAGCCTGAAAGAAAATGATAAGACCATCTCCTTTTTCCATCTCGCTCATATCCGCTCTGTTAAAAGTAAAGGGAATAACATTATAAACACTGACTGAACTGATCATGAGTTTCACCAAAGTCCTTTAAGGCCATCTTAATAACACCCCAGCCAGCTAGTTCTAGTCACATGCTGCAAAATAGACTCCAGCTCTGTGGAAAGCAAAGCTTACATTTCAAAAACGAATTGCCAATAAATATGCCAAAATGGTTTGAGAAGCATGATTGTTTTAGCACAAATCAGGCTAAAAATACACACACACACACACACACACACACACACACACACACACAAAAAATAGTACTTCAGTGGTTCTTTGGGGTGGTTAAGGTACTACCACTGTCATACAAAGAACCCATTAACCCCTGTATAGTTCTTTAAAGGTTCTCTAATTCTCTTAGTTTAGCTGGGGAAAGGGTTAAAAAATGATATTACAGTGACAATACAGTTTATTTCCTAAAGATAATGTGGTTCTCAACCTTTTTGACCATAAGGCCCTCCTACAAGGAAATATTCCAAGGCCCCCACTAGGGGTGGCGATATGGAAAAAATATCATATCACAATTTTTTTTTTTTTTTTTTTTTTTTAGAAATATCACGATTCACGATTTTATCACCATTCTTTGTCATGTTGGTTTTACTAATTTGTAAGTTGTTTAAGCATTATAACCAAACTAATTTCCGTATTATAAAGACAAAGCCTTTCAAGGTAACAAAAAAAGAAAGAAAAGAATGGCAGATATTTAGGCCAAAGTGGGCGAAGATGAAAAAATCTTTGTCATTATTTTATCTTTGTTATTAAAAAAATAAGAACAAAGATACACATTACAACTAGGGCTGGGTGATATGAGCAAAAATTCATATCTCGGTATTTTTTGGCTGATTTGCAGTATACAGTATATGTCTCGGTATTTTCTATGCTTTGTATTTGGATTAAACAAATAAAGTGAATGTAATCATTATGTTTAAAAAGTGGTTAACATTGCAATCTAAAAACAAAAATAATGCTTTTAAAGCAGAAGTTAAATTTACTAAACTAAAAATGAAAATAATTTTAAAAAAGCGTAAAAAGGCTGTTTTGATTACCCCATTAGAGTCACTTTAGTTAGTGCTATCATACAAATTTTATGATACACTTCTGTATTTTAAACCTACATTTACTTGTAGGTTTAAAATTCTACATATGACATTTATTGTCCATATACCAAACAGAATTGCATGTTTTTACATAGTCTGCCTCTGTCTTAACTTGATTTGATTTATATGTGACTCAGAGATTTTAGTATTTCATATAAACAGGACATACAGCTTCTGCCTTTCTGTGTTAAATTGTCTGCTATTATAGTGAATTTCAGTGTCATCCCATAAAATGTTCAAAATGACATTTGTTAGTCATTGCAGTTTCTCCAAATTAACTTTGAGTGAATGGCCAGGCTCCTCCTCCTCGTATTGTCTGTGGTTTCACAGATTCACACAGAATTTGAAACTGAAGTACTTTTTCCCCAGAGCACTGAAACTAAAGGTTATAGACACTTCTTATTTGATGATGCAACGGATTATGGGAAATAACACAATAAAAAGAGAAGAGAGCACACTCTTTTGACCACTTGAACTTTCCCTCTCCTTTTTTTCCTTTCTCTCTTCTTCACTATACTAACATTTGAATTCAATGTTTAGCTCAGTCTGTTCTGTGTTGCAGGGTGGGACAGGTCTTATATGACTCCCCCATTGATTGCCTCTCTCAGAACTAGATGGCATTACTAACATATCACACTGTACAACAAATAATACTGACTAAGCTATATAAATATTACACAATTCCACAGGGTAGGCAGATCCAACACTAAACATTAACATTAAAGGAACAGCTCACTGAAAAATTTGCTTGAACTTTACTCACCATCAGGCCATCCAAGATGTAGATGAGTTTGTATGTAGATGTAGATGAGATGTAGTGTAGTTGATGTTTCTTCATTAAAACAGATTTTGAGCAAATTTATAGCAAATTTTCATACTTCTGATCAAATTCTCCAGCATGATTTGAAATTATCCAAAGAGCATCTTGAGCTCTAGAACATCTGACAGTCTGATCAATGTTAAATTTGATTAGCAACCAAGAAATAGTGCAGAATCTTAAATATTCCTGTTCCTTTTACACCATAAAATTGTTTCTTTATCTACTTATTTACAAGTCTTATCTTAAATTTTCAGTCTCATATTTTCAATATGGACTCAAACTTTAGGACTGCAGGTCATGAAGGAATATCAAATAATAATGGTCTAAATACACATGCAAGCCAAGTATATATCCAGAGGGATTATGGTAAGCACTGTCCCAGGTTACTATTAATGAGATCGGAGGTTTTGGTAGATGAGCATATGGCTGGTGGAAAATTCAGGAACATCCAGTACAAGTTACTCAGCTGTCTTCACATCCGATGAGTGAATTTCTTCACACAAGACAATCAAGTGCCGTGATCTCATTCGCTCCATTACGAATCATCACACATACTCTCTAGACACAAGACAAAACTTGAGAAACCCGACCAGAATGGTTTCTGACGGCAAGCCAAATGCTCACTGACATATGACTCATGGGCCGATTTTTCAGCTGAATTACACTTCAGAGAAGTGTTGCAAATAAATATGGATTCCATGCCTGCATTTTGGATAAGCGGGAAGCTTATATCTGAGTCAGTCTGATCCTCATACAGCCGACTGAATCCTTGGATCAGTCACTTGGTTTATCCTAAGCAGAGTGAAAATAATGAAAATGTAATCGAACTGGTAGAATTATCTGTATTTACAAATATTCCATACTAATCTATTTTATAAGATAACTACCCTGTTGTAATTGTGAAATCAAAAGGGCTAACATACTACCAATAAGATAGCATAAGATATTGTGTATGTATAAAATACATAGGCTTATTAAAACATCCACCTATTGCCTTGCTTATTTTTTCAAAGGTAATTATGTTAATTGTCATAGGTATTTGTATGTGAAATATACATTTTGTATGACGGTGAATAAATTACTCAAAACCAATCCCATAGCAACACTCTCATTTAGCTGTAAATGATGGAGAAATGCCAATTTAAATAGGAAAAAATTATTTATAAACGAAATCCAGACGGGACTATAATAAAAGTAAAGTCATGCACTCTTTGTTTGACTGAATGTAATTATTATTAAACCTTGCATAAAAGCATAAAATATAGGCAGAGAATGTTTTTCATTCCAAATATGCATTAAAAAGTGAATGTCAATGCTAATTAGACCACACTGTAAAACATACCATCATTGAACACAACTGCCCTTGTCTTTCATATATGGTTCATAAATGAACTGGAAGGATTTCACATTTCATATTTAGGGACTGGCAGTAATGAACAGGCAGCTGTTGTCCTCGCATTGGCCCATTAGCACATGAGCGTATAAGAGAACTGCATCAGAATATGCTTCCTGCTGGATCACTGGGATGTAAATGGCTGTTTCACATGCTCTGATCTATATGTGTGTGTGTGTGTGTGTGTGTGTGTGTGTGTGTGTGTGTGTGTGTGTGTGTGTGTGTGTGTGTGTGTGTGTGTGTGTGTGTGTGTGTGTGTGTGTGTGTGTGTGTGTGTGTGTGTGTGTGTGAGAACCACTGGAGAGCTCAGCTGTGTGTGAGTGTGTGTTTGTGTGTGTTGTGACTGTGGGGGAGATATCTCCAACAGCCTTGCACTGACATTTCATATCCCTGCCACAATGATGACAGAACATGACTCCCTCTTCACACATACGCCCTCTCAACACAAACACACACACACACACACACACACACACACACACATGCATGGACACATACAACGCCTCAGAGGGAGAGACAAAAAGACTAGAAGACAAAAGGCTTGTAATGATAATAAAATTTCAGAATGCCAATCTATGCCAGTGAAATTTCACAACTCTCAATAACACGGCAAAATGAAATTATATTGAATAATAATAATAATAACAATAATTTAAACAATGGCCAATGGCACATAGCCTAAGAATTTAAGTAGGGAGACAATGTTTCCATGCCGCCATTACTTGATGAATTACTGTTGAAATGAAATGAAATAAAATAAAATAATTGAAATGAAATGAAATGAAAAAAGCCATGTTAAGCACACAAGGCAAATAAAGGTAATTTGTTAATAAAATTAATAAATTACAAATTAAATTAAATTAAATTAAATAACCACTTTTAATATGGCAGGCAAACAGAGCCAATAAATAAATAAAAGCTACATTGAATATGCAGGCAAATAATGCTAATTAATCAAATAAAGAAATTACAAAATTAAATAAAATATATTAATTAAATAATAAAATTAAATAACAAAATATTAAAATCCGCATTAAACACACCATGAACAAAGGGTAAGTTGTGAATAAAATAAAATACTGTGTTTTTCTGGACAGCATTACTAGTCTGCCTTAGAAATGGCCAGTGGGAAGCTTATTCAGGAAGGATCTCCTAGTAATTATACAGATATAGAAGCATGAGAAGCAGGCTGGAGAGACATGACAGGGTTGTCTGCGTATGTGAGAGTGTGTAATGAGGCTTAGCCAAGGAAAAGGACAAATCCCTGCTCTCTCGTTGGGAGAGTTGTGACGTCATTGCAAAGCCCTGCCATTAACTCACTATAGGAAAGATTTCATACATTAATCTGCTGACAGGTCTTAGGTAGTACAGCAAATCAGTGAGATTATCTTCACAGTTTTTCAAAGACATGCCTGAGCTCTTCAGTGTAACAATGTTACTTCTCCAAACACAGATTTATGAATCAGCAAAAAAGGCGCAGTACCTGCAGAAGTAAGACATAAAGGTCCCAAAAGGACACTGGGATTACAGTGAACATCTCCTTGAGTTGTTTCAGAGACATGCTAGACAGAGTCTGTCTGGAGCTGAGACTCAAATCAAATGAGCAGCACCATGGACAGCGCCCCGGCTTCTGACTGCCAGTCACAACAGCACAACAGTGGGAAGAAAATGTCATGGGTGGGCAATCATCACAGTTCATAATGTCAATCGTGGCTCAGCAAAAATGGTATAAGAGTAGAGAAACAGCTTATCTGAGACTTATTTTGAGGCTCTTCTTTCCTTTTTTATCCAAAAAGTCAGTCTGAGGGAGCGGCAAAGAGTACCTTCAGTGTAACTTTCAAAACATCACAGTCACGGTCAACAACATAAGAAAGCAGATTTACTACATTACCCAGCTAACCTACCATGTTCTGCTACTGTATTTACATCTTACCGTGATTTAGCCAAGTAGTGCCTGTTCAACACAAATCCAACCCACCAATCAGAATTTAGGATTAGGGTTCTAAAATTCATCAGCCTATAATTTCAAGGTTAGGTTTTGAGTTTCATGGTTACACTACCCTTAAGTAGCTACTTCTAGTTGACCTCACCTTAGAAAGGGACTTTTGTTGGTTTCTGTTCTTTTTTTTTTTTTTTTTACTGTTAGTGAATGATGGCTGATTCACAATAATGCTCTCTAGAACCTTCACTCTCTGTTCCTCTGAAGGAACGACAAACTTCAACCTGATCTGTTCAGACCATCACAGCCTTCAATAAAAACATGCAAGCTCTACCATAAACAACGGAATTTCCTGTAATAACAACTTTCTTTCTCTTCCTCTCTGCATTTCAGCTTGTGTACTAATCTAATCTTCCACTTGAGACTTGGTACTGTAGACTGCAAATACTGATGCCACTTCAGATAACTTGCTAGCGGTGCTCCTTACATGCAAGTCTTTAAGATAAAAGCATCTGCTAAATGAATAACGTAATGCAATATATAGTACACTACCATTCAAAATTTGGGGGTCACTAAGAGTTTTTCATGTTTTGAAAGAAGTCTCTAATGCTCAGCAATTTCACAAAATACAATAAATACAGTAATATTGTGAAATATCAATACAATTTAAAATTACTGTTTATTTTTTTATTCATGTGAGGACAAAGCTGAATTTTCAGCAGCCATAACTCAACTGAAAATAGCTGTGCTGCTTAATATAATAGTGGAAACCTTAATATGATTGTGGAATAAATTTTTTCAGGATTTTGTGATTAATAGAAAGAACAGAAATAATGATTTAATTATAAATTGAATGCGTCCTTGCTGTATAAATGCATTAATTTCTATAGTAGTTTACTTTATTTTAAAAAGTTTGCTTGATATCAGTGTCATACAAGACCTGCAAAAGATGTTGATTTACTTGTGGGAAATAAAATTCACCTTCTCATGCAGACAATTAGCACTGTCTGCATGAGAACAAAACTCTAAAACATCGTTATAAGCCATCATGTGGTATTTTTACAGTGTGAGAGATTTCTGATAAGCATCGCGGCTTGTGGCTCAAGAGAGCGTAAGTGTTAGTGAGCAGAGAGGGTCGAGCAGCCCTCAAACCATCAGATCCTCTAAACGCTCAACACTGTACACGCATGCAAACATGTGCCAAAACACACACACACACACACTCACTTCCTGTCCATTCAGCCCGCCTTTCCTGGATTGTATAGCGAGTATCTCCCTGAGCAAGTCTCCATGCTGCTTTTCACACACCTAAAATAGAACTCAACAGATACAAGAAACCTTTCATTTGCATTGCGTTAGAAGAAGCTCATGAATAGCTCGGTGAGGGTCCTTTTGCTCTGTCTCTTTCTCTCCCTCATGCATATTTTGCTCCAGGGGCAACTCTACGTGATCAAACATGCCTATTCATCTGACTGGATAGACCCGCCTAAATGCAAAGCCAGAAAAATAGATGCAAAGAAAGAAACAGAGAGACAAGAACATCAACCGTTCTTCTCTTTATCTGACAGAGATATTTGCCTTTTCCAAAAGCAGTCTGATGGAAAACAGATAACTGATGACCTCCAATGCATTCGCCTCATCCCTCTCTTCTTTCGTTACGGAATGAGACTTTAAAGTTTGCTTTTGGTATCTCCCCTGGACTTGGACAGAGAAAAGGATGGATTTTTTAGTGCCTGACAGGAATAATACCAACAATCGCATCTCCAAACAAATCTGATGTGAAAAGACCCATAAAAATAATGAAATAAATGCGGTTTCTGTGTATTTATCAGAAAATGGAATGGACAGCCCACACGTCCTCGCTTAGCTTGGATCACTGCGTACCTGTCTATATAACTGGCCTCTTTAATGCTCAGTGGCTCAGTGTAATTCTAAATGACAAGCATCAACGTTTGTTTTATTCTGGTCCTGAAACCACAGGCTATATCTGCTCTATTAATAATCTATGCTTTCAGCTCGGCTGCACTATGAGGTCGGCTCATGTACGCAAGCACGAGGGCGTGGGAGCAGGACAGGAAACCTGCACAGGATCTCACCTGTAACCTGCCTGAGATGCCCACAGGCTTTTCTGAGCAAGCAGTGAGAGACCACCACTCAATCAAAAGAGAAGGGAAGATGCCTGCGCCACTTTATGAATAGGGAAGAAGAAAAAAAAACTACACTACCATTCAAAAGTTTTGGGGTTAGTAAGTCTTTTTATTTTATTTTATATTTTATTATTATTATTATTTCTAATTTCAATAAACATTATTTATTCATCAAAGAATCCTAAAGAAAATGTAATGTTTCCACAAAGACATTAAACATGTTTTCAACATTAATAATAATAATATGTATTAAATACGAATATTATAATGAATTCTAAAGGATCATCCTACACATGCAAAAAAAAAAAAAAGACAAAAATTGCCAAAGATTTGAGAAAATAAATCTAATCCTAATCCAAATTTAAAATTTTTGTGAATTAATTTACCACTAATATATTTTTGCAAAGACATATATTTTTTAAAGCATTTAAATGTATTAATTTATTAATTAAAAGCACTTAAAAATGTAATAAAACATTAAATCATTATAAAACTATTTTGTTGCCCCAAAATACATTTTGAAATATATTTTGGTATGATGGTTGAAACTAAATATATTTTCAATTTCAAAAAATATTTGTATTAAGATTCACTGTTTACAGCATAACATTTACAACATTTAGTATATTTAAATATATATTTTGGGCAATGTTTTTTTTTTTCTTTGCCAGGTACCTTTACTTTTGTTTGTTTGTTTATTTTTTGGTTGCTGAAAATTTTACTTCAAAATTCATCACAAGAATAAATTACATTTTAAAATATATTAAAACAGCTATTTTAAATCTATTTTTAAATCTATTAAATCATATTTTACAATATTACTGTTTTTTTTTTTTTTTTTTTTTTTGTCAATTAAATGCAGCCTTGGTGTGCATAAGATTTCATTTATAAACATTAAAAAAATGTATCAGCCCCAAACTTTTGAACAACTTTCATGCAAAAATCAGCAAATCTCCAAAACAACTGTGCATTTAAAGCCTTTTATGTAACTTTTTTTCTGTCTGTTTCTTTGTCTTTTATTGTACTAAAAGAAACTCCTTCTTTTGTTTCTTTGAATCAAATGCTGCTCAGGACTCCCAAATGCCACCCCAGAGAAAGAGAATAAGAGAGATAGCAAAAAAGGATTCGCAATAGATAAGAAACATTGACTTGTTCTTTTCACTGCCTTTAATAAGAGTTTGTACCTTTAAGGCAGAGTGGCCCAGAATAATAATGATTGGAGGAGAGAGGTCAACACCGCTGCACTTTAAAGCCTTTAGGTCGGTTCTGGCTCAAGCGTCTGAGCAAAACGCCTGTCCGGAGGAGCGAACAGCAAATTATGAGCAGGGCTGGACTCCATTTTCTTCTGCGCTGCCTGTGCACGCTCAAGCCAAGATTAATCCTGCCGTTATTCTTCACGAGGCTCACACCACACACATATGGAAGAGTAAAGACAAGGCACTAATTAAGCGACAGCGCGAGAGAAGGAGAAAGAGAGAGAGCTTCCCTAAGCAGATCAGTAAAATGAGATTACTGACCTCAGATCAACAAGCAAACAGTGACCGAAAAGCCAATAAACATAAAGATCAGTGCATGCCGAGATGATGAATGTGTGTGTGTGTGTGTGTGTGTGTGTGTGTGTGTGTGTGTGTGTGTGTGTGTGTGTGTGTGTGTGTGTGTGTGTGTGTGTGTGTGTGTGTAATGTGCCCTTATGGCAATGCAATTTGATGGTCAAAGCAATTTAAGACTCGGCATAGCAGAAAATTCATTAATACATAAATTACACACAGACTAGAGAGCATGCAACTCAGAAAGTAATCATGAACAATACTGTGTTCTTATGTTACCCAGAATCCTCTTCAGCTCTGACCTTCACACCGAAGCCCATTCACACCAAGAATGCTAACAATAAATATATCTATATTAGCATCCACACTAATGCAAAATAAAGTTCTGTTTATTCTAAGCGTCTAGTTTAGTTATGTTGTCTGCCACTTTAAATGCACAAACTCTTTAAAGAAGGATGGATTCTGATTGGCTGTAAATGTTTTTATTATTTATAAACTGGATAAAAAAGGTTGTGAAAGTGATTCCAATGATATTGCTTCTCTGTGGCGTAATTGTGGTGTGGACACTATTCTTTTACATGTAGAACCCTTTTTTTAATTAGATCATTTTATTGAGGGCCTAAAATGAACATTTTTTCACACCTGCTGATGACCGATTGACTTCAGAAAATTTACCTGCCATATTTAATTTTTTTTTTACTGGCCATGAAACTGTATGTGTATTATTTAATAGAAAAAAATAAAAATAAAAAACAATATTGAGGAAACACACCTATTTTTTTAATATTATTAATAATAATAATAATATAATTATTTAATCAATTTAAAAAAATAAACATATCAATAAATATCACTTTAATACTACTGCGAGTTTCATTTATTTTTTTATTTTTTTATTTATTTATTATTGTAAACAGTAAAACTGCCGTATTAATATTTCAGATTGTTGTTGTTTTCAAGCAATAGAGATTTTATTTTGGTGGAAAACTATAACTTCTCTATTAAAATGCCTTTCTTTTGTTGATAACAAATGAGCCTGATTTATTCAGGTCAGAAGAAGAATGTAGAAGACTTTAATTACACTATTTTTTTTTCAATAGATAATTTAATAATAGAATAACAAACAATTTGAGCTTGCTCAACTAATTCAAGTTTTCAATTAGTTTCATATTTCTTTAATGTGGTACATTATTTCAGTAATAAAAAAAAATCAATTGTAAATAAGGGTACATATATTATTAAAATAACTTCGTGTTAGTAGATCTAAAGCATTTTTTGTGTAGCATACCAGAATCTGTCATCTGATAGATAAATGATTCATGTTGAGTATGCTGTATTACATAACTGCAGGAAAATGGAGTAAATAAAACTGACTTCCACTCCAAAAACAGCAGGAACCGTGATGCACAACGCAACGTCATACTGTGCCCATGCATACAGCTGAAAGCCTAAAATATAAGCACTGAAGTCATTTTTAGGAGGGATGGCTGTCTGGAATGTTCTCTGTCCCTGTGTCTGGCAAGCTCTCAGGAATGCAGTTAATGTTACCCACTCACAGCCAACTGCTGATCAGGAACAAAATGTGAGGTCTGTGAAGGAATACCACCGTCGTCTTTTCTTAAGAGAGAAAATATTACGTTTTGCCCACGTGAGGATGTTCAAATCTTCCTCATATTGAAGTCTTCAGTAGAAAATTAATTGGTTAACCAAGCATAAAGCCGGTTTGATGGAATCATATTTCAGCAGAAAGCTCCCCATTGAAGGCAATTATGGGACAGTGTGGAGAGGGCCGTGGGGGGCTAGAACCTTCATTGAAGCTGAATCCTGCCTGAAATGCTGTCTGGTTTCAAGGTCAAGACTCAAATCTCAAACTGGGCATCAAGTTTCAAAGGGGCGAGATTCATTACAACATTTAGGACCTTTTAAAGATTCTGAGTATGGAAAATTAGTAAGCGCTGGATCAAAGCAAGTCAAACTCCTACTGACCCCCCTGAGCTGGCTATTTTTACCTCAAAAGTGTCCATCAGACGACTCGGCATGCTTCTTGGCCAGCCTCTGGGCCAGACTCTTCTATTTTCTCTCCATCATGCTCCTCTACTACTGCTATCTGCCAAATGCTATACCACTTTGTCATTACTCTTCATGTCCAATCAAATGTGATGTCAATCAAATCTCCATAGAGACATCATAAGCTTCAACACAAGTTCTCTCAATTCATTTTGACTTGCCAATTCTGATTGAGTTTCAGCACAGTGTTTACTTTCACCGTACTGGAAAAGTACTACTGTTTATAATGTTAATAATGTATCAATTATTTTTAACAATATCTTATTTATCCTTGATTTTTTATTGTTTGATGTTGCACAAATAAAATGTTGAATATGCTGGTGTTGGGCAAAATATAAAATAATGAAATAATAATGCTGAAAACTATTTTTACTGCTTAATATTCTTTTGTAGAAACCATGATACACTATCATTCAAAGGTTTGTAAGTATGAAGAAGTAGAAGATATTAATACTTTCTTTCAACAAGGATGCATTAAATTAATTTAAAATGTAAAGACAAAACATTTTTATTTCAAAAAAATTATTTTGAACATTCTATTCATCAGAGAATCCTGAAAAAAAAATTATTCATCATGGTTTCCCCAAAAATATTAAGCAGTAAAAATGTATTTGCCATTACAGGAATAAATTACATTAAAATATATATATTAAAAAAAAAAAACTTAATTGTAATAATATTTTACAATATTACTATATTTACTGTATTATTGTTTTAATTAAATAAATGTAGCTTTGGTGAACATAAGAGACAAATAAAAAATAAATAAATCATCCCAAGCTTATGATATATACTACTAATAATTATACATAAAAATGGTATATACTAGTAAATATATATATTTACTAAATATATATATTTATATATATAAATATATATATATATATAATATATATATATATATATATATATATATATATATATATATATATATATATATATATATATATATATATATATATATCCCCCAACATCAGCATAATCTGGCTTATGATATATACTGTACTACTATTATAGTAGTATATACAATAGTAGTATATACAAAGGTATATTTTCACCATTAACCTATCCCCAAAAAAAAACAATATCATGGATCTCATTCAGTATTGTTCTTACAGTAAATTTCACCCAAGCCATGGCAGAGTGCATTGATCCTGCCAGATTTCCCTCTGTTTGCAATGTGTTGAATGTGAAAGGATGGCTTTATTGGTATATCCGTACCCTCTGTGGGAAAAGTCTCTTAAAGTGAATGGCTATGCAAACAACTCTTTGCGTACCAGCTGATATGGACTCATAGGATTCACTGGTGCACAGATCTCTTCTTTTAGTTCCTATACCAACAGAGGCCTATGTTTGGACTAACATGATATATTGCATTTCACCACAAATTAATGCCTCGTCACGCTAAATAAACGATCCCTGCTTGACCTCAATAAGTCATAGTGTATGTAAAACATCCAGTTAGCTTCCAGAACTCTCTGTGGCAGTTTATGTGTCCCTGGTGTCCATATTGCTGTCACGCATAGTTAGCAATTACACTGTCCAATTACAATTCTAAACTATCTGAGACTTGTAATTAGCATGTAAGCTAAAGTTCCCCTGTCTGCTTGCTCTGATGTTGCGTTATGGGAACTCGAGCGCAAGTCATTATCACAGGCAAAAACACGGACCAGAACTCAACTCAAACTCAAAGACTGAGGGTCTGGGGACAAAGTTTTCACTTACTCAAACTAGGACTGGGTGATATAGCAAAACTTTACAAATTTGTGATGATTTTTCTTGCAATATAAAATAATGAAAAATAAAAATCAAAATAGTAGATTGTTACTGCTTGGCTTAAAAAACGTAAACTTTAGTAACAAAAATAATGTTAATTTGTTTAATGATCACTGAAGACTGAGATTTTTCATATATTAAAATATTTTAGACTATTAAACATTGATGTAGTAAATACTGATAAAATATTGATGAAATATCATTCTATCTAGTAAGGATTAATGAGCTGCTGGGTTCATGAATATTAACCACGTTGTCTGCGTTTGCTCGAATTGATTTGCTGAAATCAAAACGATAATAGGTGAGCGCCAGCCAATGAGATTGTCGTTTGCTCATTAGTTCCGCCCACTACCAGAGAAACCGGTAGTTCTTAAAAGCTGAAGAATTCCAAATGAAACCCGTTATTTTGACAGGAAAATACAACAAAGAGTATCGTTTACATGTAGCGCGTCAATTCTGCATGTTTATGAAAGACTCTCTTTCTTTGTGTGCGTGTATGTGAGAGAAAGCGACGGCGAGTCGTGCTTCACACTAGAGTTTACGGCACGTCAAATACAGCTACACTGTGCATCCATTCAGATGAACTGAAAAATTAAATTCTAACAATATAATATAGTAACGCCACATTTTATTGTCAGTAACGGTAACGGCGTTGTAACGG
This sequence comes from Acrossocheilus fasciatus, assembly GCA_036784905.1. NCBI lineage: Eukaryota > Metazoa > Chordata > Actinopteri > Cypriniformes > Cyprinidae > Acrossocheilus > Acrossocheilus fasciatus. The sequence goes on along the minus strand of CM071945.1, from coordinate 11,701,101 downwards.
GGGAAACAGTAATTCGTTTGATTACTCGTTACTGAAAAAAATAACGCCGTTTATTTATAACGCCGTTATTCCCATCACTGGTTATACCTTTCCGACAACGTTAAGTCGTCTCACCCGACAACCGCGACAATCTCCTAGTGCCGCTCATGCAGGCTCAGCTCAGGTGCCGGTCACGTGCAGCGCTGCAGCCACGTAAACAGAGTTTGCCCTTCCCCTACTGACTTTCACTTTCCCGAATATGGAAGTGAATGAGGCTTTGCGGTTTTTTTTTTTATCTAGGCTTACGTGAAATTCTGCATCCATTGTACGATTTTTTTATTTATTTTTTTCCACCTCGGAAGGGCAACGTGAGTCGAGAAGGGTATATGGGCAGTTGCCCGGGCAACCTGAGCAACCCCCCTGTGCACGTCCCTGATCTAGTGTTAATGCTGTGCAAAATAGCAAGGAAATCATCTTATTTGCATTAAACATTTTGAGTTTATTTGGCAACGTGTAGTTGTTTGGTCAAAATGGCGAAAAAAATAACAAAATCACCCAGCAAATTTACCCCTAATAAATAAATATTCACATTCATACATTAAATATTGTAAACACCAGAAATATATTGAGACAGAATTTTCCCCCAGTCCTAATTCAAATTTACAACCAATCATAAATGAAACTGAAACGCAACGTGAGTAGATTAAATATTATTCAAATCTGAGGAAGGGCCAGAGATGGATAATGAATGAATATAAGTTTCTGAGCCATTACAGTTAGCTGCCACCTCTGCTGCTAGCAGATTCACAAGAGCAGATTAGTGGAAAAATTATGACATAATTTGATCGTAATAAATTTAATGGTTTTCTTTCCTCTTGAGTGGATGAATAATGGACTGATGCCACCAGCATCTCCCCCAGGACAGCTGTTTGGCTGAATCGTGAAATGTCATATTTCTACATTCTGTTTACTCCCATTAAATCCAAAATGCCAAGACAATGCTCAGATCAGATCCAACAAATACTACAGCGAGCGCCAAACAGCAACCTGAGGAATGATCCAAATTTTAATCCAATAATTATGCTGATTGGCAGAATGAAGCTATTGAGCGGATTAAATTGGTTGAAATGGAGATCGCCTCTCAAATAAATGTGAAGAATAAGTGGAACTGTGCAAAAAAAAGTCTTATAAATTGATTTGTGAAAGATATGAGGATTTGTTCAGAATCTAAACTCATTTTTTGATTCAATGGTAAAGACTAGAATATTTTCAGATGCAATTTTACGGTTTGTCAAACAAATGTTCTGGTGAAAATGAACGTCAATGCCCCCACTTAGTCATTTATACACACATGATCCAGTAAAAACATCCAACTCCTCATCAGGGTTCAGCTGAGCCAAGGTAAACTGATTTAAACTGCCTTTGAAGTAAACAAGAAACTGTTTGCTGTCCTTTTCGTAATGGACAATAACAGACTGTGTCCAATGCTGGATGACTTATATGTGTGTGTGTGTGTGTGTGTGTGTGTGTGTGTGTGTGTGTGTGTGTGTGTGTGTGTGTGTGTGTGTGTGTGTGTGTGTGTGTGTGTGTGTGTGTGTGTGTTATAGTAGGTCAAGTAAGTACAGTTAAGTGGCACTTTAACACAGTAAACAACAACGAAAAAGTGCACACACACACACACACACACCGACTCTCTAGCTGTGTCTAATACAGAACATTGCTCGGAGGAGAGGATCAGCTGTTATTATGGATGAAAAGATCTGCATTGCATCTGTACTGCAGGGATCTTCCAAAATAAAAGTTTGCAGATAAAAGAGCCTCAACAGCCACGGGCGTTTAAAGACCCATTACTAAAATCCCTCAGCACAACTGTGTACACGACCCACAGGCTCAATAAAGCATGCGCACATGCAGTACATGCAAGCTTAAGCAACGGAAACCATACGCTTCTTCATTACTAAATGTGTGGTTTCATTAGTTAGAGGCATTGACTTCCTCTCAGGCCAAACCTAGACGTCCTGGATGTTTGGAGAAATCCTCAGAGTCCTTTTAAACTCATATAAAAGTGTTTACTGTTCATTTTCAAGAAGTGTGTGGAAAAACGGAGAGGGAGAGAGACATGGCCCTGGAGGGCTAGCAGGCACAGTTGGTCTTGTGCCATGACGGATAAATTTGAGGCTTTATAGAAGCGGTATTGATTGAACAAAGGTGTTACATGAGCGTGTGTGTGTGTGTGTGTGTGTGTGTGTGTGTGTGTGTGTGTGTGTGGTTCAGGTGTGCCATTTCTGCCCTGTTAGACAGGCAGTGCTGAGGGGTACAGGGCACTCGGCTGCCATGGTGACTCAACTTGGACAAGTAACACTGACTGTGAACTCTTAAAAATATAGGTTCAAAAATGGGGTTCACATGGTGATTGCATAGAACATCCATTTTGGGTTTAAATGGACAAAGAACCTTCAGTGAACAGAAAGAAGCATTTTTACTTAGTGTAATGAACATTTTGTTAATTGGAAGAACCTCTTCTCACTAGAACATTTTGTGCAATGGATGTGAAATGTTCTTAAGGGTATTGCACATCCCTGCATCTTGACAAATAAAATGTTGCTAATTTGGTCATGGTCATGGTAAGGGTATAACATTTTTTAATATTTTTTTTATTATTATAAAGTAGCTTTAATGCACTCATCAAAATAACAAAAGCAGTCAAATGTCAAATTTTAATGACAAAAAAAATACATTTAAAATGTAGCATTTTACTTACAGTCTGCAAAGGAGTGGAACAGTATGTTCAAATACTCCATTTAATGCCAAAGAACTTTACATAAACACAAGTTTATAGGTAAATAAGCATGTTTGCATTTTCTTCATGTCTGCATTGCCATAATTCTAACCTTGAAATCAGGATTAGGCATAAAATAATGTCTTCAGAATCATTTACATATGTAAAAATCGGCAAGGAAATGAACAAAAGTTGTAACCTGGAGGATGGTAATCATGTCTTTGTGGCATTTTTTCTGGTAATTAAGGAATAATACAAGATTTCTTCACTTTACGAATGAATGTTGAAAGCAAATATTTATACATATTTTGTGAAAAAGTGTGACTTATTTAGTGACTATTTTTGGAATCAGCATCCCAAAATAAGTAAGAAACAAGTATTTAATTTCATTCAGCAAATGTGTTGCAGGGCAGTGTTACAGATGCCAATAAAGAACCTTTATATTTAAGAGTGTGTTCATCTTGAAAGTCTGTATGTTAAATATCTCTGACTGACTCCCATCAAGGCTTTGAAGAAACTCTTTGAATGTTTGTACTCTTATACCGATAATTCCTCCTGTGAAAAAGCAGAAGTTACATAACCAGAATTTGTTAAACTCTACATTTTAAACATGGTGTTTCAATTCTATTTATGCCTTTGAAGTAGTCAAAACCTTGGAATGACAATTCCTGGTTGAAATCGTAGAAGTTTTTTGTTCAGACTCATTTTTTTCTGGTCTTTAAAAACTCTCCTGATTAAGATACTTCAGCTTTACTGACATTTGTGCCATTAGCTGTGGTATGGAGTTGTTTCTGGCTTATTGAACCTTTGAAGACGTTGTTACATAACAGTTTAAGTGGGGGTGGGCGCAATCAAATCGTCCTGCCATTATATCAGACCATCAAGAGTGTCAAATGGAGAGCAGAAGCACTCCTCGCACTAACCAGGCATGCATTACTGTGCGCGCGAGCGAGCGAGTGAGCTTACATCCAGCAAGAAAAAAGTGGTATAAAAATGACAGAAGTGTCATGCTATTACACGCTACAGTGTACATGGTAATGAGATAGTTGTGTGCTGCCATTTAAGACATTGATGGCTGTACAGTGTGCACTTAGAGAACCTCATCTGACAGGGAGAAGAAGAAAATGTAAAAATATGATCAAATTAAGTGGTTTAAACATTTCAAAAAAATAAAATTTACCCAACGGCTTGTGTCAAAGCAGAGACGAGCTAATTCTTTCCAGTGACAGAGCCCGTAATGAACCAGCTGCTGTTCAGGTCAGCACACGGGCTGATATTCCCCACATTCCCATATCACTGTTTACTCTCCTAACGGCTTCCAGGTCAGTGAACTGGACACTGAGATACATGCCCAGTCTGTGGTATATGAGGACCCATTCGCCAGGCTGTTTTAATATGAGAGCATCAGCATAATCCTGCCAGGTACACTGGAGAATCAAGGCTCTCGAGAGAACGTCGGAGCCATGAGAGGATGCATAACCTTGATGTGAAGATATTAAAGTAGTTGATGGAGCAATTAAGAGATGCGGTTAATGATCTTCATCAAGGCTATTCAGCCTACTCGCAATAGTGAGAAATTTTACAAACTGCTAAAGGGAGATTCCCCGTTGTCTCGTAACTTGGCAGCCGATCCACCTTAGACCTTGCTGGAGTGCAACAAAGCATGTGCCTTATTGCCACTGTGTATTGTAAAACTAAAAAAGAATGTAGATATAAATAATGCATGGGGCAGGCTAAATTCGTAGTAGTTAGTTGTGTTTTTTAGCAGCAGATCACCTAGATATGAAAAAATCATATCTACCAGCAATTTCATACTTAATTTTCACACTGCTAAACTCCAATAGCCATTGCTCACAGTTTTGCTGAAATTATTTGTTACCTACCGTATTGAATTCTAGATTACCAAACTTTCATTCTTATTGATGCTTTAAATCAAAGCAGCACAGAGAAAGGCCACTGAAAACAAGATGAGATACATTTCTGAGTTACATTTGTCTCAGAACATAAAAGGCAAGGATCTTCCACAAATTTTTGAGTAAGCCTAACTAACCAGGCTGTATTTGGTTGCATATAGTTGGACAACCAGTTTTGTCTGACCAACCAGCAGTTAGTCAAGGGGTAATCAGTATTTATTTTCCAACTGATATTAAACCAATCTGTGTTTTTAAGTAACTGACGTAAGTTATGACCAGTCCTTAAGAAAAAGATGTCTTGACTATGTAATATTCTTGACTCAAAAACTTGACTAAGACTAATTTATAAAACTACTCTCAACCAGCCACTGGACAATATGACATGGCTCTATAAAGTAAGGACACATCTAAACAGAACATGCAACAGTATATGTAAAATGTGCACTTTATATTATGTGACTATGGTAAGACAGCACCTTCTGGAGAACCTGTGAATGCAAGATGTTGCAGCATCCTACATCAGGTAGAGAATGAACAATGATGCTCGCCTGGCTCCATCGTCATTCCCACCTTAAACATGCTCTCCACATTATGCCCCTGGAACAGCTGCTAAACAGATGTAATGGCAAGGACAGCTGTCAAATTCTGCCACTTTGAATAACCGAACTTGTAGTTGCTCAGTTTTCCTCTTTTTTTGGAATGGGGGTCATAAGTGGTCAAAATAAAGATTTGTTACATGAATGTCTGTTTTGGATTGAATCCTACTCTTGCTATGTATGTACAGTAAGTGCTAAGAGCTCCTGTTAACCATAAATAAATCCCTGGCCATTACAGCTCTTCTGATTCTGACTCAACCTGACTTTCCACTGGCAAATAGCGCACCATCTGAACCTTATGATCAAAATGTCACTCTAACAGTGAGAGATGTGATTCATAAAATGGCATAAATGTCTTGACCGCACAGAAAATGTTGTTCTGGCATGGTGTACTGTGGTATGTGAGGGTGTGTTTAGCTGATACTCGACCTAATTTGCGCGAGTCAAGTCTTTGGTTATCGCATCGCGGTTATTTGGCGACCCCTAGCGAGCGCTGCGCGCATAACTTCAGCTCGAATCGCAATCTTGTTAATTACGAGCCCTCTAGTTATTCATACAAACCAGCATCACTTAAAACGTTTCCTCGGCAATATTACCAGCGCACATCTGTGAGGTTTAAGTAAGACGTCTCGTTCAAAACAAGTGAAGTGAAAACCGCATGAAGCGCATCAACTTGCCACAAAACTCTTCACAGATGACAGGATTTTGGCAATGGGCGTTTAATGCATTCAGCCCTTAGCTGAGAGATCTCAAAAGGGATATTTATTACCTGCGTGTGACACACCGTTTCAGCCACATTTTTCCAGACAACAATTCCGAATCAGTCCTCCTGGTATTCGTCCATTTATGCGTTCCAACAAACGTCGACGCTCGAGCGTAATGGTCACCTTAAGTTAGACACCTTACTCCAAATGTTACGGATGCTAGCATTCTAATGTTATATATCCCGAGAAACCGAAAGCTTGAAATAGCTCCACGTCTCTCCAGAGCGCACCGAACGAGGACTGGGCGAAATATTCACGAAAAACAAGGACGCGTCTTGTCCCCTTTTTTAGTTGCTCGCTGTTTTTCTCCTCAGAAGTGCGCACGGATGTGCAGAGCGACCCAGCGGCAGCGTGGGCAGCTGGACGGTTCAGTCGCTTCTCAACAGCCGCCTTCTTTTACATTCACAAGTTCGTCTTGATTATACTCCACTGGAAAAAAAAAAAAGTCAAGAAGCTATAGGAACCAGGCGGCAAGGTGACAGCGTCAACATCGCCCGTGCGCTGCGCTCGCGGTCACCGCGCACTTTCTCTACATTGTTATGAGACCGAGCGCAGGCAAAAACGCAAGATAAAACATCGAGGTTTCCGTGGCGCAAAACCATGTCCTACCTCGGCTGTAGAAGCTCTTCGATAGTTCTCGCAATCTTTTTACAGCTCAAATAAATTAGTGACGCGTAAAAACAAGAAGAGTGAGGAATGAAACACACTTCACGGACGCGCGTGATGAGTGGAGCGCGTGAAAGCGACGCTCGTCATTTGGATAGATAGATAGATAGTGTTATCACCACTGTGCGCGCTATCCACCCTCACTGCTTCTCTTTCTCTCTCTCCCTCTCTCTCACATACTCTCTCTCTTTTCCTCCTCCGTCTGACTAACAACCTGCCAGTCCTGCTTTAGCCGACAAACCCGTGACGTCATTTTAAAGTAAAATATGTAACATTTTAGACATCCTTCCCCCTGTTTCCCTCAGAGGAGTTCATCCGAACCCAATTCTATCCCAATCTCTGCTCGCCGAGATAAATCAGTCTGCATATGGGCTATGAAAAGCTCAACCAGTGTACAGCACTTTCCACTAAGGGGGAGATCAGTTTCTCATCCCAAGGTTAATACAGTGTCTAGTGGGTTTACTGAAGCAATAGAGCCATATCCTGCAAATTACATGAGAGCGTAATGTCACATTTTTCTTCCTTGTGAAACACAGAAACTCTTTTTTGTTGTTAAGATGATTGATCTTCCACTCCAATTTACTATATAGGAAGAAGAAGAGACAGCAGTGGCGTTGAATGATGCTGAATTCCCGTTTATTTCACAGGAATGGCTTTAGCTGGCTGAAAATGAATAAAAACTCTCCCTGTAGTCTGTCAGGCAGCAGGAAAGCTCATTAAGCTGGTGCGTTTGAGAGAAGGGCTTTGTGAAAACAGCCCTGATGAAGAAAATACATTCCTGGAAAACGCTAGCATGTGTGGAGGTTATGAAGTGTCGCATTTTGCCTTCATTGTGGGGACCAAACAGCCCCCACAAGGATAGTTAAACCTATCACAAACATTGTGGTGACCAGCTAACGGTCCCCACGAGAAAACGGCTTAATAAACACAATAAATAATGTCTTCATAAAAATCTAAAAATACAAAAAGGTTTGCGCAAGGGTAACGGAAAGAAAATATCATTAGCTCACTACAAAAACAACAGAATAACATCAACATAATAGCAGGCTTATATGTGTATCGCTTTCTTTAGCAGATAAGCAGCGTTTAAAAGACGTATTTCCTGAACGTGAGGCATGGAAGGTTTACAAAATCTGTGATCATCTAGGAAAGCTGTTTTAAATTGTGCCAGTATAAATGGGGTGTGTGTGTGGAAACAGGAAATGAAGAGATAAATAAGTGTCATTAAAGAGCAGTACGGCATATCAAATCCGGCCTTAACAGCAAATGTTCAGCAGATTCCAGCAGCTCGGCATTTTATCGCCATTACTGGAAATGCATTTTGGAGAAGCTACATTTCTTAGCATCTGTAAAGAGGTCATTTACACTACCGTATGTATGCACTTATACATGATATATTGGGGAAAATAGAATAAATCTGTTGTAAAATCAATGCATTTAACCATAGATTTTGTGTAATTGTATTATATAATGCTTTTATGTGTTCAATTCATGCTGAAAAAGAAACAAAATCACTCAAATTGAGAATCTTTTTTCTGCGTGTGGAACGCTATCAGACCGACAGTCATTTCACTTGCTGTAAAACATGAAATCCTAGCAGTTCTTAGAAAACAGTTGCACAGTTTTGCTGAGTGAGTTATTCATAACGTTCTGTATGTATCAGGCTGGGTATTTACTCACACAGGATTACTGTGTAATCCTTACACTGATGATTTAAGCCTCCAATGTAAAGACCCCTAAATGCTGACTCAAAATAGTATTTTGTCAACGACATCGACCACAGCCATTCCAGGTTTAATAACGATTCGGACACTTCGCTAACCTGCAATAATTAGATAACTGTAATGAGTTAAATTTGACAAGAAACTTCGGTCTTATCTGTCTTGCTTTAATTGAGCTACTGCTTCAGCTTCAGACAATTGTATTATCATATGCAAATAAAGGGGAGTTCAGAGTGTATAGTCTTTGGTAATTAGCCGAAACGCACTGCATTCATTTAGCTGCTTCTGATTTGAAAAGCTGAGGGTCAAGACCAAGGGTTAGTCTGAGTTAGTGTATGTTGTCAGGGAGGTCAAAGGTGAGGGCGTGGACATGGGAATTCTTTGTCATGAATTTTAAGCACAGGTTATGCTAATGAATGAAAGTTTAGTGGATTCTTTTATTGTAAACCTGCAGCGGCAGGATTTTTCAGCTTTAGATGATTAGATTTTTCGAAACATGCCTAGAAAGGGATTTCAGAAATTGAATCACTGTTCTCTGCACTGTCTATAGGAGCCCAATGTGATTTACACAACTAAGACATGTTGATGGGATCAACATTCTATCAATCAAATCTCTTACCCTAGTCGGGCTGCCCACAATACATACACTGACCGCCTGAGGCATACTGCAAAACAGGCAAGTCAATCTGATTCTATGCTTCTATGCAATTCTCAACAGTCTGTGCACTAGTCCATCTAGAAATAAAGTTGAAGAAGGTACAGGGTTGATTCAGTGAGCGCTCTGCTGTTCATGTGGGCTGGACAGACTTAGCCTGCAGGTGTGTCATGGCCAGAATAACCTGCGAGGTTGTTTATCCATGTCCTAATTGTGTAAAGCATATTAAGCATCCACAGATTATCATTTTAACCCAAAACCAAACAGCTATTCAACATTCTCAATTGTCAACCTTAATGTTTTACCTCAGTACCACCAACCTATCTGACCCTATGCCCCATAATCCTAAATCATCATTCACTGTGACCAAAAGGCCAAAACTGACTTCATTCAGAATCATAAATTCACTGCTGATGCCAGTCTTCAGTGTCACATGATCCTTCAGAAATCATTTTAATAAAAGGTTTTAACCTTTGTTAAATCTGTTGTGCTGCGTAATATTTTGGTGGAAATTTTGACCATTTAAAATTGGGCCATTTATTTAGATTGGATGCATGTTTAGTTTATATATTACAAATATATACAGATACATATCTGTTTGTCACTGGATCATATACAAATTCGTATACACATAATGGCTTCACCTAAACATTACATAGGTTTTAGATTCAGTTGACTAGTAGCACCTAGTTAGCATATGCCAGACCTCAGTTCCCCAACTGTCAGTTCATTAATGAGATACTCAATACATCAAGGCACGTTTAGATTTTGAGGAGTTAATCAATGCTCTATATTTAGAACTGTACAACTACATGATGATTTATTGATCCTTCTCCTGAACCCACACACAATTAATTTAGTAGAGGAACGCCTTGAAACCAACATAATATTTGGCCAGGGTCAAATCAATATTCGGGTACAATATGACAATCCTTTTTTCAAAAGCTATAGGAATAAGTAGAACACTACTAAGCCCCTGGTCATTCCTCTTTATTGAAAACCTGAGCTGTATTTCTTTTTATTTCTATAACTAACAATTGTTTCATTCATACAACAGAACAGTGAGCCTTGGATCTTTTAAGGAACGCTCTGCTATACGTGCTCAATATTCTCAATATTCACAGCTGTTAATAACCCCTTGAAAGGTGGAATAATTGCAAATCACTTTGAACACAACATGAGACACAAATAGCTGCCATAACAATAAGACAGTGACCATGACAACCGGACTGAAGAGAGGACATCTCCTCTATCTGATAGTGAAACATTGGAGATGAGAAAAACAAGAGGGCCTATTTCAGCACAATGAGCTGTGAGACCAAGATAGTTAACAGGACAATGGGTACCCAAAAGGGCTTATTTGCTAGTTTTAATCATTACTCTGGCAGTCCATAAAATCTTTGAAGTTTATGTTTGATAGATCGGTCTCCAGAAAGTACCAGAATGTTCCCAATGATGATGCTGGAGATACTACTAGACCTACTAGATTTAAAGAGATCCCTTGTGAAAAAGAAGTACATTTTAGCATACTTTCAAGAAGAGAACTTATTACAGAAATAATATGCTTACTGAATGTATTGCTTAGTTAATTAGTTAAAATGTATATTAAAATGCAAGAGTGATTTTTTTGACCCACTTAAGAACTTTTTATGTAATTTGATAATTCTGTTGTCTTTGAAACATAAAGTTTACTGTCGAATGTAGGCAAGAATTTATGGTAAACTATATACTTCAATATCATTTCTATTGAAACTTGTATGTCATGTATTTAAATATATTTATGATGACACATTTGTCATAATGAAGTACGTTAAATGTGTTTTAGTATGTTAGTCAATATATCAAAATAAGCGTATTTCTTTACTACGTTATTACATTATTACAGTACCTAAGTGTGCACAAAACACTGTCATGAAAAATGTGTCCATACACTGAAAGTCAGCGGGGTCCAAAACAACACTGAACCTCAACTGACTTTCAATGTATGGACAAAAATACAATCTTTTTGTTGCACTAAAGAAAGCAAGTAAACAACATAGGTAAATAATGACTTTTCATTTTTGAGTGAATTATACCTTGAACAGGTCTATAACTTTTCAGGAACGCTTCTTTTCCACAGCACCTTGAATCAACAAAAACTGTGACTAAAGAAAACATGAAAAATATCAGTATGCACACCAATAAAGTAGTCTTGAATAGGAATTTGAGCAACAGATGGTATTATTTAGTACACATCAGAGAATCCATTTTCTATTTCAGGTGTTCATGGTGAAGAATACCGAGTGAAAATTTGTTTTTTTAAAAGAGTCTCAGCAGCTTTAACTCAAAGAAAGCTCATTTTACACTAGTCATTCTGCGAACAGTAAAGCTTTCAGTTCAACAGCCACTTATCAACAAACCTCTTAAGAGTAACAGGCCCGCAATAAGCCCCAACTTGAGTCTTACCCTCCAGACAAAAACACACAGACTGTTCAAATGATATTTGATGCACAGAGCTCTCGTTCAGAGACTTTTATAAGAGGATGATGGGAAGAATCGCAGGTGATAGACGGTGCATAAGAGGGACAAAATATAAAACAGAACGACAGGGACAGAGTGAGTGAGAAAGAGGAGCCAAATGAGGAGGCGTGCACCGTGGCCTTGTGCATTCATTCACTGCTCATCTATACTCCGAAGGGCAAGACATGACGTATTACCACCCTCCTCGAAATACACTGCAGTCTACAGATGCACAATTTGGTACACATTGTAGCTGAATATTTACTTTTGGATAATTGTATTTCTGTCTGCACACATCAGGTCAGGTGTATGTTTGATGTACAAGCGGATCTGAGAACTCATAAACATGTAGATGCCAATATGGACACATATTACATAAAACCTTCGGCTGTCCGTATAAGTGGAGAATGTCAGCCAGACAATTTCAATAATCTCATCTCCAGGCTGTGGAGGCGGACCTCACGTTTGCCCAACATCTGATGTTGTCTTTGATTAAGATTCCTGACAAGGCCTCTGGAGTCTGGAGTGTAACACAGTTCTCACCTGGGAAGGGTCTGAACGCTGAAGTGTAGAAAAAGTCATTGCTATGGAAACAGGCATAATACTGAAAGAGAAGAAATTCAGCTGAAGAAAAAAAAACAGAAGGAGGCAGATTACAGGGTGCGTTTGGGTCAGCAGAGTCTTTGGGAATAAAAAAAAATGCACGAAGAGACCAGGAGCTGCTCTGCCTGACCTGTGTGGTCACTCGGAATGACTGACAAATGGGATTATCGGTAGGACTCATCTGGCTGTGATCAGTGTGCATAGGTGACACTTTGATATACTCATAATCTAGTTACTGGGATGGAAAGAGTTTATTTGTAGAAATGCTCGGAAGACGGAAAAAAAAACATTAAGCAAAAAAAATGGAAAATTCACACATTGTGCTCGTGTATATTTTACAGAGTACACAATTTATGCATAGGCACATACAAAAAAAAGACCAAAAATATCCATCATTATGGCTCATATGAGGCATGACGTCAAGTGGGCAATCTACCATTAAATAGCCCACTGCATTTTCAACAAAATTGACAGTAAAGAAATCATGTAAAAGTTAATGTGCAAATATCAAATCATTGTTTAACGTAACAGAAAATGTAAACAAATGTGACAATTTGCTCCTAACTTGATCAAAAAAATGTTTTTTTTAAAATGTAGCGTTTGGATCAATCAGACACACAACTATTTGTTATATTTAACAAATAATCTCTTATGCCCCCTCAACCAACCAAAGGGCCAACTATGAGGGTCTGTGGACCCCCGAAATGCTGCACGTACTCCGGTCAAATGTAAATAATGGTGTCAATGTTGCCGTATCAGTTTGAGCCAGAATCAGACCCAGAAAGCGGTAATGAAGAGAGTCAAGCAGAACTCAGAACAAGCACGGCTCTTACAAGCGTTTCTGAATGGAAGTTTGCTGTTGTGATTACATGTAATTGTTTGAAGTTTGTACACGTTTGTCTTATACACACAAAATAGCATCGAACTAACTGGCTACTAACCAAACAGCGTTGGCTTGTGTTTACGTTCTTGATCAAATCGAAAAATTACGTCATAAAGTATGCATGGAAAATACATTTACAAAATTAGTACATAATTACAAATTCGGGTCCAAAATGTTTGTACGCGTTTGTCATAGACACGCGAAATAGCATTTAACTAACTGGCTACTGTAGCCAGTGTTGGCATTTGTTTACGTCCTTGATAAAACTAAAACATTAGGCTACGTGAAATCATACATGCAAATACATTTAAAATGATGAAATCTTACTTACAGTTTGTGGCCCAACAACCGCTGCCTCTGGTTTTAAAGTTGGAACTGCTCCATGTTTTAGTAATAGTTTCTGTGTGAATCCAGCATTGAACTCGTGTAGATTCGGGAAGCTGTCTTCCATAAAATGAGCAGCACAGAGAGCTAAATTAGGATTGTAATTGTCAGGAACATAATCAAACATAAATTTTAACCATTGTTGACGAACTACAGCGTCTGTAGGAAGCCTGAACACAGAAGACCTGACAGCTGGGTGAAAATAACACCGTTTCGACGGCACGGCTACAACTCTCCACTATAACTCTTCCTCTGCGACAAAGCCGCAGAACATGGCCTTGCCCCCTTTTTTACATGTTCCGGAGGGAGGGGTTGATGGGTTTATTACGTATGCAACCCGGGAAGTATCTCGTTGTAGTCCCATATGATTTTTTGTAGGCATTAAACTTCCTGATTTTTAAAAGACGATATCTCCGCTTACGTTGAACTTTTAGCGCTGCAACTTTACTGCAGATACTGTTCATGCACCAACAGCAACATTACACACTATTTAAAATGAAAAAAAGTGAAATCGCAGTAAACCACCCCACTAAACCACTTTAAGTTTTTGCGCCAGGCCTTGCAGCCTTGACTTTCCATTCAACCAAAGCTCCTCGGACCTCAGCCGATCTCTTTCTTAGCTCTTTTTCACTTTCTACCTGGGAAGAACATTTCCACCTTAGAACATCTTTGGAATTCATCATTCTTCAACCCGGAAGAAGGTGATCGGGAAACCGTTAAGACTGTCATCCGAGACTGCATTCCGGACAATCGTCACAACTAAGGTAATGCAAGTATCGTACATTTAACTAAACTAAACAGGGGTTTAGTATAAGTTACAGACCCCGTTATAAACGGCGCTGATGGTTTTACTCAGGTGGTTAACTGACTCTTTTCATAACTGCATTCTCTATTTTCTCTAATGGCTTCATTCATCCACTTTAGCTCCCCTTTGCATGTATGAGTGAGTGTATGTTTATTCGTTTGTTTGTTTAGATTAGTTATGTGTGTTAGTGTTTAGTTAATAAAAGTTGTGTGCACAAATTACATGAGTTTCTGGTTCTGTCTTGCAAATTAATATCTCTTTACGATTTTGACCCTAGCTACATGCTCCATTATGCATTCATTCTTAGGAAAGTATTTTCTGTGGCCAAGGAAATATCCTTTCTTAGAGTTGATATGAACTTACACTGAATGTTCGCTGGACGAACAGATTAGTTGATGGCAATTTAATTCTGCTACAGTTATTACTGTCAGCTGATATAAATAATTGTAATTAATCATAATTAATTGTAATTATTTATATACATTTCCCTTTTGAGCTGATCTGCTACAAAAAACTTTATTTAAAAACATGCTTTGCCATCACAGGAATAAATTACATTTTAAAATATAGAAAATTGAAAACAATTATGGTAACACTTTACAATAAGGTTCATTAGTTAACAACATTAGTAAACATGAACTAAGAATGAACAATACTTCTACAGCATTTATTAATCTTAGTTAATGTTCATTTCAGCATTTACTAATGCATTATTAAAATCACAAGTTGTGTTTATTAACATTATTTAACGCACTGTGAACTAACATGAATAAACAATGAACAACTGTATTTTCATTAACTAACGTTAACAAAGATTAATAAATAGTGTAATAAATGCATTGTTCATTGTTTGTTCATGTTAGTTAATACATTAACTAATGTTAACAAATGACACCTTATTGTAAAGTGTTACCACGATTATTTTATATTGTAATATTATTTCACAATATAAATCTTTATGCTTTACTTTTGATCAAATAAACACAGCCTTGGTGAGCATAAGAAACTTATTTCAAAAGCATTAAAAAAAATGTAAAAAAAACTTACCAACCCCAAACTTTTGAATGGTAGTATGTACAGCGTATATATATATTTATTAAAAGCATAGCTGTTTATTTTGTGAGGGCAGCATGCAGCATAATGCTCATGGAGAGGTTTTCGAAAAGTCTTTGAAAGCAGCTGAAAGCAGATCCCATTAAAACACTCAGAAAATGCAGGTGGAACAGGTTGCTGTTGTTTTATCTTTTATAAGACAGCTCTTATGTAAGACTCAAAGATAACACAGCAAAAACATTTTCTTACACAGTATTCATCTAAATTTCCAGTCATTTTTTTTTTTTAAATCCTAAAAACAGGATCAATTTACCAGAAAATCAAAGTTGCACACAATATAAAGACTTGAAATTTCTCAGATATTTCCTGCATCAAATTATTTTATTTAATTTTTAGATATTTTTTTCTAAGCATAAATTGTAGTTTGCAGTAAAGACAGTCTTCTTTCTATTCAATCTACACGTTCTGTTATTTTAAAGACCAAACCTATAGTAACTGACACTTACTGTCACCATATGAATTTTGTTGAGAACGTTTTATTGTTGTTGCTGCTGTGACAGTGCAATGGCAAATGGGAGTGTTTAGGCGTTTGTTATCCATAATGGGCTACAAATTACTGCAATTACACATCACACTTTTAATTTATCAGGAACAATTATTTTATTATATACTTACTGTGAGAGTAAACGTTTAAAGCTTCCTCATCTGTAATAGAACAATATGCATATTCAATGTAATTTCATTATGGGTTCAAAAGGTGAAATTTGATATTTACATCCAAAGCTTACTATGCGTCACAGCAAATGATCGACAGGAGCTAATATCACCAGCCTGTATGTGTTCGCTTCATGGACTCGAGCCAGAGACTATATCATGGAAACAGGGGAGGAAGAAATCTGTGCATCTATTTTAATTCAGCTACAGGGGAAACACCCATTAACCCTCTGTCTTGTCACATCCTCTCTTCTTCTCTTCCATCTGACAGCTCACTTGTCCTTTATCACCTCAAAAATGAATCTGAAGCGTGTGCTGAAGAACTCAAAATACACTGACGGCGATAACAAGAGGTTCCCTGATGTATCTAAGCAATAAACATGCTCATTCAAGTGCCTTCGGCGAGTTTGCACACAGTTATTAGGTGTATTTATATATTTAAATAGATCATTAGTGACCTTTTTCATCCATTTGAGGGGAAGCACAAGACAGAATAGATGCATTTAAGTAAAAGAGAGAGACAGAGATTGACACGTGTTTTCACTGAACTCGTATTCCCAACATGTGCTCACACCGCTGTGGTTAATGGGTTGTATAGTGCTTCTTCTTACCCCTCCAGTGGCCCCGGCGGTCAAGTTCAACACACCGGCAGCGGCTGCTCTCTCTCTCTCTCTGTCACCTGCGAGACCCAAGTCTTTTTCGTGTCCTGACACTTTATGAGATCTGAGTGTGAAAACACCAGCTATTTTCCAAATGACCCCAAGTCTACCTCTGACCCTTTCAGCCCTCATCTTACCATCTGTAAATTTCATCACACCTTAACATGTGTTTTGTTATAGGAGGTGTAGGAAGAGAGAGATATGTGAGGTTCGATTTTCAAAAACAGACCTTAAAGGCAAATGTTGTCATTTCTGTATCACAGGACTGCAAAAACAATGACTGTTTTCTGACAAATTTCCTGAAAGCTCTTC
The DNA here is from genome assembly GCA_036784905.1 of Acrossocheilus fasciatus. NCBI lineage: Eukaryota > Metazoa > Chordata > Actinopteri > Cypriniformes > Cyprinidae > Acrossocheilus > Acrossocheilus fasciatus. The sequence goes on along the minus strand of CM071945.1, from coordinate 11,684,116 downwards.
TTTAAGTGCAAAAACTACAGCACCTTTAAATAGCATGAATTGCAAATCTAGGCACAAAAATCATGCAGATTTAGCTGTGTTTCCTTCATATATAATAAATAGCTGCTGCTTTGGGCATGCACTCTACCTATTGTAGCTTATCATGCTGTATATCTCGATTGAGAGAACTCCAATGCAAAAAGCTCCTGAAGGTTCACAGCAGTTGCGCAAAATCAGCTATATTTTCAAAGAAGCCTGACACTCAGCTCATACATATTGAAGATTTCTTGGCAGTAGAGAATCTGTTATGCAATTAAGCGTTCGCCAATCAAGATGTTTTTCTTTTTATTTAAATTTAGTCATTTTAGAGTTCGAAAGAAACTCATATTAAAATTGTGTCTGTTAAGCTTGATGTGACAACATCCACCAGTATCCTAAGGTCCATACTGAATACTCAATATCATGCATTTGCAATAGTTTGAGGAAGATTTTATTTGATGATGAATTGTCTAAAACTATTGGACTAATGCAAACCCTTGTTAAAAATACATTTTAGATCAAGCTATATTCAAATACTCAAATATTTAAAGGTGTTTAAATAATGTCAAATAAAAAAAATATATAAAATATACAATATAGGATAAGTTCAACTGTATTATAAATAAATTAAATTAACAATAAAAATAAATATTGATTATATTTAATCATTCAAATATTTAAGGGGCTATATCTGTCAAAACTCAAGGGAAGCACGGGAACCAGGAATGAGGAATTCACAAAAGGAGAGTATTTCATTCAAACGGGAACACAGATAACAGACAGGGTAGACATTCAAAGAGCGACAAACATGAACTGAATGGACTGGGGCTTATAATGACAGGATAATGAGGGAACTAAGGGGACACACCTGGAATCTAATTAACAATCAAGACAGGGGGAAAAACTGGGTCACAGGGAACACATGGGGAGCAAAAACACAACAAAACAGTCCAGGGGCGTGACATTACTCCCCCCTCCCGGAAGGTGCGTCCTCGCACCGTGAAACAACAGGGAGGGGGGGGGGGGGTGTACCTGGGAGGGGACCGGCAGACAGAGACCAGGGAGGCGACGAAGGAGAGAGGAGCCAGGGAGGAGACAGGAGGGATCCGGAGCAGGAGGAGCCTGGCAGGACCCAGGCCACAGCCATGATGGCCCATGGTGGAGTCGGCGGCCATGCTTCCTCCATGGCTCCTCCCTCCGTCGGCTCCACCGTGGGCCATCATCATGGCTGTGGCCTGGGTCCCGACCAACGGCGGCGGAGCAGGTGGTGGAGGAGCCCAAGGCGGAGACGGAGAGCCAGGGGGATGCCAAGGATCCGGGAAGCCAAGGTGGAGCAGAGTGCTCTGGTGACCGAGGCAAAGGCGGAGCTCCGGAGATCCGCGGCGTGACTGAGGACCAAGGTGAAGCTGGCGGGAGGAAGGAGCCCAAATGAGCCGATGGGACAGAGCAACGAGGTGCAGCCAGAGGGGCAGAGCCCTGAGGCGATGGCGGGTCGACGCACAACCAAGGCGGAGCCGGAGGGATGAGGGAGCTGGAGGATCGACGGGTGACGGTGGAGGCGAGGGAGCTAGGAGCCGAGGTGGAGCCGCTGGGTCAACGGGCCGAGGCGGAGTCCGGGCCGAGGAGGCTGGAGGCGGAGGTGAGGGATACTCCAGCCCTGGCGAAGCTGGAGGATGGCAGTCCCGTGGGGCTCGCACCGCATCGATGGTGGGCTGAGGGCAAGCAGAGGGGCTGCCAGACGACAGCGGTGGAGGAGGCAGGAGTGGGTGGGCATTTTTGAGGAACAGGCACTGGAAGGCATTTTCAAAGAGCGGGCACTGGAAGGCATTTTCAAGGAGCGGGCACTGGAGGATCTGAAGCCCCCTCAGGGCTGAACAAGGGAACTAAGGACGAAGGAGCGCTGGACAGGACCAGTGGGGATGACGGAGAGAGGAGAGGGGGCAGTTCATCTTCCAGTTCAGTTTCCCAGTCAAACAAACCCTCCCCCATGTCCAGCAGCCCCAGATGTATCGTCAGCTCACCCTCAGCCACAGTGCAGGGGGCAGAGCTCCACTCCGCGCTCACACCGTCAACGGCTGGCTCCCTCGTGGGCACTGTCGCCGGCTCTTGCACCTGATCTTCCGCTCAGTTGCTCGGCTTCGTGATGGCTTGCAGATCGCGGCGGGAAATGGCTCTCCGTCATCGGTGGACTCGGGCTGATGCTCTGCACTGCGGGGAGTTGGTGGGCTGGGCTCTGGGTCTGGAGTGGATCTGGCGAGATCATCCTCGGGAGAGACGGTGAGGGGTGATCCATTTCTCACCAGAATTCACTCCACGAAGGCGGCGAAATCCTCTCGAGGACCATCCTCGGACGACAGCGCTCTGCACGTGGTGTTCAAGCTTGCGTTGTAGAAAGAGCAGAGCGCGTCGTCCGGGTAGCTGGTGACATTTGCTAGTAACAGGAACAGTCTAGTATGGTCCTCAAGAGATCGTTCCCCTTGCTCCAGCAGGAGGAGGAGGAATTCGGGCCGGACGAGGGGATCCATAAGGACACAACGGAAAGCAAAAACACTGTGTAAAAATGAGGAAACAAAACACGGAGGTTACTGTTTGGATTGGTCTTTCTGTCACTACTCAAGGGAAGCACGTGAACCAGGAACGAGGAGACGAGGAATTCACAAAAGGAGAGTATTTTATTCAAACGGGAACACAGATCACAGGCAGGATAGACACTCAAAGACCAACAAACATGAACTGAATGGACTGGGGCTTATAATGACAGGATAACAAGGGAACTAAGGGGACACACCTGGAATCAAATTAACAATCAAGACAGGGGGAAAAACTGGGTCACAGGGAAGACATGGGGAGCAAAAACACCACAAAACAGTCCAGGGGCGTGACAATATCATATTATGATTATTTTATAAATATATAAAATATATGATATCTAAAATTCAGTTTAATTTCATTTTTACTATACTTACATGACATTAAATAAAAAATAAGATAAATAAATTGTAATAGGAGAAAATACTTTTGGAACTCACAACTTCCTCTAGGCTGAAGAGACCATTTAAAGTTCTTTCCTTATACCTGAAACATTATTCGTTGTTCACAAGCTCGGCCCTCCCAGCTACTGAGGTAATAAGGATGAAGTAGGATAAAGGTTTCACTGGATAATCTTTTAAACACACAAGTCTACAGTACATCAAGTTCCTTCCGGCTCACTATGAACAGCCATTTCATACAAGTCAGAAAAGGGAACGTGATGCTGATTTACGTCAAAACAGTCATTTATTAAATTTAGCTCAGTGACTACAGAGTGCACCACACACGGCGAGCGGTATTGTTCTCAAAGCATGAAGAAAGTATCAAACCAGACAAGATGAATGCAGAAATGCCAAGAAGATTGTTCAGGACTCTGGTGAACACCATTCAGATGAAAATCCCTCAGAATCTCAGATAAAAGCTGTTTAAAGCAGCTGATGTTTAACTGTGAACGGTCCACATCTCTTTCTCTCTCTCTCTGACAGGAGCTGGGCGAATGAGGTGTATGGCTAAAGTTATAAAGCAGAGATGATCGCTCTCTTTCCTACACTCACACGCACACACTGACAGGCTCCTTTCTAAATGTCAACCTCAGAAAGGATGGGGTTAGAGAAAGAGTGAAAATGAGTCGGGCGGGGTGGTATGGAAAAAGAATGAGAAGGAAAGACAGAGCGAGAGAGAGAGAATGAAAGGGAAAGTTCATGCTAAGAGTGCCTTAAATCTATGCTGTGACATTTTTTATAGCTTTTCAGAGAATGATTTAGTCGAGCCTAACAGTATGACCTGTGGATTACAGCAATGAGTTGAAACTAATTCAATCTCAATGACTGTTCTCCCACTTTTTCCCCATCTTCCTGGACTGTAGATCTGATATTTAAGGCAAGATGTTTAACAATACATGCTGCAAAGATACATAGCTTGTGTTGGTGGACAGGCAGGATTCTTAAAGGAATAGGGACTGGAGCTTTCAAACTTCAGAAAGGATGTGAAAGTAAAATATCATACAGTTTATACAAACTTGAGGCTGAAAATTATTGTTAACTGGCGTGAATGAGTCATTAATAATATTAAAACATTCTATTTATAAAGCACCCTTCAAACACTCAAAACATTACAATACAACATAAAAAGTAAACATCTCAATGAGTGATAATAATATTAATTTGCAGCACTATATAAAATCAAATCAAAGAAATTACATGCCCAGATCAAAATGGATTAAACAAGTTTAAAAATGTAATAATTTATTTAACACTGAGTCAGTGAACCACATCAGTATGATTTTTGAACAATTTAATTCACGTTTGAGATCTGGATCAACTGACTGATTCAATGATTCAACTCACAATTCATTGATTCGTTCAGTGAATAATGAGTTATTACCAATATGTTATGCTGAATATATAAGTAAATCATATATAAGTTATGGTTATATGAATCACTTTTATGATATTTTCATGAGCCCTTTTGAAGCCTGAAAGCTTCAGTCCCAGTTCATTGTAATTGCAAAGAGAGAATAAAACATATGGGCTTATAAAATATCTTATTTAAATATCTCCTTTAAATATCTTAGACAGCACGACATCCACATTAACTACATTAACTTCACCAGAAATACCACATTGATCTTCTAGCTTCACCAGCTACTTTTTAAAAGCAGTAAACCTACTAAGGTGGTTTTTCAGCAGCAACTGCCGCCAATCCACCACATACTTTGTATTTCTTAAAAGTATGTTTTCTGTTGGCTTGCCAGATAGATTAGTGCAACATACAAAAAAGCTTTACCTTCATTAGATTATCTAATAAAGCTTGTGCCTGTCTTAGCAATACACTTTGACACAACCCAGAGAAAGAGGAAGAGATCCCTTAGGAGGTCCTACAACGGAAATGTCAATTTGTTTCTACATCATCTGTTTTCTTTGAGTGCCTGACTCAATTAACAAACTGCCTTTTAACGTAACTGAAATTTGTTGAGGCAAAACATTGACATTTAGTCTGTACGTAAGGTTCACGCTCCGAGTTATACTGGCAAAATTCTTCCTTATTTGCTAATATGAATGTTGCACTACATTATCTAAATTTCGAACTAAGCTTAAACCACCTAAAGGTGTTTTTCTTTTAAAACTGCGACTTGAAATTCTAAAACTTGGTTTGCGTCATGCCGTTTCATACATCTTTGAAGGGCTTTAATTAGTTGAATGTTAAATATGCACAAAACTCCTAAGGGCTGTATTTATTAGAAACTACACTGCGGTACTCCTGCTGGTCATAAAGCTGTTTCGCTGTGCTCACTGAGAGCGAGTGTAGAAAAAGATTTTCTTTGACTCATACGAGTTTCTTTGTACTCGCCTTCAAATATGCTCCTCTGAGCTCAAGCAAAACATGATCCATAATAGCTGATTAAGTCAGAATCCTCAGTTCCTGAGAGGCACTAGAGCTTCATAAAATACTGGCATGAACCGTATAGTTGACTGTGTTTGGGTCTATATGCCAGTAATTTGTGTTGAACTTCTTACAGTAACTTTGCTGATGTGAGATCAGCTCATTTTTACATGCTAGTGAATAAAGTGACAGGAAACTGATCCCAGAACAGCGCCCTTATTCTAAAGCGTTAGGGGTTCAAGTGTCACTGAGGTGATGGATTGGCCTCAAAGTGCATGCTGACTGATGGCGCTGATTTATAATGTGCTCTATGTATTGGTTCAAGTCTTGTTAAAATAAAACCAGCTTCTCTTGCCAGCACTTCCCTGATTAAGGATCTACTTTCGCTAAATGCCCCAGGGTCTTCATAACTAAAAACACAACATGCTCATCAATAACTGCACCACTATAACAGTTCTTACATTTTATGAATGAGTGTTAAAGGTTGTAATGTCCGCACTGGTAAACACAAAATTATATTTTAGATTCTAAATGGTGTTTGCGACTCATTTTTTAACCATGTCCAAATGCACTTATGTTTGATAGTGCGTGTTCAGTGTTGTGTGGTAATGTGTTTGGGAAATGTGTGTTCTGGTCATTGTGTGGTAATATATTTAGGAAGTGTCTTGTAGGTTGTAGTCTATCTGCACGCCTACAGACCACCCACGGACTGCCAATGGGCTGTTCACAGACCGTCTAATACAGCCATTTTCCTACTGTGGGAATAAGTGGGTCGTGCAAATTGTGAAAATGGTGATGTGCTTATGCCATGCCAGAAATATAAAAAATATAAGTTCTCAAATTCAATTAACAAGTTAGTTGGTGGGAAGAACTTGACGTACATCATGCACCACACAAGAGCACTCCACAAATGTAGTCTGATTCACAAACAAAATGACTCCTACATTTCAGTTCTTTAATTAACAATTGAAAAGAATCAGTTTGATGAAACCTTCACTGAATGAACTGTTTTGATTCAGCTAGAGCGACTACTACATGTAAATCAACATACTTTATGACTCGCTTTACTGAACCGCAAGTTCACTGTTTATGCATCATTACTTCATCAGCCCATTAGGCTGCATCTCTTACTTGCTGTGCCACCAAAAAAGCAAAAAATATATTCTCTTTTTTATCTGTATACCTCTCAGCCATTCCTTCATGCTCATGTTCATCTTCGTTTTTATAGCTTACCAACCCAGCTAATGGGGAAAATTCTCAGAACAAGGTTCAGTGTTATAAACAATAAATTAATTCAACGTTATAAATTAATTATCGTTAATTTATCTTGTGCTTTCAAAACGTTAGCACAAAAGGATTATTTCATCATTTTTAAGATTTTTTAAAATGTTATTACTTCTTTCAGAATGTTCAGAGAATATTCAAAAGTAACATTCTTATAGTGTTTAGAAAATGATCAAATGGAATGTTCCCTTGATGTTCGCATAATCAAGAAAAAAAAATTTCAACATTTTCAACTTTCAGTGAATTTTCAGAAACATTTTCATAACTTAATACAATATGGAACATTAAATAGTGCAAATATAAATGTTTATTGAAAGATGTGGGTGTTTTCCTATTTCTGATTCTACCTTCTGATTCAGAAGTTTGGGAACCCCTAGTCTAATGTATGTATTATACACAGAAATACAATGATTTGACCCCTAAACATCATGTAAAAATGTAAATTGTAGTTGGTCGTTTCACATGACCACCAGACAGTCTCTTCCTGTCTAAGTGTGCTGCAATAAGCTAAAATGAGCCAGACTTTATGCAGAAGTCAGGGGCAGTGGTGGTTTTTGTGGAGTGCTCTTTGAAACATCCACATGAGAAGAAGCAGTGTTTAATCACATACACTAAGCTCTCCTTCACTGCTGTTGCCATGGAGGGATGACAGGCTGATGTGCTGCTGAGTGCAGTTTCTGTGCATGAGCACAGCATTTTTCATCCTCATAGACTGAAAACAGAATGAAGCCACTTGGAGAACATCTAAAGCCTGAGAAGAAGACTTTGAACTGCCAGATGATCACCTCAACTTCCTGATATGAGCAAAAATATATACTGCAAGTGCTTCAGATAAAAAAAGACTCTTTTCCTTTAGGATCACTGGAGAACTAGATTATTACTGATTTTAATCTCCCTGAACCAGAGAGTCTGAGCAAAATACAACATTCTCTTTTTCTATCAACATTCTTTGCTGGTAACCGAATGGGAATCAGTGTACCGAAGCTGTCTGGTTACAAGTACAAAGATAAAAACTGATTCATCTAACTCCATACAAAGATTAATGAGTCTCCATATCATTAATCTGACTCTATGGTTAACGTGACTCAACTGATTATTTATGATTGATAAGAGAATAAGTTTTCTCTTAAATTACCTTTTTTTTTAGGGAATCATAAGATTTACTGTAGGCATAATAATAATGTTCTGTCCTGATAAACCAAATCACTGTGCAAAGTAATGAGTCAGAGGCTCTTATAAAAATAGCCTACTCAAAATACTTGAATTATAAGATGAATCAGAAGTTTTTAAGTCACCTTAACAAAAGAATATCACTCTAAAGGTATAAACAAATAACCAAGATTTCTGCTCAGCGCTGGTGTTCTAAAAAAGACCTCTAAAATTTATGATCTCTTTCTGTTTAGAGACGAGTTTTAAAATATCATAAAAATGCTGTACACACTAGCATGATATATAATTGTACTACTGGGTTTGATATCACCGTACAGGAAAGGAAAGGCTGACTGTAAACATCTGCTTGAAGGTTGTGCATTGATGTGCAAGAGTAGTTGCATATCAGCATCTGCTCAAAATTGTTTATATACTGACTATGGATGTTTCTTCTGATGTTTGGATGCACGTCTCAAATACGTGACTTACAAACTGCCTTTTGTTTAAGTACCACTGAAATGTAGGAAATGCCTCGTCGTATGTACAGCAAACAACACCTCACATCCTAAAAACTGCAGTTTAAACTTCTGATAGAAATACCAAATGTAACTTCATTTCCATTCATTGTCATTATACAAAACAAAATTCAATCTGTATTCTTACTAGTCATTGTACTTGTCTTGTTATTAGCCTTAAAACTACCCTTAAACCGACTGTTAATATCATGGCATCAATTAAAAAACAAGCCCTGCAGCAGTTTTTTTATACGTGCAGCAAGTTTTTTTTCCCAGTAGTAATTTTTCAAATCCCATTGTTATTTGAATGTGAAACACAATGTAGTTCCTTCAGTCTCTGATTTACTGATTATAAGAGAATAATCCCATGTTCTCACTCTTAAGAAAGTACTTTTATGGCAAAGCATGATGATAAAGCATGATGCTACTTAATTAGCTAGTTAATTCCTACACTGTAAAAAAGAAAATCAGCTCATAATTTTACTGGTAAAAGACTATAAAAATGGCATGGTAAAAAACCTGGTAATCAGTTAAAAGTAAGTTTCCTTACTTAATATGGTGAAAAACTGAAATAAATCTTACATATTTTTTACATTTCATGTAACAGTAAAATACTGTTAAATTTAAGTTTTTGGAAGTGAAAAAGAACAAGTCAAATTAATTTACTCTGAAAAAATGTAAACTGACATTCCAAGAATACTTCATATTTGATGGTAATTGATTTTTTTTTTTTTACTGTAAAAAAAAACAAAAAAAAACAATAATCCATCAAATTTAAAATATTTTTTTAATAGTGTATCTTCTTAAATAAAAAAAAATACTAACAGCATGGAAAGGTCAATGAGACCAGAATAACAACAAAAATATCTTAAAAGGAACTTGTAAATAAATAGTTTACAAGAAAGAAAGAAAGAAATTCTGTCATTATTTATTCACCCTCATGCCAATTCAGACATGTATGACTGATTTCTTCTGCAGAAATCAAAACAAAATGGGACCCTATTAACTTTAATTGTATGAAGAAAAACATATCCTAAAAATATCCTCTTTTGTGCTTCACATAAAAAAGAAATGCATGGTGGTCTGTTTGGAATGACGCGAGGGTGAGTAAACAAAGACAGAATGTAATTTTTTTGTGAACTATCCCTTTAAATTGCAACAATAGCACATCATCATCTCAGTCCACAGCCCACGATTCTGTATCAGTAACACTTCATTATCTTTGTTTATCCTGAGGAATATATCTATGTGTCTATAAAAAAAATCAGAGCAAAGAGCATACAACTGATAATTTATCTGTGACAACAGGCTGGAGAGAGTTACAGCTGAGTGGAAATGACGATTTTGTGGGATTGGGGGGGTTCGAAAGTGCTCCCCGAGTTCCTGCTTTAATTTGGAAAGTGCCTCTGGCAATCGCAATAACTGCAGATTAGCAACGAGGGAATTTCTCTAGGGACTAGAGCTATACACAGAGAAACACCTCCGTCACATTCCTCCGCAAATGTTTTCCTTTCCAAAGGCCAGATTTCAACTTCTGAATTGTCCTATGCAGCCCAACACGCACTCGCTCATCCTCTCTCTCGCTGTTTCTCCCACCTTCTCTGTTTATCTCTCCTCTTTTACAGCTCTTTTGAGAGATCATTTGCACGCTCTGGCTGGGAGTTTTATTTGTTGCTTCTTGGTGGAGGCAAGAGGAGGACATCAAATGAAAAACATTAATCACACGCGTGTCAGAGCGAGATGGGGATAAGCAGAAGAAAGGAGAGTATTTTTTGGGGAGGGGTGTGTTCTAAAAAATAGACAAAGCATATAACAGAAAGAGCAAAAACATTATAAACTGAAGTGCTGTGGTGTTTTACAGCGGCGGTGTGTGGGACCCATCACTCTGTCTCTACCCAAGGCTATCAAAAACTGTGAGCGCAGACCATAGATTCACACACCACAGTGGCCCAGGGCCCAGAATCCTCACTCGGAGACTATATCAGATGGCTGTACATCTCCTTCAGCTCACATTTTATCCTCCGCCAGATCACCTGCTCACAGAAGAGACTTTGGAGGCATCTTAATGCTGCCATAGCATTGCCGTTTCTAGCAGGGCTGTCAGTTTAATGTGTCAATTTAGTGTGATTAATTAAAAATGATCATTGCATTTAATCATGCCCCCTGACCCATACGTAAATATTTGATTAAGAAATGTTCAATCCATCGATGTAATTCAGGCATGAATTGACAGCTTTATGTTTACACAACCAGTGCACAGAGAGGATTGAGTGAAGAGTCAGCCACGCTGGACACATTCTGTCAAAATAATTCAGTAATTCAAAACAACTAAACCATTTAATTGTAAATAAGAAAGGTAAATAAATATCTTTTGGAAAAATTACAGTAATATTGTAAAAATGTAACTACTATATTAAAAACATAACTGTTACACTGCGAAAACAATTACAATTTTCACTCAGAAATTGCTAGTAAAATTTTTAAATAATTAAAAAGTAACCCCAAGTAACACATTGTTTACAATTTTGAAAATATTGTTTTACAGGGTATGTTAATATATTTCAAATTGCAATTTTCAGCAGCCATTACTCCAGTTTTCAGTGTCACATGATGCTTCAGAAATCATTTTAATATTCTGATTTAACACTTCTGATGTTAAAAACAGTTGTGCCGCTTAATATTTTTATGGAAACCATGATAAATTTTTGTTTGGATTCTTTGATTCGGTTTAGAGAACAGCGTTATTTGAAATAGGAATCTTTTATACAGTAGATGTTTTCACCTTCACATTTATTAATGTAATTTATTCTCTCTGCGAAAAAAGTATTCATTTACTAAATATATATTATATATATACTGACCTATATATATTCTTTTAAAAAAATTTGTGATAACTACATCAAATAATAGTTCAATATATTTTCTTCTACAAACGTTCACATTTACTTCAAATGGGTCACATGAATGCTTCATTTTAAATGCAAAAATATGCGATAATTGAATATGTAGCTGAACCGATATTTAATGTAATGTGTAACTGAGCTGATTTTTGAGCATGCGTTTCGAGTCTGATAAATGGTTGCTTGCTTATCATATTTAAGAAGCTCAAGGAAGAAGCAGCAGATGTAATTAATTAATAGAAATAAACATGGAGTTGGGATGGTGCAGGGATGCCAGAGGAACTGCAGGAGAGAAGCAAGCAGCCACTTATGTATTATTAGCATTTTGATTGACTCCATGTATGACATTTTGCTTAACAGCAATATAATCAATGATAAACATGTTTCATAATTACATTACAGTTCTCATCAGGACTCATCAGGAGTGTTAATGTAGAACAGTAAGCCTCTTCCTCCTTTGATGGCCTTTTAAAAGTACTAGCGTATTCAGAATGAAATAAAAAGCAACATATTGCTACTGTTTTATTAGGAGATGTTTAGTGGTAGATGAATGGGAATGCTAATGTATATCTTTCCCCAAAAAAACCTCATTAGATTCAACACCATGTATTAGAGATCACGCTCTGAAAGATACATTCTAGGTCTGATATGCTGCTGAATCACAGATCATTGATCTCACAAGGTATGTGTGTTTCCGAGTCTGTTCGAGTTTCTGAGAGCTATACATTACCTTATATGTTGTTTCCTCTAAAAGAGTGAAAAAGTGAGATGAGAGAGATTACAAATTTCAGTGAAAGCGAGAGTAAAGATCTTTCTGAGGTTATTGAGAAGAAATAATTAAAAAGTGACAGAGAAAAACAAAAAAGCTAGTATGTTTTGCATCTCTCGTTTGAAATGTGTGGGTTATGTGTGATATCCAGACAGAAGCTCTGAGTAATGTGTGTGATAGCACTGGATACAAACACCGGATGTAGATACGGAAATCCAGATTTCAGCAAGCCAAACATCCAACTCGAAAGAGCCCAATCATATTGATATGACTGTGAAAACTCATATTTACATGCCCTTCTGTTCTTTTCTAATGTTACATTTCCATTTTAGCTCTTTTTTCACAAGTAAAACCAACAGATTTAGATATTTTCAGACATACAATTAAAAATGAATTCAACTTGAAAAACTGAAACTAAACTAAAATAAATATTCATGACTAAAAATCATTTTAGTTTTAATGTCTTATACATGGTGTATATAAATTTTTAAATCGTTTCAACTCACCTGCATTAAATATGAAAATGCTACTAGATAGCAGTAAGACTAGAATTTTTTTTAATGATACCAGTTAGCACATTTTATTTTAGTTTAGCCTTTAAAAATACTAAGAATTAAAAGTTAAATAAAAAGATGAAAGGAGAAACTAGTTTATATATTTAAATACTTTCTTGCATGCTAGTACACTGAAAAACAAAATTGATGTAGAAACAACTTTCATCAGAAATTGCTTGCAAATTTTACAAGAAAAACTTAAATTGTATTTTCTTATAATTTTTGTTTTATTTACAACTTTACAGTGCAGTAAACTAAACTACATTGAAAAAAATAAAATAAAATAGAAATATGCCATCCTGGCATACTAGTATCCAAAACACAGCATACCGTATAATGTTGACCGGTTGGTGTTTTACGCAGTGCAGGTGAAGCACCAGTTTGAGTGGTTCGTATGTTCATTAATTCATCACTCTAAAGACATTTGCGCTGGTTTGAAGCAGTGCAACATTATCATGAAACATGTCTTGTCTGAGATCAAAGACCAAGAATGAGACCAGGTTTTTATCCTTCTTAAATTGTACTGAGACCAAGAGCATAAAAGCAAAAGACTAGCATGAATGGCAATTCCGAAGCCTCTCTGGAAGTTCTGCAGTGCAGTGAGCTTTGCTGCACTGATTGGCCTCATTAAGAAGGAGTGTTAACTGTAGACATGCAACTCCTGTGTAAATCTATACTGTAATCTCCAGTTCCTCATCCACTGCACTTTCTCACCACAGGACCGTATCAATAACATTGCCTTCCCACAACACAATGCTCCACTAACAACATTCATCTAATGCGCTTCTAATGCTCTCCTCTTATGGATCAATGGAGCCTGTCAGTGTTATTGCAAGCAGTATTCGGCTTGATTGACCCTTTTGAGAAATTGAGTTTTGCCATTTGTGGCACCACTAACTGAAGAGTTTAATCAGACTCGCACTTACTTCACTTTATTGCTAAAAAAAAGCCCTTAATAAAGCTGTCTTCCTGGATTTTCAAGAGATTCATTTATTAAGGAGCAAATTCTCTCAACATTTGCCCCACTTTTTGTACAGTATTTCAGGGGAAAAGCTAATTATGTTTGAATTTAATTATTGCCATTCTTTTTCACTTTCTATGGAAGCCTGCCACGGAATTAAAAATAATAATAATAATAATAATAATTATAACTTAATTGTGACTTTTCATTACACAATTCATACTGTAATTCTGCATTTCTATCTTTTTTTTTCTCAGTTTTCAGTGTTGTGAGAAAGAAATTGTGAGAAAAAAGACTGAATTGTGATATATATATATATATATATATATATATATATATATATATATATATATATATATATACATACTCAGAATTGTTAGAAAAGTCTTACTTGTGAGATGAAAAGTCACATTTACCTTTTTTTATTCTTTTTTTCTATAATTTTCAAACACAGCTCCTTTAATGTAAATTCTGCATTCTTTTTTAAAATTTCTTTAATCAAAACTTTTCTTTATAGAAAAGACTTATTTAACACTAATGCAATAATGGCTCTTCCAATGGAAAAAAGTCATATTAAGCAATTATATCAAAGCAACCCAGCAGTGAATCAATCAAATGATCAAAAGCTGCACTACATTATTTTGAAATTGGTCCACTTTGACAAACATTACATAAAATAAATCAAAAGTGTTGTTGTTGTTTTTTTAAATGGCCTAAGTAGAGTTTTTACTAAGTGAGTGAAACACAAAGTTCATGTTTAGTGATGGATGTCTATAGCTGGTTGCACACAATAGCCCAGGGTGATTCACTAAAGACCACACAGACAGGCTGCAACAGAGAGTTTTGATTTAATGTCCAATTAGCTGAAGAGCGCATGACCTGGAAGAGACTACCTCAGCTCAACACACACAAACATGCGCACACACACACACACACACTGCTTCAGCTCATCAATGGAATATGCCAGAGCCCTTTTCTGAGACAGTAAAAAACCTTTCCTCTAATTGACGTCAGTAAAATACTATTTTAAAGCTTCATCCTCAAACAGTTCACAACATTGTGCAGCACACCATGGGTCACAACACTGATGTCCACCACTGCTCCAATCCTCTTACTACGAGATATTCATTCAGGTGAAATCACAAGTAAATGTACTACACTTTACATTTCAACTAGATTCAATGTATCATTGAAAACAAGCCTGCATTTAGCTCATCCAATTAAACTTGTTCTTATTTACCGTTTAATTCAGATGGATATTTACTTTGCTTGTCTCTCAGATGAATCTTAAATTGGGTAGTAACACACAGCTAAACCTCTATAATGTTTGTAATTTCTATTAGTAAAGGGTTGACTATGGCCATGAAGAGCTGACAGCATAATATGGAGATTAAGTGTTAGGGGTCTTTCTGTGAAATGCATAACATGCCAATTTGGAAAAATCTACAATTCTGATTTTGTCCACAAAATGTTATCTAAGCAAACAATTACATAGCACACAAAAATAAATATTCATTATAATCGCACTGAACATTTTAAAAATTATTTTAGATTTTATTTTTTATTAATACTTTTTGGAATTCAGTGAAATGAAAAACACATCTATACATACAAATATTTATTCTATTATATATAATATATAAATCTAAAATAAATGCATGTATATATTATTAATAATATATAACATATACTGTAATAATATATTCCATTCTTTGTTATCAACAACATGAAGTGCATTAAACATGACATAACATCAGACTTTTCAAAACTGGGTTTTGTCGGTTGATGAAACTCTAATAAGTATAATTTAAAAAAATAAATAAATAAGATTTTTAAAATAAGAAAAAATAAAAAACACTGACTCACTCTCTTTCTCATAACCACAGTTTTACTACAAATACCATGGTTAAACTATGGTTAGTGTTACAAAACCATGGTTAATTTGTGGTTACCATGGTTTAACTATAGTAGGCGTGGTTTTTTGGTTTTATTTGTAGTAAAACCATGGGTAAAACTTTAGAATAGGGAACACATTCACTATTAACTATGACTTTTCCCTCAATAAATTCCTAATTTGCTGCTTATTAATAGTTAGTAAGGTAGTTATGTTTAGGTACTAGGTAGGATTAGGGATGTAGAATAAGATCTTAAAAGCAGCTGTTTATGTAGTCGGTTGCTACAGAGCTTGGAACACAGCCACACTCAGGTGATGTTCAGTAGGTGGAGGTGGAAGTACCCTTAACGGTCATGTTTTTCATACAACAGAGCATACAATATCTGCATGAGTTATTTCAAGACTTTCTTGCTTCCTCTACATCAAGTCATTTTTAAGATTCATGAACTCATTTCCATTTCCAGCCACAGGGGACTCTGTTTCTCTCATCATTCGCCTCTTTCTCTGTCTTCTCATGATTATTGAGTCAAAGACCTGCATCTTGTCGTGTCTGCCACTTGTATTTGTGTACCTGAGGAGCCGTGGCGAGATTTGACACATTCTGACAAGATTCTCTCTGCACACAATAATTAAAATGGGGCACAGTGTGTCGGTTTTGTGGCCGTTAAACTTCTCACCATGGCAAATTTGATTTGCCAACCATGGAAAAGATATATATACATATATTAAAATAAGAAAACGAGAGAGTATGCAGATGATTAAATATCCATTTAAAGTCAAATTTCCAAGAAACTATTTAAATTTCTCCTTCAGTCATGCCTACAGGAAATCAACATGGGCACAATCACCTTCCGTAAACAGAAGAATAAACTGTCCCTGGAGACAGGAAATAAGGCATTCTGTTCTCAAGGGGGGCCGAAGGCACAATGAGAGTAGGCTGTGAGAGTTGCTTTTTCCATCATGTGAAAAATAATAACTCACACCATCAAATTACACAGTCTGATGTTAAAATAACATTTGGTTTTTCTATATAAGGCCTTTCCTGCTTGTCAACTTAGGCAGCTACAGTACTGAAAAACCACTGCGGGTACTTATGATATCAGTCTCTGACCCAACAAAAATATGTCTTTTGGGACTACTAACTGCCAAGATACTCTTACCGACAGCACCTTTATTTACAGATGAAGCTAAATAAGCGTGTCATACTTTTCACGGGATGGGACTTTAATCTCATTTAAAAACACACATGCCAGCGTTCGTTTAGATTTCCATGCCATCACCTGTCATATCTGTGAGCAACAGTCACTCCTTGTGCTTATCGGCGCCCCCTGTTTATTGATTTGGGCGGTACTTTTCCTTCCATCCATCATAGTGGGGCGATAAATTATTTGATAGGGATCAGAGAGAGTGTGGGCTGGGCTGGGGGTGTTTTAATGGAGAACCTCCTTCATCTTCCCACCCTCTGACCCTTCCGAGCTGAAGAAAACACTCGGCACAATGCGCCCAAAGGAGACAAACAGCAGGCATGGGAAGATTGACTACTGCATTCTGCAAGCTGTGTAATGACTATTATAATCCCCATTGATCAGAACATAATCTCACTTGTCCGTCGTTTGCTTTTAGCTGAAAGTCTGTTATTGAATGCACCCCCCCACCACCACCACACACACACACACACACACACAGTGGGTTTTTGGACAATTTACATTCAGAGGAGATTTTCAGTCCGCAGAGAGCATCTAAAATATTTATGCTGTGAAGGATTCTTCTGTCTTTATGTTCTTCGGATCTGCTAGTGCTTAAATACTGAGACGGTCAACTGAAAGTAGCCACTTTAACAAAATCAGACATTCAGTGTGAAGCTGGTCAGTATGACCGTGTGTTTCTTTGTGTATCGAGGGCAGTTGCTGCTCTTCTTGAGATAAAATAGCTACTTCATTAAATATGCAAGTAAATAATAAGAGTGAATTTGAAGAACTAAAATGAACAACACTTACAGCATTTATTAACCAAGGTTAATTTCTACACGTCGATATTTTTAACAATCATTATTGCATAAAATTAACATTAATTCAACCTATTAAGTATGAACATCAATTACCGTTCAAAAGTTTGGAATGAATTCTCTTAGAAAAGACTTTTAGACACTTAGACTTTTATAAGTCTCTTATGCTCACCAAGGCTGCATTTATTTGATCAGCATTACAGTAAAAACAGTAATATTGGGAAATATTATCACAGTTTAAAATAAAAGAAATTCTATGTGAATATATTTATATATAATAATATTTTTTATTAAAATGTCATTTAATTCTGTGATGTCAAAGCTGAATTTTCAGCAGCCATTATTTCAGTCTTCATTCTAATATCCTGATTTGGTGCTCAACAAACATTTATTATTATTATTATCATTATCATCATCAATGTTGTGAATATTTGTGCTACTTAATATTTTGTAAAAATATATGTGACCCTGGACCACAAAACCAGTCATAAGGTCAATTTTTTTGAAAATGAGATTTAAATAATCTTTCCATTGATGTATGGTTTGTTAGGATCGGACAATATTTGGCTGAGATACAACTATTTGAAAATCTGGAATCTGAGGATGCAAAAAAAGCAAAATACTGAGAAAAATGCATTTAAAGTTGTCCAAATGAAGTTCTTAACAATGCATATTACTAATCAAAAATTAAGTTTTGATATATTTACGGTAGGAAATTTACAAAAAAATCGATAATTTTGACCCATACAATGTATTTTTGGCTATTGCTACAAATATACCCGTGCTACTTATGACTGGTTTTGTGGTCCAGGGTCACATATTTTGCAGGTACATTTTTTCAGGATCCTTTGAGAAAAAAAAAAGTTACTGATCCCAAACCTTTATTATGAAACTTATTATGAAATACAGTTAATGATGCCTAATGAATGAAATAATGTTACTGGATTTAACCTTATTGGTAGTATTTCTAATTGTGTTAAACAACTGGAAGTATATAAACATGTTCGGTAGACAGTTCATAGAAAGAAAGAAAGAAAGAAAGAAAGAAAGAAAGAAAGAAAGAAAGAAAGAAAGAAAGAAAGAAAGAAAGAAAGAAAGAAAGAAAGAAAGAAAGAAAGAAAGAAAGAAAGAAAGAAAGAAAGAAAGAAAGAAAGAAAGAAAGAAAGAAAGAAAGAAAGAAAGAAAGCTGTGTTATGAATGCTCAATTTGGGGCAGGGTTAGGCCTTGGGCGCAGAGCATGCTGGGAAGTGTTAGACAGAACTCTGTCACTGTCCCTGCAGGCCAAGCAAACACAGCAGTGTGTGAGCAGCAGGTTTGTTCTACACACCAGGGTAAGACGCTACCTGTAGTCCAACTGAACGCTTTTATTAGGCCACCTGACTGAGTGAACAAATGACTGCACATGAACACGTCTGGGAACGTCTGATTCTGTATTAGCTTCAAATGTAAATGCAACTGTGAATAAAAACCCAAGTCAGTTGGTGCAATCTGTGCAGCAGGTATGACATATTCCTATAGGAAAGAAAAATTGTTTGTCCTGGACAACAAGAAGAAATTGACATGATTCTCTTACAGTTCTCCTCTATAGATTTCTCTTCACAAACACTACTCTTCAAATGTTTGAGGTTGGTAAGATTTTTTAAAATTGTTTTTGGAAGAAGACTCTTATGCTCAGAGGCTGCATTTATTTGATGAAAAATACAGTAAAGACTGTAATATTGTGAAATGTTTTTACAATTTAAAAGTATTGCTCTATTTTAATATCTTTAAAGTCATTTATTCCTGTGATGCAAAGCTGAATTTTCAGCATCATTACTCCAGTCCTCAGTGTCTCGTGATCCTGTAAAAATCATTCTAATATGCCGATGTGCTGCTAAAAAAAACATTTATTATTACTAAATATTTTTGTGAAAACTGATACATTTCAGGATTCTTTGATGAACAGAAAGTTCACAAGAACATCGGTTATTTGAAATGAAAATCTTGTGTAAAATGATTAATGAGTTTTGATCAATTTAATGCATCCTTGCTGAATAAATATATTAAATTCTTAAAAATATAAAACTTACTGGCCCCAAAACCTTTGAATGATAGTTTCTTTTAAGAGGAGACCACAGAAGTAGAACATATTCACAGAAAATGCCAAAATGTCTCACTGCAGATCACTCGGAATGAGTTGGAAAAAATAGGTTTTAAACATTTTTGGACTGAAGTGAATATGAGGGGGTGTTTAATGATCATGATGAGGCACTTACTCATGTTTGGATCCTCTCACAGGTAAATGGAAATATGCAATTATAGACGTGTCACACTGATAATCGTGGATTAAAAACAAGGTCATTTATCAACATCCATGTGGAGAAACACGGCAAAATGTATACTTATAAGCACTCACTCTATCCATGTCACAACAAAACGCTTAAATGTAATGGTTTAGATATATTCAAATGGTTCAAACCTGTTGAGTGTTCCTGGCTGAGAGATTTAATATGGGTTTATTTTTGAGGATAAAATCAAATAATTGCACTGAGAATTAACTACGTCCTCATAAAATGCCAGTTTATTTGACACAGTGTCACGGTTGGTCCTGTCTTTTGGGCAGAAAATCTAGAAAAATGTTATTTTCACCAACAGCACGCTGATACTGACACCATAATGAATCCATTAATAAACTCCCTGTGTGAGAAGTGCTGCCATTTTTATGAAGGCCGACTTCTCATTAAATGGACATTATTAAGCATAGGAGGGAGCCTCTGTCGCCCCGGCCACATCTTGTTACACATCATTTCATTTTTTACATTTCACTCGCCAGGCGTCCCCTGCAATCACCAGCCATAAATCATGCCAAAGCACAGCGTTGTCATCACATCATGCATTTGAATTGAAAACAAAATACTTAACGGTCACTGACTGGATCTTTAAAGGGATAACCCCCCCCCCCCCCCCCCCCCAAAAATTTTTTTTTTTTTTGCTAGAAATCTACTCACCCTCAGGCCATCTAAGATGTAGTCGAGTTTCTTTTGCATCATAAATGGGTGCCGTCAAAATGAAAGTTCAAATAGCTGATTATCACAATAATCCACAAGTAATCAAGACCACTCTAATTAACATCTGCAGTGAAAACCTGTGTGTTTGTAAGGAACAAATCCATCAAGCTGTTTTAACTTTAAACGACGCTTCCGGACAAAATATGCATCCATAATAACTCTTCCTCCAAAAAAAAGTCCATCCTTTGTTGTCCTCTCATATCAAAATCCACTGACATATTAGTTTTACCGACTCTTTTGAACAGTTTCGCTTGTAAATTCAATTGACTGACTCTTTTAATCAGCTTTAATCAGACTCTCATTCTGACGGCACCCATTCACTTCAGAGGATCCATTGGTGAGCAAGTGATGTAATCCTAAATTTCTCCAAATCAGTTCTGATGGGTGAGTAAACCTTCAGCAAATTTTCATTTATTCCTTTAAGCTCATTGTCAAACGGCTATATTTATTGTATTTATTACTTTCATCACTGCCATTAGAGTTCTTTGTTTTGGATTTCCTGACTACTATGAATTCATTCCAAGTGAATACGAAGATGTTTCAGCCAATTAATCCTCATTAGGGTTGAACTCGTCTGTCTGTTGTGGTTGGGCTGCTTCACAGGCACAAGGGCCTCATCGTGAGCAGTAAACATGTTCTTGCAGATATATTCAAATCTAAATATGCTCATTAACAGCATTCACAAAGCACTAATCATCCTTACCAGTGCAAGCGAGAGAGACAGTGCATTGTATTATGAGTTATTACTTTAGCGTGGGAGGAGAGAGGGGCGTTTGACTATTGACTGAGGGTTATAATCTCCTCTCCGGTGATGTTCACTCAGTAATGTAATAACTACCATTTACGTTTATCTGTCCCACCGACAGCCCGCAATAATGACATCACAAACATGTAAGCTATAAACCAGGGCTAATTTTTTTTTCACCCGCCCCATTCTTCACATCTCGCTGACAGCCTGGCTGGTATTAAGGATAATACGGTTACAAAAGAGGACCTCTAAAAGTCAATGAGGCAGATACACACAGTGTGATGAGGGTAATGGTGTCGACTCTTTTAAGCATCTGCCTCCTGTTTACGTTCATTCAGATCTTAATAGAGCTCAGCAGTGTCTCCTTACAGCGTACGTGGCGCGAGGAAATTAAGAGAGACAGAACTCTCCCACCTTTTCACATTCGAAATAACTCAGCCATTACGTGAGACATAAATGCATTCATGATGACAAAGAGAGAGCGAGCAGGCAAGTGAGAGAGGGAGATGTATAGAGAGAGAGAGAGAGAGAGAGAGAGAGAGAGAGACTGCAATATATTACATCATTACTTAATGAGTCCCTCAGTGTTGTGTTGCACAACATTTCAGCCTACACCAACAGCTATAAACACAGGCTAATTTAGCATCGCTATCCTCCATAGCCACTTTAATTGCAGGCAGACAGTCAGAACTAGCATCCTGACTGCTTGTACTGAAAACGTGTTCGGGGAAGGGGAGGGCGATGTCAGTGACTCAAACGGTCCCTGTGGAGCACTTAAGAGTAATATGAAGTACGGATATTTGGAACGGGAGAACAAAAGACAATTAAAGTGAAAATGAAGAGAGTCTGCCTCTCAATTAAATTCTCCTGAAACTGTAATCAGGGCCGTTGATGGTGCGTAAGGGGAGGGTGTCTCAGAGAAGTGGGCCACCACCCACAATCTTCTTGATTCGGCACCAAGTGCTGCCGGCCCAAAGGTCATCTGGTGTTGTCTTGTGCTCCATGCTGCTGGTGTGTCCAATACTGCCGCTAGCTATGCAAAATGGCAGAGGAAAGCATTTACAAAGCCTGTCTGTTTCACTATTGTATACTGCCAAATTGGCTATTAAAAAAAAATTAAATTAAATTAAAAATAACAAAGTTTATATTATGTTTCAGCTTAAATGGCCAAGAGAAAATCATTTGCAAACCCTGTCTGTTTCACTATTGTATACAGCCAAACTGGCTATTGAATAAAAAATTAAATAAAATAAAATTTATGTTATGTTATGTTTCAGCTTAAATGGTAGAGAAAGTAATTTACAAACCCTGATGTGTGTTTCATTATTGTACACTGCCAAATTGGCAATAAAATTAAATAAAATTAAATTAAATAATAAAATTATGTAATATGTTATGTTTCAGCTTAAATGGCAGTCAAAGTCATTTACAAACCCTGTCTGTTTCTCTATCGAATACAGCCAAACTGGCTATTGAATAAAATCAAATGAAATTAAATTATAAAATTAAATTAAAAATATATATATATTTACAAAATTTGTTACGTTTCAGTTTAAATGGTAAAGAAAGTAATTTACAAACCCTGTCTGTGTATACTGCCAAATTGGCAATAAAATAAAATTAAATTAAATTAGATGTATATTATGTTGCAGCTTAAATGTTAGAGAAAGTAATTTACAAACACTGTTTGTTTTATGGTCTTATACTTCCAAATTATCTATTGTATAAAATTGTGAGTTTGTATAGAATATGAATATGTTTGTTTCAGTCTTGCATTCTGCTAAACTGTCTATTGTATAAAAATGTGAGGTTTATTGTATAAAATAAATCCAATTAAAAAATTGTTTGTTTCACTGATGATATAACGGCAAATTTTATATAATAAAATGACAAAAAACAAAGGTTTATGCCTAAATAGTGGCAAATCAAAATGCATCCATATATATAAGATAATAATAATAATCTTACAAAGAAACAAAATACTGGTACATTCTCTGTTGTGAAAAAATGTTATTGCTGACCTTTTCATAGAACAAAAGTTTCTAAAATAACAAAAAGCACCTTAAAATGTGTCCATACTACTTATACAGTAAGCTACATGATGTTTCTGAAGCAGTCTGTGTTAAAAACTGACTGAAATTTACATCTGCAGAGAGATTGAAAAGTTCATCCACAAGCTTTAAATCAGTCAGGAGATAAAGAACATTCATTACTCATGAAGCTCTCTGACTTACCAAGCAAAATCCAACAAGTGTTCATGATAATTGTCACAGCTCACTTGGATTTAGCTTTCAGGATTTTAAAATATACATGCCCACAGAGTGCAGAACAGTCCACTCACTGAGATAACATTAGTGCAAACAACAGCTGACATGGTTTGAAGAATTCCCCAGCCCTCGGACACTGCTTTCAAACTATGCCACAGAAATTAATAGCAGTGTAAAACTTTATTGAGGACAGAGCACTGGCACAATTGTTTTAGGCCACACAGTACAAATATAGTTGACAAAAGTATGATGTAATATGAACGCAAAACCTTATTATTTAAATCATTTCAGTCGTAATGCAGGTATGGATGGTTTAGCACATTAGGTTAAGTGTTTGGTTCTTCTATGAGGACAGATAAAGATCTTTAGCTGTCCTTTAGGGGTTTTTTCTTGAAGACAACGGGAGAAAAGTTTATAATCACCTTACCAGAACTAGATCTGTGTCTCTGGAACTTTCCAGAAGCAATTGTGCCATTTCACTCACTGACACAATATTGGCACTGATAGCTTTTGCCCAGAGACATTTTAACTTTCACAAATTAATTTTTTTACTGGAACTGTCACAATTTAATTTAACTAAAATACACCATCGGGGCAAAAAACTGAGAGTACCTTTAAAATGTACTTGTCCTCATTTATTTCCTCCATTAACTTGAAAGGCTCCGAGGGTCTACTAAAGTTTCATTATACGGGACTGTTTATACCTTTTTCTGTGTAAAAACAACAACAACTTGCGCTTTTTATCTGTTAATAGGGATTGTTTGAGTTTTAAACATCATTGTTGTGTGTATGTGTTTCATTTTGTCACTAAAATGGTGAGCAGACAGTTTAACCTTTTGAATATCGACTTTGACTGGGAAACCTTAAACGAACAGAGCACCAGAATTGAAAATTATATTATTATACTGAAATAAACAACATTAGAGTGAGAAAATAAAGAATGTAAAAAAGGAAATGGGTCTATCATGATCCAAAATGACAAAAAAGCAACAAAAAGTTATATATTATAGGAGGACTTGTTGATATTATATGTACTACAGTCACATGATCACTCTCTATGAGCAAAAGCCTGAAATGTAAGTTCACAAAACATCTTTAGCATGAGTGAATAGATTCACTCTATTGTGCTCATAAAAGTTAATGAGAAAAAAATGACTGATTCATGAACAGTTATTGTTTTGAATCAGATCTTTTCAATGAATCAGTAGATTCTTTTCACAAAATCAGACAAGTGTTATGGACCATATTTTCTGATACTTGTTATGACACTTGAACAGAACATTGTGACTCAACATGTTGATTTGAAACAACATGAAGTTGTATAAATAATGACAGAAATGTAAATTTTGGGTCAACTAGCCTTAAACTTCAAAAGAAACATTTGTAAAAGTGTATTCATTTTTAAGATCTACAGGGATAGTTCACCCCAAAATTTAATTTTTGGTAACACTTTAGAATAGGGAACACTTATTCACTATTAACTACGACTTTTCCCTCAATAAATTTCTAATTTGCTGCTTATTAATAGTTAGTAAGGTAGTAGTTAAGTTTAGGTATTAGGTAGGATTAGGGATTTAGAATAAGGCATTAATATGTGCTTAATTAGTACCAATAAATGGCTAATATTCTAGTAATATGCTAATAAGCAACTAGTTAAGAGACCCTACAATAAAGTGTTACCAAATTTTTATTATCATTTGCCCCACTTCAGATTGATGATGTTTCAGTTGCTGGTAGCCATTGACTTCCACAGTACCACACAATTATACATTATTCAAATGTCACGATACATTATTCAAAATGTCTTTTGTGCTCAACAGAAGAAAGAAACTTCTACAGGTTTTAGAACTAATTGTGGGTGAGTAAATGTTGACAGGACGATCCCATAACAAGTTAGAATCCGCAAATATAAACTACAAATCTAAAAAGTCACAGCAAGCATGTTTGAAAACGTGCTACACATCCAAATCTGTTTTCACCTTAGTTCTACACTTTCTCTCTCTCTCTCCAACTAAAGCTGATCTGTCTATGGAACTAAAGTCTTTTTGTGGCATATGACAGTTCTTTCTCTGCCTATCACTCACACATGTTGTATAACCTCAGCAGTCCCTGGCCAAAACACAAAGCTTTATCTGCCTCACAGAGAAAAGAAAAATTACCTTTAAAAAAAGGAAAGAAAATCCTGCATTTTAATGCGTATGTATGAAAATCTGGCAGCTCTGAGCACAGAAAAATAGAGAACTCCCACACACTCCCACGTATACAGTGCAATGTGAATGTACCCGGCTCCAGCCTGTAAGGTCTCTGCATGCACAAGCACATCATGTTCACTGCACGGAGACTCGGGGACCTGCGAGAGGGGCAACAGTCAGAAGTACAAAGACATAATACGGCCCACTCACATGACAACACATGTATTATGTTGCCTCACGCTTCCTATAGCAGCACCACAAGTGTTAATGGCCTGTTTTGAGGGTCGTAATTCAGTAAGGTGTGGGTGTAAGTGTATGTGTGTTGTTATTGACTCTGTCTTATTTCTGTGGTCTTCACCAAGCTGATATTTCACCTCTGCATTAATTTGTTTCTGTTTATGTAGCCTGTGGTTCTGCTAGCAATGTGGAATTCTTGTCTAAGGATAACAGGAAGTCAGACGGCGCTACTAAACTCTGATCAGGAGAGGGATTATAAATGTGATTTTATAAAAGCTATTTTTAAAATGTCAGGAACTTGTTAATAAAGTAAGGAATTGTTTTCACAGTCTGTGAATGTTTCTGTAGACTATGAGTTGTAGATGAGTGTTGAAATCACTATTATAAATCATCACTGAAGTGACAGTAAATATTTTGATTTACTGCAATAACGTGTTAATTGAAGGGAATTGATATATATGAAATATTTTTATTATATTATAAACATATATTACTATTTAAACATTTTACAAATGATTTAGAACATTTATTCAGCAAGAGACCAAATTTTGCACAAAAATTCTATTTCAAATAAATGCTGTACGAATAATTCTGAAAAAAAAAAAGTATCATGGTTTCCACAAAAATTTATTTTATTTTTTTTTTTTTAAAAAGCGCAAAATGTTTTCGCCATTGAAAATAATAAGAAATGTTTTTTAAGCAACAACAATGAAGATTGGTCCTAATATTGTAATAATATTTCACATTATTATTTTAATTTAATTTATTTTGATCAAATAAATGCACCCTTGGTGAGCATAAGAAAAATATTTAAAATATGTATAGTACATTTTACAGACCTGAAACCTTTCAAAGGTAGTGTATATTAATATTAAGTCAAGAATGAACCATAATTATTTCCAACGAGTACATTTAATTATCTAAATTCAAATTGTAAAGTCATTGGAGTTGTAGCACATAAATAAGAGCTAAAAAATAGCTTTTTACAATTAAAATAAAGCTCAGTCTTTGGGGTGAGATTAACTTACAGAAATGTTAACAAAAAGAAATCCTCAATGTTTTCAAAAGGACATCTGAGATTTGAAGCTGCTGTGAATAAAAATCTCAAAACATATGTTGAAATCAATAAAACTACAATCAGCCTCCAAAACTATGGGCACACGTAAGGAGAGAGAGAAGCTGTAAAAGTACAACAAATAAAAAAGCCCAAACATTTTTTTTAACATTCTCTAAATTCTTTTAGTCATTTTGAAACTTTTTAAAAAGTAGCTTGCTCTTACCCTGAAGGAGCTCTTTGTGTTTATCTCAAATGACATTATAACTTCGAATGACTGTACTGTGTGGTTTTGTGAGACACAAGGCAATTCTAAAATAAAAACATACAGCAAGGCTCAAGGGAAATGAACCACACCACCCAGGAATTACAGAAGAAGGATTGAAGCCAGAAATCAGAACGACCTTTTTAGTTCACGCTATATTCCCTGTGTCTGCCTCATAAAAACAGACCTGAAGGGTGGCCATCTGACATTTATGAGAATGGCTCAATGCTTCTATTACACACATAACACTTTTCTGAAATGTGCTGGTGATGGCTTTGTTTAGTTTCCTGTTCTGAAACCCACGATCCCTTATGCAAAGAGTTCAAAGCCCCTGAAACAAATTCTGAAAACACTTCTCCAGAGACTGTATGTGAAGGCAGATTAATTCTACACCTCTGAATCTTAAATTTGCCGTTTAAAAAGATGGCTCTGAAAGGATTATTCACAATGATCGGTTGAATGACGTCAGTAGTCTAATTCTGTAGACCAGCTTTTTTCTTTGAGGTGTTGTCTGACAATGTTGATGGGCTAAATAGACCGCCATACGTAATTTATGCTGCAAGCAAGCGGTTGCTTCCTAAAACTCACATTTATTCATCTGAGCTAAGGGAGGAGGGTTGAATAATTTCATAATCCATGCCCTGAATCCAGCAGAACATCAGACACTCTCTGTGTTGGGAGATTTGGCATTGACTCTCTCGTGTCTTGGTTTCATATTCGGCTTTTGCTTTGTTTTTTTCAATTTCTTTCTGTTGCATCTTCTTACAAACAAATTCATTAAAAGTGAAGCAAAGTCAGAGTTAATTTTTAAATGACATTCTCCTGGAGTGTGTTTTTTTAATCAAAGTATGGAAACAGAAATGTGGTCTTCCTCTTTCTCTCAGAAGCTTTTATTCCTGCAGGCGGTAAATGTTTTAACACAGCACTTCTCCACTGGAGGGTCGTGACCTAAAAATGGATCGCAAATCTGTTCTCATTGAGTCGTGGACAGCAGCAGAAAAACAATGCTAAATGCAAATAATAAAAAGCAAATATCCATATACAGTCATGCATAGTTAGGGTAGAAAAGCAAAGTATTTTCAACAAAAAGAGAAAACTCCAGTAACCTGCGAAAGCAGCCAAATAAGGCACATGCCAGCATCGACAGGTTGCTTGTCGTGCCTAAAATCCATCTTCCAACCCAGAAACTAAACTTCTCAAGGTTACACAAGGAATAAACATGCTTTGTGATTTTTGAGGTGAATTACTGTCTGCTGAGAACATTTTTTTTTTTTTAAAGAAATTAATACTTTTATTCCACAAGGACACATCAAATTGATGTAAAGTGACAGCAAAAAAAAATCATAGTATTAAAAACAAAGGTGATAGGAAGAACCAAAAAGGGGGTTTCTCGGCGATGCCATACCTTTTTTGGTTCCCTGAAGAACCTTTTATTAAATGGTTCCTTGAAGAACCTTTTTTTTCTTAGTGCCATAAAGAACGTTTTTTGGTACTGCAAAGAACCCTTTTCAAAGGTTCTTAAAAGAACCCCTTGCGGTTCTTCATGTCACTTTATTAGGTTCTTTGTGGAACCATTCATGAAAAGGTTCTTCATGGCCCCAATGTAGTTAACAAACATACAAAGAAATCCAGGAATAGGAATAAATGCATACTTTTATCCCTTGTGCCACATAAAATCATATGACTAGGCAACAAAAATTAATAAATTAGACAAATTGCCCAAAATCAAACTGAAAACAGCATTAAATAAACTCACAAATATAAAACAGTACTGATACTTGTAAGATAAACAGCAGCAGCAACAACAAATAAATATGCAACTTAAGATGGCTTAAGATGATTAATTTTAACTACAGGGAATTAAAAACTTCCTTCACAGAGAAACGCATTTCTTTCAAAAAGAAATCCTTAAACTGATACATCTTAGAATCGAGAATTGTAACGATGAATTGCATACCATCTGCAAATAAATACTGTTTTAATATCCAAAAGTGATGGAAAGACTATGAGTTTTCATAAACAATGAAAATTATCTAGTTTAATATAAATGTGTGAGTGTATGTGTTGTGTGTAGGGGTGTAACGATACGCGACTCGCGGTTGAAGGATTCACGGGCATTTTCCGAATTGGAATTTGGAAGTGATCATCCCTGTCCCCTTGTAGTGGGGAGCAATGTAATTTCCTCGTCTTCAGCTGGGATGTTCCTGTGACAACGCAGCACGATCTGTATAGGCATAAAAAATTGCCTATTTGATATTTAAAAAGGTTTCATACATATTAGTTTTTATATATTAGCCAACGTGATCTCACAGAATTCCGTATAATGTTCACGGACTTAATTAACCTCCGAATCTGTGGTGGCATCACGGAATCGCCGAAAATTCCGTGATGGGCTCACAGAAAAAATTCCGAGATGGGCTCACAGAAGTGATACCAATGTAAGTCAGTGATAGGCATCAGCCGTGCTCCACGCACGGAAACCCTTAGCCTCAATATGCCGACGCGATACTGGGAAATGTATCGTTATCACTATTGTTCAGAACTGGGTAGGTTTAGGGTAGGGGCTGTCAGGTACTCCAGTGAAAGTATAACTGCATCGGAGTCACTCTTTTTTTACGTTGAACCAGTGAATCCGTGCATGGACCACGGCTGATGCCTTCTGTGAGCCCATCACAGAATTTTCGGCGATTCCGTGATGCCACCACAGATTCGGAAGTTAATTAAGTCCGTGAACATTACACGGAATTCTGTGAGATCAGGTTGATATTAGCATATTTAAATATAAAATGTTTATTTACAACAGTTGACACAGACCATGCTGCGTTGTCACAGGAACATCCCAGCAGAAGATGAGGAAATTACATTGCTCCCTTTACCAAGTGCATTCCAAACGACTGCACGATAAGCGTGTGCCCTGCTCCCTCCAAAGTCCCCACTACAAGGGGACAGGGATGATCACTTCCATTTGGAAAATGCCTGTGAATCGTTCAACTGCGATTCGCGTATCTTTACACCCGTGAATGTGTTTGTGTGTCTGTGTAAGTGTGTTTGAGTTATCTATACATACAGGGAAGTGTGTGTGTGTGCGTGCATGTGTGTGTGTGTGTGTGTGTGTGTGCGTGTGTGTGCGTGCATGTGCGCGCGTGCCTCTCAGTGTGAGAGACACCGTGTTTGGATTACAGGGAATCTACAGGGAATTATAAACCCTCTGTACACATACAGGGACAAGTATAGTCTTTTGGTAAACGAAAGCCTCCAAAAACGTCAAGGTCTTTCTCAAATATTTTGGATACGTAACACTGCATATTTGGCAGAGTGAGTACAGGAGGCTGTGAGCGAGGGAAATATCAGTGCCCCATCATCTTTGACCATGTCCTCTCCATCCATCTTAATGGTAACTGAGCCACTGGTTAAAGGGTTCCCGTCTCCACAGTCTTTTAGGACGATGGTTGGGGTTGGGTACAGAGGATCCTGTGACAACAAACATTTTTAGGGTTTGTAGGAAATAAACAGTGATTTAAAATATATAATAAAAACAGTTTCTCAGTTTATGACCCTTTTACTTTGTCCTAGTTCATGACCCCTTTCAAATATTAAGCACTGTTTTTATTATCTGGTCACTGTTGCCTTGTCTGTTATTACAGATTGTTTGATATGTACTGAGTATTTAAGCATTTTTACCTAAATCACAGCAGTGTCTATGAATGAAGGATGTAGGCTGTCAAACACACAACTGTTAGCCAATCCTGAGTAAACAATCTACCACACCTATTCAGACAGAGCTTTCTGCTGAGGGGGTCAAAAACAGAACAGAAAATAGTCTGATACTTACACTTTTTTTTTTTTTTTTATCTTAATTACACTATAAGAGGACATTTAAAATGAGATTACTTTTCATAAATTAGAAAAACAACAATAAAAAACCTTTGATATTGTGTTTTGGTTATTTAAAATACTTATATTTATGTGCTTACCGTCGATTTCTGTCAGGCTCTGAGGAAACGCAACCCGTCAGCGCAGGCGCCTGAAGTGAAGTGAGCAGCAGGAAGAAACTGAGCGAATCTGCATTTGGCACAAAAAAAAAAAAAAATCATAAAGTTTCTTTCTTGTGAAGTTATGATGTGTCGTTCTTGATAAAGTATTTCACAGATGCTTCTGATATGTTTAGCGACAGTCGGAGGTTAGGTGTGATCGGTGTGTGTGTGTGTGTGTGTGTGTGTGTGTGTGTGTGTGTGTGTGTGTGTGTGTGTGTGTGTGTGTGTGTGTGTGTGTGTGTGTGTGTGTGTGTGTGTGTGTGTGTGTGGAGGAATGAGCGACAGGACTGAGGCCTGCTCACCTGGTTTGGGCAGATAAGAACATTTAAAATGACCATTTAACTACGTTAACTGGATTAAGGTTGATTTTACCATTTAACCACGCATGGCCACACAAACAAAGACCGAATAATTTCAGTACATATGACATTTATAATGATTACATGAATTCACTTACCGTTAGCCTTTTGGAGAGATTCAAAAATAACGGACAGTCTTCCCAATGCCTCGAACATCGGCGAATGGAGCGAAGAAACTGCTCTACACCTCATTTGGGCAGATAAAACCATTTAAAATTAGATTATTTTTCACCAGTTAGACAAAACAACAATAAATAACCCTTGATATTTTGTTCTATTAAAATAGTTCTATGTATGCACACTTACCGTCGATTTCTGTCAGACTCTCAGAGAAAACGCATCCTGTTCCAGCGCTGGCGTAACTTCAAATGAAAAATGAGCAGGAAGAAACGGCGCGAATCTGCATTTGCCAAATAACAAATAAATAAATAAAATAGGACAATATATTCATGAAGTTTGGAAAAGCCATCCTGTTAAACATTCAATTTAATTATTACATTTAGTAAATTCATAATGGCCATTTGCTTTTTACAAATGCTTTTATTGCAGATGGTATATTATGTGCTTACATGAAGCAGACTAATATTTATTTTTAATATGAAATCACAAGGCATTTTGTAGTCTTCTATAACTGAACGCAACTAATAGAAAATGAATTTGGAATGAGTTCTTGACCAGACAGGACAATTTAGTTCACTTTCCACAAAAAAAAAAAAAAAATTATATATATATATATATATATATATATATATATATATATATATATATATATATATATATATATATATATATATATTTTTATTTATTTATTTATTTACAACATGCTGAGTATGAAAAACCATTAGTCTAAAGAACCTTTCTGTGCTACAAAGAACCTTTTTTGTGCTGCAAAGAACCTTTTGTGCAATGGAAAGGTTCTTTGGATATAAAAGGTTCTTCATGGAACCATACAGGGTCCCAAAGCACCTTTTTTTTTTAAAGAGTGTATAATGTAAAAAAATATTTGTTATTAAAAATTCTGTTTCTATTAATCAAAGAAATCTGTAAAAACATTGTATCAACATTGTGTTGTTTTGAACAATGGTAATAAGAAATGTGTCTTGACTTTCAAATCAGCATTTTATAATAATGTCTAAATGATCATGTGACACTGAAGTAATGGCTGCTTTTCCATCACAGGAATAAATAAAATTTCAAAACATATACAAATATTACATATTAAAATATTATGTTTTTAAATTGTCAGTTTCAAAAATATACCCTTAAAGAAAATGATTTCAATTTAATTTAAATTCACTGTGTTCACATTATACAATTCAGTAAAAGTAAACGAGAAAAGAAGAGTTCTGACATTTTTCTTTAAAATGAGCATTTCTTTCTGGCTACTGTGTATAGGTTTCTATGTAAGTACTACTGGTGCTTCTGAATGGGTTGAGGCTGGGATTTAGCGCATACTTGATGAACATATACTATGTGAGGAGAGCATTCACTCAGTATCATTATCTCATTTTGACCAATATGGCTTTTAGAGGATTTTGCATTGGAACTCTTCAAATACTAAAAATACTAAAATTGAAGTACTAGAGATACTAAAACACTGTGAAGCTAATCTATTCAAGTTACCTACAAGTTATTCATTTAATTCCATACAGTGTGTTTGCTCTTGAATCATATCTTTTTAACATTAACCTGTGTTTTAACAGTCTATAAACTTCAGGATTAATTAGTTAGAAATATCAACACATGGCGATTCAATCTGATATTTTTTCACTTTGCATTTTTCAGATGTGCAACACCTGTTAGTTAACATGTTAAATAATAATTAAGCTATATACACTGCAGTGAACGTATGAAATGTTATTTTACTCTTGGCACTGCAGTCATATCAGAGTTTCAGTCAATTCTGTGAGTTCAGCTCAGGTTTGATCTGATGTGAAACACATCAGGTAAATGTCAATGTATCTCTACAGCTACTGAAGATTTTTACAATAAGTTAAAATGGCACGCACAGGTTACTGGTATAACATTTTTTAATCTGATTGCCTTTGTCAGAATTATTTCATTTAAAATGGCTTACCCGATTATGAAGGCAGCATATTCAGAGTCCTTATGGAGCTTGAGTTGATGAGCTACAAATTAAACTCGCCACATAACAATGACCTCATTTTCAAGCTCTTTTGCTGGTTTATGGGTCTGCATTAGAAATTCTTCATTTTCTTTCTTTTGCCATAACACTTCTGTTGTCCCATTTTGTTTGTTTGAGAAGAAACATTTCTAAGTGTGTTCGTTTTTCTTGAAGAGCAAAAGTCACTAAGTCAAACAGACTTGAAGAGGCTGTTTACAGAGTTCATGGAAGTGAAAGGTTGAGAGGACAACTGGCTTTTTATGTGAAAAAGAAAAGTGGCCAGAGCTCTCAGGGGAAAAAAAAAGAGAACAGAGGATGTCTTACACATTATTCTCTGCTCAAGGGAACACATTTAATCCCCAAAAACAGACACAAATCCTTGTCATCTGGGTGGTCACTGCCTTCACACAGTCTCTGGAATCTCCTACAGACAAGCTAGTTTCCAAAATAAAATAATGTATTTTTAATCTGAATACTTTTTTAAGCTAAATGGTGGAAAAAATGCGCATGAGGCTAAAGTGAACCATTCTAAGTAAATACATTCCAAATCTCTTAACAGATTTTTTTTCGTATTTAAATTTTTTATAATACATTTTAGGGACACAGGACGCAGAAGTAACAACATGAACGCTTTGATGCAAGATTTCAAAGTCTTTCCTCTTGAGCTTCCTCCTCTCAGATATTGGTAGAATAGAGTTGTAATATAATGCACAATTATGTTCAATATGAAAAAATATAACAGTGTGAAAAGAGGTTCAACTCTTGTTCAACAAGAAAGAAGATAAGACAATCTCCATCACCAAACACCACAATTTAACACAAAACTGCATAGGTAACACCAAACAAAACAGCAAAGCCCATATTTATAATTACCAACAACAACTATTTATTGTTGTCATTTATCTGGAAGTACTTGAAAGGAATAGTTAAACCAAAAATGAAAATTTGCTGACAATTTACTTTCTTAAGATTTGGAGAAATTTTGCATTGCATAAAAAAAACAAATAACAAATCCATCATTCAGCGTTTTAACTTAAACCGTTGTGTCTAGCCAAAAATAAGAGTACATACCTATAATAACACTTCCTTTAGTGCGTTCCAAATCAAATTTTCATTTCTGGATGAACTACTCCTTAAAATATTTAGATAAAAGAGCAGACACTCTCTGAACACAGTGCACAAACATGCACACAATACACGTTTTCTAACTGACATTAGTTAAATGATATAAGTGGGTTCAAAACACAGAGAACTGCCATCAGTAATAAACTCCACATATTATTTTTAAAATAGAAAGCCTAACAATTATAATTCAAATTAATCCAAAGAGCATTTTATGATTTTCATAAAATTTACTTGGAGCCAAAAAATATATATATATATTTTAAGTATAGGCACTTTGGTCCTGTGCCTCAAGAACTGCTGGAAAGTTCGGTCTTAATTGAGTGACCTTATCATCTTTATACTGCACTAAGTGAAGGGACAGGAAAAGAGAGATAGAGTAAGGCTGTGTGTGAGAGAGGTGGACTGGGATGGAGTGGTAGACAGAGAGAGAGAGAGAGAGAGAAAGAGAGAGAGAGGGAATGGAGTGGGAGGGCCAGAATTACCATGGAATAAATAACAGGGCTGCCAGCAGATAACAGACCAATTCAATCTCTCTTTCTCACCCGCTGGCGAAAAGCAAAACAGAACATGGGATGCCTTCCAACGTCACCGCAGTAAAAAGCTCTCAGTTTCCTCTCTCGCTCGCTCTGCCTCTCGTTGACAAGCCACATCTTTTTCACATTGACTTTACATATTAACAAAGTCGTCTTTGTGAGGGTCTCATGATTTCCATTTACATACATACACTGTCGTCTGGCTCCTGTCCCTCAACAGTTTGGTTACATCACAGAAACCTCAACAAAAGCATCTTAAAAACTGTAACAAATTCTCCAGATTGTCAGGGAGTGTTCAGCCAAACACAGAGAGTAACAACCGTAATGCTGCAAAGAAAAATTTGGCCTTCACTCATCTAGTAAAGCCAAAAAATTATGTTACAAACACAAAATCTATTGTTATAATAGGAATTTGGTGTTAAAGGAATGGTTCATCCAAAAATGAAAATTTGATGAAAATTTGGTCACCCTCAGACCATCAATCCAAGATGTTGATGAGCTTGTTTCTTCATTGGAATAGATTTGGATAAATTTAGAATTACATGACTTGTTCACCAATGGATCCTCTGCAGTGAATGGGTGCCTGCAGAATGAGAGTCCAAACAGCTGATTAATACATCACAACAATCCACAAGTAATCCACACCACTCCAGTCCATCATTTAATGTCTTATGAAGTGAAAAGCTTAGTGTCTATAATAAAAAAATAAAAAATCTATCATTAAGATATTTTTAACTTTATATCCATAATATTGCTTTCACGTTACAGTTCTATTACAGTTCACGCTCCATTTACAAGCATAAACAGTTCTAAACGAATATGTTGGTGGATTTTGATGTGCGAAGACAACAGGGGATGGACTTTTTCACTGGAGGAAGTGTTATTATGGACTGGTTATTATTAGCCAGAAGCGACGGTTTAAAGTTACAACACCTCAATGACATATTTGTTTTTTGTATAAACACAACTTTTCACTTCTCAAGACCTTACTTGATGGACTGAATTCATATGGATTACTTGTGGATTATTGTGATGATTTTATCAGCTGTCTTGACGGTACTCATTCACTACAGAGGATCCACTGATGTGTTGTAATCATACAAAACAGAAACAAACTCTTAAACATCATAGATGGCCTGAGGGTGTAAATTTTCAGCAAATTTTGATGTTTGGGTAAACTATTCCTGTAAATTTGAATGGTCACAATGGGACATATGAAGGCCAGTGTATGTAAGCAGAATAATGGCAATAGCTTTTGAAACATAAAGCACGCTGAATTCCACAAATCGAGAAAAAAAAGAAAAAAAAAAGATGCATTGCGATTAACAGTGCTTGCATTTTAATGCCTTGTATTTCCAGGGCTTGCATTTTAGGTCCTGAAATTTAACATAGTTGTTTATTTAAGCTGTGAATATTTCAATTCAAAATGTTTAACACATTTTCATAGTTAAAAATTCAATAATTCATTTTCACCTTCCAGAATTCACTCCCAAAATATTCAATCTGTTTAAAAATACAATGTATAATAATCGACAGGCAAATTTCGGTCAGTTTATTTCACTTTCCAAATTCGCTGCCACAAATTCAGTGGTTAAAATTCGGCAGAAAATTCAGCGTTGCACATCCGAGAACCGCAGGAATAGCAGTAGAGCACAGATGCATGATCTCCAGCTGATTTCAGCCACTCACCAGCAGGTGGCGCAAGCGGCTGTTGATGAAGGCCATATGTGGATCAAGTTATTCATTTACAAAAACTGATTTGCAGAAATGGAGCAAGCCCTAAGTAGAAGTTTTGATTATCGGGGCCAGTATACTATAAACATGTGGAAACGCTGATTGTGTGTATGTTTAATTCAACATCTTCGCTGTTTCCCTTAGCCTACATGTAAGCAGCTTTCTCTACCACAAAGGAGATTATAATGCTCTTTTACCCAACGCTGAAGTACAGAACTAACATTACATCTGAGGAAGACTTATTGCTTTCGGTTGCTTAGTTTCTGTAACTTTGTATCATGGCTTGTGTGACGCTGTGCTGTAATACTGGGGTTCCCCTCATAAACCACACTCCAGGATTACATTTACATTTACATTTATGCATTTAGCAGACGCTTTTATCCAAAGCGACTTACATTGCATTCAAGTTACAGTTTTTACATTTTTTTATCAGCTCTTGCTTTCCCTGGGAATCGAACCCATGATCTTGGCGTTGCTAGCGCCATGCTCTACTATTTGAGCTACAGGAAAGCTGTGAACGCTGTGAACTACAGTGATAAGACATCAGATCTCAGAATACACTTTATTGATGATTACAGATGAACGAACGTGCAAGGTTTCACACTGTTTCCCTCAGAAATCGGTTAAAGAAAACACATTATGTGGCTCAGTAGTGCACTAACACAATGACAGCTATTAGGCTTGTTTGAGATGCGCCTCGCCTCGCCTGAAATGTAGGTGAGAGTAGGCGGCTGCAGTGAGGGAAGGAGTGAAATAAGCGCAGTCAAGACGGACAGTTCTGCCCTCTCAAAGTAGAACAGATACCTACGAGATCAAAGGCGGATATGGCGCTATTCTCACTCATGTGCTGTGCTGCTAATAAATGTGATATAATTTCAGTTCTGTTGCTTTTATATGAATATAAATATGATGAACAAGACACGCAAAGTGCTTGCTATTTAATCCCATGCGAAAGGTGTATTTATCATCCATTTCTACTTTAATATAAACATGTATTTTAGATTTTTATAGAAATATGACAACAATCACATATCTCACACAGAGAGCGCACTAGTGTTTGGGAATATTCAAGCATAATTTAAATACACAATCACATGAAATCAGATTAAAAAATAAATAAAACATTTTAGCAGAGAACGCAGCATCACGGTTGTCTGAACCAATGAGCATTAAGCTGTGTTGTCAGCAAGTCATTTCCCATCATGCTTTTGATCAGCACAGTTGGTGGAGAGCAACTGCGCGTGACTGCTCAGTCCGACACAGCTGCCTCGCCGCCACAAGAGTTTTGACACACGTCAGCATGACATCAGAACAAGGCGGACATAAAAAATTTTTTATTTATGGACAATTAATATATATATATATTTTTTTTTTTTTTTTTTTTAAATATTAAAAGATATTTATGGTAACTATTATTTATTTGTTTTTCTCTTTACATGTCTTTTTTGTTATTACTATTATTGAGGTATTTACTGTTTTGTATTCTGGTTGTGTATGTATTTTATTGGTTTGACTATCCCCTGCGAATGTTATATGTTTAATAAAAAAATAAAAATAAAAAACTCAGACACTTTTCTAACCGGCATGCATCTCGCGGTGATCTCCGGTGATCGGTTCTCCACAGATTTTACTCATCTCAACAATTAGAAGACCAAACTATGATAAGCAGGTCGCCTCTATGGTGTCCCTATCAAACTTCAAACACATTCCAAAGAGGAGGGAATGACCCCCGTGCCAGGCACCAGACCAGTTGTCTGTCTCCACAATTTCCAATACACATCACACACACACACCTAAAGACATTTTCTTTATTTAGGCCATAATTAAGCAGTTATAAATGTATCTGCTGTATGCATGTGTTGTATGTATATTCCCCTATTATATTAACTTGGTTAAAACCCTTTACTTGTATTAGTTAGACTTTAAATGCCTATATTCAAGTGTATGAGTATATCTCTGCTTTAATATCGTCTGGAGGTTACTTTCTTGGTATCAAAATGATCTTCTCTTTATTTCTCAAACAATAATGTACACTATGTGATTGTGAAATGCATCAAACAAATCTTACTATGTTTTGAATTAAAAGCTGCACCAATGTTCCAGACCAGCAATAAAATGCAAATAGCCATAAACGGAGACAAAGGAAGTCTATCCCGCTCAAAATGCATGCCTCTGATTGGCCACTCCACCCACAAAATGGGTGTGGCTA
Source organism: Acrossocheilus fasciatus (assembly GCA_036784905.1). NCBI lineage: Eukaryota > Metazoa > Chordata > Actinopteri > Cypriniformes > Cyprinidae > Acrossocheilus > Acrossocheilus fasciatus. Next base: position 11,644,726 of record CM071945.1, on the reverse strand, counting down.
TGAACTATCAAAAGTTCCGAACTCAGACTAATTGACTCAAAACTCTTCTTCTTGAGACGAACACACTCCAAAACTCTCCTCTTGAGTTTAACCTCCTGGCAGTGTTACCTTCAAGTAACTTTGTGGACTTGCTGTGGACTTCTTCAACTCACTCCTAAAGAAATCATCAAGAACCTCGTCTACCGCATCAAGACTCTTATTCAGCAACAAACCAATGCAAGTAAACATTTACAACTAATTAGATGCGTGTTTAAGTTTGAACCCCTTTTAAGTTGAATTGTGACTCTCTGATGATTCTCATTTAGTTTGTGGTTAACTGATGTGAAATACTGCCATTCTTTGCTCTTCTCTCTCTTTTCCTTGCTTTCCTTCATTCTGTATATATGATGCTTTGCTTAGTTTAGGTGTATGTTAGTTATAGTTTCATTTATTAAATCCATTATATTCACAATTGATTGTCTCTGTGTTCCGCTCACAATTCAAAGTCAGTGAATGTTGCTCCTTGCTACATGCTAAACTACTGCTAGCACTTTCCTTGTCCAGGAAAATAATCTTCCTAGAACTGATAAATAATTATTGTCTGCTCAGTGGATGGACAGATCAAATAATTGTAATATCGATTCTGCTACAGTTAATTCTAAGATCTAATCTAAATATTTATTATTAATTATAACCAGTTATAATTAATTATAAATAATTCCCTTTTTAGGCTAATTTGCTACACAAGCATGATAGTTTTAGGTTTGATATTCGCTGCATATTCGCCTAGGCTGCTTTAGGGACCCGCTGCAAATTTACCTCACAGTACAAAACGAAGTAATAATTTATTAATTTTTTTTATTTAATTATTAAACTCCAATAATTTATTCAAATTAATGTTTACAGTAAATTAATAATTTACTCAAACTGACTAAATATATATTGCCAATAACTCGCCTTAGACAATAATTTCCCTATGTACTCTACACAAATATTTTTAAGAAAAGAAATTACAATAATTCACCAAAATGGGATTTTTCGAATATCCACATGTTATATGTTACTAGTGACCAGACTGACTTACTACAGTTGAAATTTTGCCAACATCTTCCTCACTGTACATACAGTATAATAATTATTCTTAAGAAATCACTGTAATTCACAATGTTTTTTTTTCTTTCTTTTTTTAAATATGCGCCAAAAGTTGTAGTACATTCCTAGTGACTAGACTGACTTACTATAGGTGAAATTTTGCTAATACCTCCCTTAATGTACATAAAGTACATCAATATTTTATACTACAACCTTTGGAACATGAACAATTCCTTTTGAGGTCTTACAGATTTTTTTGTTTTTGTTTTAAATAACCTATCGGTAAGCCCCTCCCCTCGAACGCAGACTAGCCAATGGCAGTCGAGTATAAGTTGCAGGTAAACGATACTCGTAAACTAAGGTCTACATTTCAGTGCATCTCCATATTAAACTGATTAAATGTAGGGGTGTAAGAAAATATCGATACACGCGAGTATCGCGATATTTTGTTTGTCAATACTGTATCGATTCTCAAAAATGGAATATCGACATTTAAAAAAAATAAAAAATCATACAAGATTCATGGCAGTTGTTTCATTTTGAGTTCATATCCCGACCGCTAGATGGCAGTCTTAATCTCTGAACTTAAACAGTGACAGGAAATACTAGCATTTAGGGCACCCAATGTTAGCGTTCGCTGCCAATAATGGAGGATGAAAGAATTTACCTATAGGTAAGCCCTGCCCCTCGAACGCAGACTAGCCAATGGCAGTTGAGTATCAGTTTCACTGGGAGCAGAACTCAGACTTCTTTAGGTTTCAGCGCCATAGAGAAACATTGGAAGATCCGAAGCTTGCATCGGTTTTATGGGGTTTATGCTTCAAAAATGGTAAAACAATGTGCCTGGGGTACTTGTAACACTGATTCCAGGTATCCTGAGAGGATGGGCAATATAATTTATTTTATTACATTTCCTGAATCCAAACAAGACAGAGCAAAATGTCCCTAAGTATTCACCACAATACAAATGAAGACAAAAACGTTAATTTTCTGGTTGTCATACACTCATTAAGTTACAATTTTCATCTGCTCAAGCAGAACGTTAATGTTATCTTGTGCTTAAGCAAGGTATCTCTGGCTAAAACTAGCTAACATTAAAGTTAGTGAGTCCATGCTAACGTACAAACCTAAATAGCGGACTGTTCTCACGTCTTGTACAGTGTAGGTCAAAAACACATAAATGAAGGTCTACATTTCAGTGCCTCTCCATATTAAACTGGTTAACGTACATTAATTTAATCGTACCCTGCGATACATGAACAGTGTTGATCCTGCATGCTGTCATCCGCGATCGTGATGACCGACTGTAACTTCTCCCGCTTACATTGTGATCTGTAAACCCTCACTTCCAGTTACCCACCATATTTATTTTTAAATATTTTATAAATCCCTCCATGGAATATTTAATTCCCATTTGGTGGCCTTCTGTGTCCAAAATTGTGCAAGAACATCGTGGGACAAGGTTTTCACACTGTAGCTGTCATTTTTTTAGACAGTGAGCAACTCCGTTTGTTTGTCCTAGGGAGCAACAGTAACTAAGGGGGGCGGGGCTTACCGATGGGTCAATTGTCAGACAGCCCCTTGGGTGCGATAGCGCGTCAATGCTTTCTCCAGTTTACATTTGCAGCAACAATACACCTAGGCGGTTTTGAACTCCTTTTTTATGTCTATATAATGCGGTTGCTTACTGTTAAAACTAATCGTGGTATTGATATCTTTGTAGGACTGTCGACTCTATAGATCAGTGGTAAGGGAAAGCAACGAAAATACAGCTTGTTGCGTTCTTCTGACCTCATTTACTTGCCTGTATATAGTTCGCATAATCATCAATAAAGGGTATTCAGAGATCTGAGGTCTTATATCACTGTATTAGTTCACTGAGGCGCGTTACACGTCGTTGGGGAATCCTGGAGTGTGGTTTATGAGGGGAACCCCAGTATTACAGCACAGTGTCACACAAGCCATGATACAAAGTTCCAGAAACTAAGCAACTGAAAGCAATATATGTCTTCCTCAGATGTAATGTTAGTTCTGTACTTCAGCGTTGGGTAAAAGAGCATTATAATCTCCTTTGTGCTAGAGAAAGCTGTAGGCTACAGAAAACAGCGAAGATGTTGAATTAAACATACACACAATCAGCAACATGTTTCACAAGTTCTCTCTTACTTATAATAAACTGAGTAAAGATTATGCGTATTTGACGTGCTGTCCAGGGAGAGGGCTCCGAGCTTGGTAATTACTCCTGAGCCCAGGGTACTCCCCCTGTCCGGGGAGAGGGGTCCGAGCTCGGCATTTAGCCCGGACCCAGAGCGTTCCCCCCGAGTGCTCCTCCCCGTGCTGGGGTAGAAACGGGCTGAAGGTGAGGAGTCGGGGTGGTGGAGGGATGCTGGAAGACGAGAGAATGAAGGTAAGACTGCTTAGATTATTTATAGGGGTTCTCTCTCGTGTTGATTGGATAGGTGGTGTAATTACTGATGATGAATTGGCCTTGTTAATTATCTGTGCAAGATCCTCCCGAAATTTGTTAATGAAACATCACTTATAGTATACTGGCCCTGATAATCAAAACTTCTACTTAGCTTGCTCCATTTCTGCAAATCAATTTTGTAAATGAATAACTTGATCCACATATGGCCTTCATCAACAGCCGTTTGCGCCACCTGCTGGTGAGCGGCTGACATCAGCTGGAGATCATGCATCGGTGCTCTACTGCTATTCCTGCGGTTCCCGGATATCCAACGCTGAATTTTCTGCCGAATTTGTGGCAGCGAATTTGGAAAGTAAACTAAAATGACCGAAATTTGCCTGTCGAATATTATACATTGTATTTTTAAACAGATTGAATATTTTGGGAGTGAATTCTGTGAATTTAGGTGAATTTTGAATTATTGAATTTTGAACTATGAAAATGTGTGAAATATTTTGAATTGAAATATTCACAGCTTAAATAAACAACTATGTTTACTTTCAGGACCTAAAAATGCAAGCCCTGGAAATACAAAGCATTAAAGTGCAGGTACTGTTAATTGCAATGCATCTTTTTTCAATTTATGGAATTCAGTATGCTTTATGTTTCAAAGACTATTGTCATTATTCTGCTTCCATACCGCTGGCCCTGAGCTCGGCCATCCAGATGCATTGTGGAAAAAGACAGCACTCAAGCATAAAGCCATTCATCCCGTTTACGAATCCGCCCCATAATTTATGACTGCTGCATATGAAACCTGTGCAGCATTTTCTGAGTGCACGCACTGTAGTGCTTGGTAAATCAACATGACTGCTAACAGAGGACACTGTGTACAAGCCATCAGAACAAAACTGCAGCCCTGTGAGTGAAACTTAGCAGAACATAATCTCATATAAAACAGCTTACATACATTATGTCCCATTCTTGAGTCAAATGCTGGAATTTACAGCACTGTAAACATTTTTTATCACGAAACAAGAATACATGCAATCTGGAGCACTATTAAGGATGGTGCAGATTTATTTAAAAGCCTGACTGATATCTTTTCATGCATATTCTATGACAGGTTGCTCTTATGTCACCCTCAGGATATATTGTGATGGACGTATGACTGTGATAATCAGGAGGTGTGTCAATCTAACAGAGACTGTGCAGTTTCTGAGATGGGTGCAAAGTGGGAAATATGACCAGCAAAAAGACAAAGCAATTACAGAAATGTGACCTATTTCCGCTTCCAGACATATGCTGAAACAAGACCAACCTGTTATTCAAACGCAGTACAACTGACATCCCTTCACACTTCCAACAAGCCATCTATTTGTTTGTCAGCTTAATTGAGCAGAAAACACAAAAAGCTGTGACTGATGAGGCCATCGATTTATATTAAGTGGCTGCTTTTTGTTGCCATGCTTTGTCATTTATTGTGGGGACTGGTGGGACATGTCCTCTTTTTATCATGCCCAACTTAATCATTTCATGAAATAAATTCTGATATACTATCCACTGATGTACATCAGTGCTTTAATTAATTACTAATAATTAGTAAAAATACTAATAATTTTTCAAATAAAAAGACCCAGATTGTAAATATTAAATAATAAAAAAAATATACTAATAATAAATAGTCATGTACCGTCATGGCCAAAAATATCAGTACCCTTGTTATATATGATCAAAGAAGGCTGTGAAAATTAATCTGCATTGTTAATCATTTTGATCTTTTATTTTAAAAATTCACAAAAATCTAACCTTTCATATGGATAATAAGAATTTAAAATGGGGGGAAATATCTTTATGAAATAAATGTTTTTCTCAAATACACGTTGAACACAATTATTGGTACCCCTAGAAATTCTTAGGAGTAAAATATCTCTGAAGTAAATTGAATATTGAGCTCTCCAGGGTGATTATGAACATGAAATTATCCTGCCTCCTGTTTCACAGAAATATAAATAGAGAAAAAAACAAAGTCCAAATTCCTTTAATCCATCACAATGAGAAAAACCAAAGAATATATTTCTGATGTGCAGCTTCACAAATTAGTGAAGTGGCTTTAAGAAAAGAGCTAGAGCAGTGGAAATTCCCATTTCCACCATCAGGACAATAATTAAGAATTTCCAATCAACATAAAATATTACCAAACTGCCTAGAAGAGGACGTGTGTCTATATCGTCCTAATGCATGGTTAGAAGGAGAGTTTGAGTGGCTAAAGACTCTCCAAGGACCACAGCTGGAGAATTGCAGAAAATAGTTGAGTCGAGTCTCGGGGTCAGAAAACCTTAAAAAAAAAACTGTCAAACAGCACCTACATCACCACGTGTTTTTTGGGAAGGTTTCAAGAAAAATTCTCCTAGCTCATCCAGAAACAAACTCCAGCATATTCAGTTATCAGACACGACTGGAACTTCAAATGGGACTGGCTTCTATGGTCAGATGAAACTAAAAAATGAGCTTTTTAGCAGCAAACACTCAAGATGGGTTTGGTGAACACAGGAATAAAAAGTACCCCATGTGTACAATGAAATATACTGCTGTATTTTTTATGTTGCGGGCCTATATTTCTGCTGGAGGTCCTGGACATCTTGTTTAGACACATGGCATCATGGATTCAAATACCGACAGATAAAAAAATCAATAAGTGACTAACTCTGTTAGAAATCTTATAATGGGCCATGTTTGAATCTTCCAACCATACAATAATCCAAACACAAACCTCAAAAACAACACAAAAATGGCTCACTGAGCACAAAACCAAGCTTCTGCTGGCCATTCCAGTCCTCTGACCTGAACCCTGTAGAAAATGAGTGGGGTGAACTGAAGAAAAGAAGCACCAAGATGGAGCTGGGAATCTAAAGGGTCTGGAGTGATTCTGGATGAAGGAATGGTCTCTGATCTCTTGTCAGGTGTTCTCTAACCTCATCAGGCATTATAGGAGAAAATTTAGAGCTGTTAAACTGGCAAATGGAGGTTTCAAAAAGTATTGAATAAAAGGGTGCCGTTAATTGTGGCCAATGTGTATTAGAGAAAAACATTAATTTCATAATGATATTTCCCCCCCCATTTTAAATTCTTATTATTCAATGAAAAAAAAATGGAAAAAAATCCATTTTACACAAACTACTGTCTCGCAGTTGTGAGATTACAAAACGTCAGTGCACCCCAGCTAACCCAACTGTCTTCGTCACTTTTTAAAATAAAGGGACAGCCATTGATGTATGTCACTAAATTTTATGTGTCGATTGTTTGACATTGGAGTTGTTTTAAAATCATGCCGCAGTTTCCAATTTCTCGGTGAGGGAGGGCCTGTATTCTGTTGGCATGAAGGTCAAGGTCCACAACAATACAGAGATACATCCATCTCACGCTGTCTGTCTCGTTACGCCTGAGAGCTCTTGACTCATCGGCCCATGTCGAATGAGAGGTGCGATCAGGAACAACGGTGTTTTTCATGTCGGTTATTCTCGCCTCGCCCTTTCTTTATTGTGTTTTTTAGAGCCTTGCATCACTTTTTTTCAGGCTGTGAACTGTACAGAGGGGCATCTCTAAGCTTACTGACCCTCACTACACAAGGCTTGACAAAATTAAGAGAAAAGAAGATAACCAGCATTCCACTCCACGAACCGATCCCCTTCTGCGAGTCCACTGGGAGAAGTGCAGCAGCGACTGCACTTTGAAAACAGACAGACTGGAAGAGGCTGCTGACCTGAAACTGCTCAAGATCCTTCTGGGGATCTAACACAGAGTGGCAAAGAGAATGAAGGTGCGATTACATTAGCAACATTTTGGTGAAATTTCATGTCTAAAAAGGTTTAATGTTAATACTTTAGTGAGGCATCAAGTATTAGTGTGATTAAATTACTGGATTCCAAGCACAAACTCAGACTCGATAAAGAGACTTGTTAAGTTCTGAACTTACACTACAGTCAAAAGTTTGATCAACCGCGTTAAATCTACTGTATTACAAACAACAAAAAAGGGAATCATTAGTAACCAAAACAAATCAAAACTATTTATTAGGAGTACTGCTTTTTAAACAGCACGTTTCCATGTAGTGCTGGGCATCCATTTTCTGCTTCTCTTTTAAGGCAATATACTTCTTTTTCATTTTTTGTTTAAAGGGAAAGTTCACCCAAAAAGGAAAGTTCTGTCCTCATTTACTCACGCCTGTGTCATTTCAAACCTGTATGAGTTTCTTTCTTCTGTTGAGCACAAAAGAAGATATTTTGAAGAATGTTAGTAATCAAACAATTGACGGTAGCCATTAGGGTGACCACCTGGCAATAGATCTGTTGCGGGACAGTAGATGTGATTTTGCGGGACAATGCGGGACACGTGAAAGACAGATACATTTACTACTGTTATGCTATTTAAATACTGATTTACATTACGTCCATTGTCTTATGCACCATTTTATGTTTCTGCCGGTGGATGCCCACACTCCAGGTTGCTTCTGGCAACATATCCAGGAGAGAGTATACGTTTTGAGCGCGCACGCGTAGGCCTAATGTAAACACGTAGAGCACATCTGTTTTGTGTGAGAGTGAAGAGGATTCTGCAGCGGAGACATTTGTTGCACTCTCGCATTACAATAATGCATTCTGGACACTTGTCATTAAAATAACGCCATAAATGAACTATTAAACTATTGTTTTGTTTTGTTTTTTAATTAAAGGAGAATATCGTGTTTTTCCATGTGTGCTCGACCATTTCCGTTGGTGGTGCTCGAGCACTTGTTGAGGTCCGCACATCCTTTGCGCCGTCCACCCAGTCGTCATCAGCGGAAAACCCCCTCTCTACCACTGCGTTGGGTTGGTTATTTTCACAGCTAGAACATGATGGCTGCGCAAATGGATTTTTAAATGCCAGTCACAGTTTTTAATGTATTTCTTATTTTAGTATTTCAATTTCTGGGATGGAAAATAAAAAATACAGAATACATCATTGAAATGCAGGACGCAGCTTACGTCTTGCGGGACGCGGGACAAAGCTCCCAATTTCGGGACTGTCCCGCAAAATGCGGGACGGGTGGTCACCCTAGTAGCCATTGACTTCCATGGTATTGTTTTTACTATGTAAGGTAATGGCTACCGTCAACAGTACTGTCAAAAATGACAGTGATGAGAAAACAGCAGTTAAGAAAGCAGTTAATCATAGCAAAGTGGATATTTTTGCACAAGCGATTTCCAGAAGATTTCCACATCATAGAAGGCGGAGCCCCAAATCACATCTACTTACTACATAATTACCAGGAGCCAATGGTAATTTAAAGGTGCTTACCAATCAGAGGAAGCTTTTCCAGAAATGTTTGCTTGATAAGTGGTTTTGAACTTTTAAAGTGCCCCTATTGTGCCTATTCGAATATTACCTTCCATGCAGTGTGTCATGTAGCTGTATGTGAACATAAACTATCTGCAAAGTTGTGAAGCCGACAGTGCACCATAAATAAAGTTATTATCTAAAAAAGAGTCGGCTCGCAATCGCCTGAACGAGTCGTCAGGAATTCGAATCTTATTCTGTTACGGCTGTAAGTCACGAAGTAACACATTTGCATAATGTCCGCCCACGTTCTCGAGAACAAACCTGTATGTTTGTTCACAGTAAAATTTCTGTGTGGTTAACATCATGTCGAGAAGAGGCTGTATCCTACACTTTGAGAGTAAATTTGTTTTATCTCATCTTGTAATACCACAAACTTGACACGTACCAATGAGAAACGTCCTGCTCCTGCTCTTGTCGATCAGCCACTAAAATCATCAGAATCCGGCTTAAATTGGTAAATTACAATAGATACCATCTTTTCTATGTATTGACAAGTCTCCAAGGCTGTCATTCCGTTATGGCAATGGGCGTTTCGTTTCCTACACGCGCTGAACGCGGTAGACCAATCACAAAGGACAGCGCCATCTGACCAATCACAGCAGTGAGGGCTCACGGAAAGGAGGGGTTTAGAGAGACTGATTCTTTTAACTGCTTCGCACGAGACATTTACGAATCATTTAGAAATGAGGAAAACTTAAATAGATTTTTTTTTAGAAAACTAAAGTGTTTTTGACCTTGGATGCATGTAAACCTATTTTAGGAGACTCATAAAACAATATTAGCAACCTTAAAAATGGCATAATAGGGGCACTTTAAAACAAACTCCAAACAAACCTTTTATTGTTCGACAAACCAGTTCATTCTTCAATTGTGCTTTAAGTATACTGGAGCATTTATAGTCCAACCCATGTATTAAAAAAACTGTTCTGTAAATAAATTCATGAATGGGCATAACTTATATTTGTCTAAAAAACTCATTTCAAGCATTTAAGCATAAGCCTTTTAGATCAAGGCGTTTTTATGATCACGAGAAGCATAAATTTAATCGAGTGGGTCCAAATTTTCATTGGTAATGTAAGTCATTGGTGGTCATAGTAATAAATGATGTTTTATATGTTCTCCTCATCTCCTTCTCTCTCTGGCGTAAGATTAAGTCAAGTTAACAAGCACTATCAGTGCAGATCAGGGTGAATGATTAGCTAACTCTTAATTTTCTCTCCTCTAATGATCTTTCATCCCACACCTCTCTCTCACACACACACACTTTCTCTCAATCAGGCCAGCATGCCATACTCACACACTCACAATTTAATGAATTGTGAGCAGAACCACTTCCAAAACTTCAATTAGTGTACAAATAATTCAAACATTTGGAAAATTAGCAGCATACGGAATGTGTCCAGTTTCATTCTTCACATAAAGGTTTTCCTTCAGTTTCAGGCACTCAATTATTTTTCATTTAACATTTGAAGGTCACGGTAAAACTGATTTGGAAACTAGACATAACTAAACTGTACTGCAACTGTGCTGTTAGTTAACACGCAACCCCAAACAAGAACAAATATGTTGTATTCTAAATGTAGATGGTACACACGCTGTATACATAAGAGGTATTTAAAGCTTTTCATATATTTTATGGTAAAGTAAAATGAATTTTAAAAGGGCATATTTTCAGTCTAGGATGTGGAAGGAAAACTTTTTTTCAACATGACAGCACCAAAGAGTTCAGTCTGTTCAATTTCTAGTGACTTCAGTGGCAGCAATTTCTTCAGTACTTTTGTGTATCATGAATGTAACTATGGGGTACAAAGACCTCACATGACAAAGCACTAGCTGAACTTTCTCAAAATTACTTTTCAAAAAGCTGCCTACTGTGACAGTGCCATATACACTATGGTAAAGATGGTATCAGATGGTAATACTACTACTGCATACTCTGATATATATATACTAAATCGGAACTGAATGATTACACTAGCCTTATCAGGACTCAAAAATAAGGATTTTTTCCCCCAACCTTTATTTGCCCCACCACAAAAAAAGTAATCGTTTGCTGGGAAAGGGTGGCACAGGAGACAAAACATTACTGATTGGTTTGTCATGATGTTTTAAAGACTATCGCAAGCAATTTCATGTTTTATAAAACCTAAGCTATATTAGCTAGCTAAATAACGTAATCAGCTGAATTAGCGATATCAAAGAACATAATATTTTCAATGCAATTAACGATCCACTGGCCCAAAATGTTACAGTTCTGTCATTTGACCAAGATGAAACTCTCACACCAAGCCATGCGTCAAGACATCCTTAATATTGAGCCAATCACATATCGCTGTATTTACAGAACATTGTACTCAATAAACCTGTCCAAAACACCTGTCCGAAAGTGCTCTACATGTATGTAAATTTTCCACTTCCTTCCACGCTTTTGTTGTTTTCTTTATTCCAAAGCATTTGCAGACACGTTTTGGGTTCCACTGCGCTGTGTAAACATCCATTTCTCAATACAAACATGCGATAAATTGACATCTTTTTAAGACACAATGTCTAGTTAAAATAAGTTCACACTTTTAAAATGTGACTAGAAAAAGCAGGCAGGACAAGATCTATGCAAACAAAGAATTTTGCAGCTAATAAAGCTTTCTCAAAAGTAACTTTTATAACTTTTATTTGATGAGACAACAGAGATGTGTGATGCGCAAAAGGACATCAAAGTAAATATTTATCCAAATTCTAGTTAAGCTAGTTAAGTTTTCATTCCATTCCATTTCATTTCATTCCAAAAATGTCCTCCTCATCACGGTGTGCTGTTAAACACAAAACATAATTTCAGAAATGGAAATGACTGTGTTGGAAATGTTCACGTTTCAGAAAAATTTGCCTACAGTATACACTGATGGATGTTGTTAGTGGATAAATTAAACAAACTAGTGAAAGTTTGAGAGTTTATTTTTCTAAAAGTCCACAAGGCCAAAAGTGCCCACAGAAGAAACACCAATAAACAACCTGTGTCTAATTAGCCAGCTGGTAAAAGTAGGCCTTAGATTTTAGCAATTTGTGAATTATTTATTTGTGCTAATAATAAATATACTTCCAAGCCACTTGCAAAAATAGATTTCTCAGTGCTTTTTATCAACTGTTTATCAAATGCAGAGGCATAGCAAGGGCTGTAATATGGAAAGGCATGTCGAAGTTCAATGTGTGTCTTTCAGCAAATCAGTACTGGGTGAGCCTCACATCCCTTTATTAATATTTATGAGCAAATCTGATGAAACCTGTTGTGAGTTTACTGTATTATTTTACACAAAGGTTTGTAAGTGTTTTTTCTCCTCGTTTCAATTCCCTGAGTTTGTTTGTGCTTCAATGCATCCCACAAAAGAGCACAAAATTGAGGCTCTGTGTGGACAGTAACAAAATCAGCAGATTTTGAGTTCAACTTATGTACCTGGGAACTTTTCCAGAGTTCAAAGCACTGGAGGAGGTGATGAAAACATTACTAACCCAGATAATGATGAGTAATATTTTCAGCGGTTGCACGTCCCCGTGTGTGCAAGTAGCCTCAGGTTGATAGCAGATTTTGGACACAAAGTTCAAGATGTAATTGAATATATAACTAATTTTGTGTATTGCACACTATTTTTTACAAGCTGCCCTGTGGATATGAAGTGCAATATGAACATTTTCTAAAAGCATTTGTCAACCGTGACACAGATCTGCTCGGTATTAATAACATTTTGCATTAAACACAAAACTGTGATTTTCAGATTCCAGATATTAAAGATTATTCTAGAACATAAAAACAGATAACAACTCCAGAGTAGGCTACTACAGTAATGCAAAACTCCAACTGTGTAAAGTCGTGACTTTAGCATGCCAGATGAACAGTTTATTCCGACTGAATATGTTGTGTGTCTCTCGTTAACAATCATGACCATATTCTACATTTGAAAAAGCACTGAGAAGCTTCCACTCCAGTCTGCTTCTTGCAAATGCTAGTTGCCTAGCAATGCAATCGCTGATTTTATGGTCTGTGAAGTTCGCAAGAGCCAGAGAGAAAGACACAGACTGAGAGAGAGAGATATCGAGAGATAGCAAAAAAAGAGAGAGAGACTAAATGGATAAAGAAAGACAGAGAGAGACGGGGGTGGGAAAGCATTTGAATATTATTTCAAGCGATTTTCTTTCAAATCTGATACTGATAAATCCAGAGAACACAGTATGACGATGACTGTATAATATGGGAAACATGTAACATATTGATCTGTTTATTTGCACATACGGAGATAAGGTTTGCTGCGGGAGCCGATCCGTCTTCATCTATAGGCTACATCAGGCTATAATATATGCTCTACCGGTTTAGATGATTATGAGACACACATGATTTAATAGAGAGATCTAGAATCTGCTCCGTTCCAGGTCTGTGTTTTTGTCTTTACAACACATGAGACGTTACATTCCTTCCTTCTGCACATACTCAGAGTGAGTGAGAGACAGCCAGGGCTCATCTTAGATCCTAATCTCCCAAGGCTCGCCTCCTCGAGGAAGTTCTCTTTAACCATCCTGCGATTTTCCTCTCTTATCATTTCAGCCTCCCTGTACCACCTCAGAGAAGAGCCAAGTTCAAAGCACCATTCAAAAGCCGCCGCTGTAAAAGAGGAGCAGGAAATCTAATTAGTATGAGCGACAAAGAAATTAAAATAACCTGAGCTGTATTCGTGGCACTGAGGTTATGAACAGCGTCACGCTGCAGGCTGAATATTAAAACAGGCCTTTTCTGTATGTGACAGAAGAGTTCTGACTCAGGTGACAGGAATCAGGGCCAGTGGTTTGTCCAAAAGGGCTGTATCATTCATCTTCCATTTAGTTTAATGAAGTACTATAACCCAGGGCTTATAACATTGAGGAATAACGAGGAATCTTGGCTTTGGTTATGTAGTTATTAAACTATGAGCTGGTTTCTTACCAGGACACAACTGTTTTGCAATTTACACTGCTCATACACTTTATCTGGGTTAACAATTAATCCTGAGTATTCATAAACTGACGTTTCACTCTGTACATTCAAAAATCCTTGATGTTCTTATTTGCATATTTGTCAGTGTCACTGATTGGTCGAATGCGGGACCTGGCTCTAGCACTGAATGGACTTTTCAGTGGACTATATATGTAAGAATAAAACAGACTCTTCTTCACTTCAATTCCCATTTTCCGTCATCATTTGGCGTTTTTCCCCTCAAATGCTTATTTTCTACAAACAAATTATGTTGCTGCAAGCTCAAACCAAATATACTCTGTGCCATCTTATTTGAAACATAAATGTAAGTCCAAATTTACACTTGTTTTCTCTGCTGATTCTGTAAGTCGTTTGTTTGTGAATTATTGACGTTTCCTTTTTGACAGCCCACAATTTCCAGTCAGCACTTAGGGAGACTGTAAAATCTCAGCAAGTACTGGAACAGCCACTCCAACACTTCAGTTACAGACTCTCTAGGATCTCCTCAAATGCACAAGCAGCGATGAGTTTTCTGAGTTACAAAAAATGTTGTGAAATTCCAACTATATTTAAAAAAAATAAAAAATAAAAATCAATCTTTAGTCTCGTGAAAAATGTAATCATTTTTTGCAAAATTTGAAACGTGTAGCATGTTTTTGGGGTTTTGCATAAATGTATGCCTGGTCACATTCTTCTTATGAAATCAGGTTTACAAATATGTCAGCAAGCAAGCAAAGATGAGAAGAGAAGGGGCTCTCATGTCACATGACCTCATAGGTGTTTTGAGCACAAGTGGCTGGCAAAAGTGGGATGTTGTTCATTTCCATATTTAATTTGCATCCTTTTTCTTCCTTAGACTCGGGCTGGAAGAAAACATCAAAATAAACGAACAATGCTGCCACATTACAGGCTCGCACACAGCAGGAGTGTCATACACGCATGAATGCGTTTACAAAACTGAACAGTAATTTGAGAACTGCTACCATAGTCGAGAGAGATACAAGAGACACTGAGCAATTAAAAATGAAGGAATGAAAAAAAAAAAACTTCCATTTGGTCTTATCTCACTTTCTTCCTCCACTCTTACCTTGTCTCACTCTTTATCTCCATTGCTGTCATGTCTCCATCTCCCTCGCCACTTTTGTCCAGTTTCACTGTCCTTCTTCACTCTTGCCAAGTCTCATTCTCATCCTGCGCTCAACACGCCTTTTCACTGTTTATGACAAACGACAGACAAAATCATGCATTTTCAATGAGTTCTAACCCACTGTGGTTGTCAGATCAAAAGTGGATCAGTCATTTTGGATAGAAGCATCTGCCAAATGCATAAATATAGTAGATCCAGTTTGACTACACGATATGCACCATCCTCCAAGTTTTGAGATAGAAATTAATAAATATTTATTTAAAAATATATATTTTGATCCTAAACACTCAGTACTTACTTAGAATGGACAGTTATGAATTGGTAAGCCTTAAATATTGATTTATATTGTTTAACACTTTACTCACTGTATGGATATCCCATCATAGTCATACACTATAAGAAAAAAAAGGTATGAAAGCTGTCACTGGGGCTTTGCCCTCTACTAAAATATACCGTTTGGGTACTATATACCATCTATGTGTAAATTAGGTACAAATGGTGTATCTTTTGTAAATCAAAAATTTGGTGGTCATTTGTTCTGTAATCATCTAACCATTATCATTTATGTTTTTAGCCATTTAGAGGATTTTTTTTTTTCCAAAGCAACCCTATAAATATAGGTTAAATGCTCTTTGTTGTAATCTTTTACTGAAGGCATAAACAGAATCATGGCAGCTTCACAGCAAAAAGTTCATAAGACTGCCACTAGGGGGCGAATTGCAACAGCTGTTTTCAGGGGTCGTAAATCGGGAAAAAGTGACTTCACAATCCCACTTCAATCTTGTCCCGTCTAACTTCCCTTAACAAGATTCTGCACTGATTCACCATCCCTTTCAAACCCTCTTTCCAACTCTGTTTTACTGCTTGAGCACAAACAGAAAGCTAAAATTAGCTTCACTGCAAAGCAAATCTGCAAAAAGCAACCTTTTAAAGATTGCATCCAGTAAAGTTAAATCATTAACCACCTTGTTCAGGATGACGTGATGATATTTAAATAATAAGATTTGCTTTTAATAAAATGCATGATGTACAAGTGAAACCCAACAATGAAGGTTTCTCAGTGGCAAAGGAAAAACTGCAGCTATCAGCTGTGATTTATTTCTGTCACAAGATTAAACACTGCACTTTGAAAAAGTGTGTCATTGCCAGCTGGTGATTTCAGACTGATCTGCAGTTTAGATGGTGCATTAGTCACCTATGACCTTCACACACCATCTAACATCTTCAGATCCACAAGTGTTCTTTGGTGGCTGATTCCATCTTTCTGTCTGCGTTTGCCTGAGGTTTTTTTCTACATATGCAGCAGACTGAAGTATACTCAGGGAAACACAGTACTACTTATCAATCAAAGAATGTGAACAAACTCAATCTCTTGAACATCAAAACATAGCACACATACCTGTGTTTGATCTTTTCTGGCATCCTGATGTTGCTCAAATCATTTCATGTCTAACAAGAAAGATCAAGTCTGACATTCAAAAATCTTTTTAACACACATTTATGATGTGTAACATTAAGAAAAAAGTGCATTTAAGATTTTGTATTTGAAAAGTTAATTGATGGCAAAAAGCATCAACAATGAGAAGCATTTTCTCAGCTGTAAAAAAGCATTTGACACCATTCAACATTTAATAGCAGGACGACCCAGAAGACCCCAAAGTTTCTTTCCAAAGCACAATATTTCTGTAATGAATTTGTGAGCAGTCTGCCGAACCCCAGCTAAGAGGATGTGGGACATGAATGTTTTATCGTCGTGAGCTTGAAATCACATCACATGCCAGCGATGCGTGCCGCCACTTTGGAGAATTACATAAATGCAGTAAAAACATCTTCATGCTAGCAAGTGCAGGATGAAGCAAAAATGAAGAACATTTCACCAAAATGTAGTCTTTGCTCTGTAATGACATGTTCCCGTCTGAGTGGGTCATTATATATTTAAAACGCAGGGAGCTGTTTTTTCTTCATCTTGCTTGTTTTTAGGGGAGGTTCTCGTCCTAATGACATTTCGAGGTGGGTTAGGAGCTGTTAAATTCTAATCCTGTGAACTGGAGCAGATTAAGACATCCTACAGATTGCCAAAGCGAACAAACACTATTGGTTTTAGCAATTAAGGATCGCAAGGATGCTTGTTGTCATGGATATAAATGGGAATGAAGTCAATGTTCCTCCAGGAAGGATACATAATAGCATTAGCATTATTACAACCGGTTCCAGGCAAAGCTTCACTTAGATAACTTTATGAAACCCTGTCACTGTCACCACAAATAACGTGGAGCTGCCAGTTTGCAATCCTGTTGACTGTTCTTTGATCCTCAACACCTGGAAGTCATTGTTATTCGGATGTTACACCTGTGACACATTCTGTCTGGTTCAAATAGATGTGTTGTAACACAAAAGTTGGAGTGAGCCCTTCTCCGTCACATCAGCAGTTGCCATGGTGACAGTGCACCTGCAGGTTGAGGGTGAATCTGAGGCCTTTACATGTGTCGTTTTCTCTTACAGAACATGTAAGTGATTGGTCGAAAGAGGCTTACAGCTGACCTCAGACGCTCTCGTAGACTTTCTAGCAGTATTGTGGGAATTATGACGTCGCTGGGATTTACTAGAATCTTTGGCAGATGTTACAATGCCAGGAAAGCAGCAAGGCAAATGGCGATTTTTGCTGTAACTGCATCCAGACATCATCAACTTCATTGTTTTTCTCAGACTCATCTGTGGCAGATGTTCTACAGAATCCGATGTGGAACAAGTCTCAGACGACGTGCACACGGACCACCAACTGTCTGTTCACTCACTGTCTGATGCATATGGAACACAAAAGTGGCAAGTGCTGACTAAAATATCTTTTTGGCTGGCTTTCCATTTCAGATTTATTATTTACTTATATATCGTTATATAAATATTATTACCATTTAAAATAACTGTTTTCTACCTCAATATATTTTAAAATATAATGTATTTCTGTGAAGAAACATTTTATATTATTATCATCACAGTTGAAAACAGCGCCGTGTAATATTTTTGTGGAAACCTTGATAAATTTTTCTTTCATGAATAGAAAATTCAAAAGAACAGGATTTATTTCAAATAGAATTGATTTGTAACCAAGTAAGAATCTTAACTGAATAAAAAGAAAGAAATCCTTGCTGAATAAATAAAAATAAAAACCCTGCGAAATCTCTATTCAAATGATCCACACTGTATATTATTTATTATTAATAATTCTTTATAGATTTTTATATTTAATATTATATTCATTTTATTATTTGTATTACTAAATAGTATCATTTTTGATTGGTCACTGTATTTCTGTCAAACTTAAAATTAATAAGTCAATAAACAGAAATAAGTAAGTCTGGCTATTCATTTGTATAAGAATAATGGTACCCATCTGAATCCACTGCTTTTAATAATACTTTGATTTGAAATGGGTGAGATTCATACCTGAATTTCACATATGGGCCCCGAGGCTTAGCATGTCAGAGCACATGTTAACTGCCAGAGTAGAACAATGACATTTGAATCCATCTTGATTGGAATTCTCAGAACCGAAGTCAAGCTTTTCAGGTTGTGCTTCACTGTCACACCACATTAAAATTACATAGGACAGTTTAATTATTTTCCTGAATTTTTCAAACTAGCTGTCATATTGTATTACTGGGCCTTATTATATTCATGTTATAGTGTAACATATATAATTCACAGGTATTCACTGAGGTCCTAGACTCAACTTCCAGCGAGTTACATATCAGACATCACCAGAATCAAATGGGTCAAAAGGGTCAAAATGGGTCAGCCAATCATAAATTACCTCTCCAGTAGAGCTCCTGAAGCTTTTCTGTTACAGGTGTATCTGAGGAAACCAAATGGGCCTCAAAACAGGTTTCTTAATGATGTGTTGGAAAATCCACAAGAGGAAATGGTTCCAAATATTCGGTTCCACAATTGTAGAGCTACCTGCAATTACAGAAATGCAATTTCATTGTTACGATAACATTAATGTATGTTTTATTAAATACAAATGACAAAACCATAATCTATATTTTTATATGCATGTGTTGTCATATGAACAACCAGTCAAACCTGGCTCAGCTGGAGTGTTGGTTTCGGAACTTGGCGCGTTTTCTTCCTTCGTTTTCTTTCCCTGCACCTAAATAATTAGCCCGAGATCGCCTGAACGAGGTGGTCTCAGCCAGATTGAAAACAAAAAAGCAATCTAGCCCAACGGACCAACAAATCAAGCTGTATCATAATCCATAATGGCAAATGTGTTACGTAAAAATGCTGCAGTGTTTGATTCTGTGGGTGAGCACATTAGTTATCGCAGTTGAAATCCAAAGAGAGCCTCTTCATCTTAAACTGTTGTGTAATTACTCTTCTCCGAAACAGGTGCATTACAAGAATGTTGTCCCGAAGAAGCCTTGATTCCCGCTCTAGCTGGTTAGTCAGTTAGAGCGGGAATAAAGACTTTTGTCAGGACAGCATTCTTGTAATGATGCCTACATTCACCATAAGCCCGCAGAGCTAACTTCTTGATGGATGAAGCTATGAAGAACAGGTGTACTCTGACCAATGAGAGCACACAATTTTATTCATATGCAAGACGCATCTTAATAATAATCAATTCCAAACCCTACTCAAAATAACTATGTCTGGTTATTCTTTTATGAAGACTAATTAACACAGGTAAATAGGATACATTTTGTAACATCAATAATACTTTTCCATATTTCTTTCACATTTCCTATACTCACATATTCTTATATACCACTAAAGTCAGTGTCAGAGAACTGACTGTAAGCCAATGCAGAGAGGTGTGTGATGAGAAGCGAGCGAGAAGACAAGACAATTTATCACCGTTCATTATACCTCAGTACCTTTCTAGTACAGAAAAATTTGGATAGACTGAAAAGTTGGACTTAACTTTAGAAATCTGGGTTATTTAGATTTAGTGTTGTTTTCCACTTTGAAAGTAACATTTGGAGACGTATTTATGTCTTACACAATTTAATTTCTTTCAGTCTTTCAGTCCATCATTCATTCTTAGTGAATCCCCCCCTGAAAGATGAATGTACTTATCTGCCAATTTCTGCAAATAAATATAGAAAAGCAATAAAATGGTCAGGGTTTGTAAGAGCCTTTTCCTCTTAATCCAAATGCTTACATTCTTCTTTACATTGTATATTCTGTCAGTTGCTCTCTTTCTTTGTCTCTAGATCCAGTGACCTAAAAAAAATTAAGGGCAAACGGGACAGATCGATAGTGTTTTATGTGTTTTCACCTCAGCAGGACACCCCACGGTGCAGAAAATACTTTTTCTAATTAGACTTAGACCCTTAATGGCTCTGATTTTGGCCTGAGAAAAGAAAAAGCGATGCCAGTCTAATTGTCTGGTGATGCAATGTTTTAATTAGATAAGTTAACAGGCAGGCAGTATTCTCCACTGGCGTCCCCATCATTAACTATATTCATTATCCCTACAGCTGTAGTGGCGATTGATCATGACAGATCACACGGGAGAGACTCAGGCTGGAATCCAATAAGATCCAACGTCCTCAACCAGAGGAGCAGAATTAAACAACTGTTAGAGCAGACGAAGGAAGACTGATAATGCACAACAGCCAGCGACCCCAGATAAACTGAGCTCAGTTTAACAGATTTACATGATATCCCATCTAAATACTTCTGCAGCTCTGAGATGCTATCATCCCATCAAAATATTTTATGCCAAAATATTTTATCTACAGGGGAAAAGATCAAAGCTTTTAATCATAATGTCAGTATTTAAAGGATAAAAAATGGTGTTGTTTTTGTTTATTTATGAACTTTTGAAGTATGCAAAAATCGAAATGTAACTTTCCTCTCAGGCAAACCCATACATCTTTTGATCTGTAAATCATAAGAACTCTATTTTAATTATGCATCATGAGTAATGCTGATAAAAGACAACATAATCAGGTTCAATGTATTATTTTTATGATGGATGTCTGGATTCAGTGCGGTGGTCAATGCAGCCACTTCACTTTGGATTGTGGGTAGATTGTTTCTAACGAGCCCAATAAACCAATTAGGAGATTTCATGCTAAAGCACACACGTGTCAATAAGCAATTAATGAAGACAGAGGAGGAGAAAGAAACAAAGCAACAGGTGCCACATAAAATATTACCAATTCTTCAGTTCTTTCAAAAGGAACTGGCTTAAAGTCTTTAAGTGTTAGTACTTATACTCAAAAAGTCTACAAGCTGCCCTATTTGCTGTTAAGTCTAAGTCTAAGTTTCTCTAAGCCATTCACCTGAGCTAGAAACGACATGTCACTAATCAGTCAGGAGAAAGCAGGAAAAAATTGCAAAACATACTGTAATAAAAAATAATAATTTTTAAATATTTCAATAATTAATTCACTCGTTTTTGCAACCCAGATAACTGAGACATGCTATTCTGCAAAACTTGTTTCTTCCACAAAAAATAATAAAGTAATTCTCTCACAATTTGGGAGGGGGGGGGGGGGGGGGGGGGGCAGAATGGTGAGATACTGTATAAACTCAGAATTGCAAGATATAAACTCACAATTTTTTTAGAAATAATAAGTGGTTACTTGCACTTGCAAAATAAGGCAGAACTGTGAGTTGCAATTTTTTTATTTTTTTATTCTGTGGCAGAGACTGACCTCTTGGTTGTACTACAAAACTATTTGCTTCCTGCAAAAAACAAATAGTTATCGTTAAATATAATAAAATCTATAATAGCATGTCCCCTCGTTAACAACTCAATTAACAACCATACTATATTTAATGTTATGTGTCAGACTCTCTGAAATGATACCATGCATTTAGATGAGTGTTCTGAATCACAGATCCTAGCCTGATGTTGACAGTTACTGATGTTGTTGTTGCAGTTCTCAGTGTTCTGGATGGTGCCTTTAATGTTCTTGTTAAAACCTTGCTTGTTTTTAAATGTGGTAGAGAATGCTTGTCTGTGTTAAAGATAAAAATACAGAGAGGGTCAGGTAAGGGAAAAGATTACAGGTAATTGTTTTCAGTTTGACAAAAGATGTATATATATAATCAACCGAATCAATGGAAGCTCTAGGCTCCTGGTTACTCTAAAGTATTGGCCAAATGAATCGATGGGAACTGCTTATGCACAGCATTGAGCTTTAATCAGGCTGTCCAGCGGTATTCAATAGTCACTGCTAATAAAAATGCTGCAGATGAATCTCTGTGACAGAAAAGTATTAACAAGGTTGGACATAATACTGAAGGAACAGAGCTGTTACATTTTTTGTAATTATAAAAATTATTTTGGCCTCACCCTTGTGTTATTCCGAACTTGACCATTTTTGTCTGTGGAACACAAATAGATTTTTTTAAATAATGTGCTGTGTTTTTATTATGCAGTCACAATTATTGGTGACTGGAGCTTCTCAAGCTTCCACAGGTATTCCAAAAGTATCCTAAAAAGTATCAAAGTAGTTCACACTGATTTGTGCAAAAATTCACCTTTTTTGTTGCACAGAAGAAATAAATCATATGGAATTGAGACGACATGAGAGAGAGTAAATAATGACAGAAGTTTGATTTTTGAGTGAACTTTTCATTTAAATGATCTGCCACAGTCTTTACTCCTAATCTTCCTTCCCACTATAGAGTCTTTTCACAAATTGCTGTGTCAATAAAACTGACTGTATCTTGGAAAGAGACTGTAACAGACTCATTAAATTGCAGAAAAGCAGAGCAAGACGGTGCTACGTGACCAGAAATGTCTGATGTGAGTCAGTGGGTCGGTATATGCACACATTTCATACTTTGTTCATTTCTTGTTCTGAATATGCATGTGATCGCAAGCTGTCACAGAAATGTATGAAACAGATCATTGGCATTCATCAAGCAGAAATGAACAGTGTTAGTAAATGTTCAACAGTGTGAGTATCTCTACTTTTCATGGTTTGTAACCGCTTCCATAGTGTAACCATCTTTGCCTGTCAACATTAATCAATGTTTTGACAGTGTAGGCTTTTTGAAAATATCTATAAAAAATATTCAGTAATGAGGGCAACTGTTTATTTTCTTGGCAGAGTAAATGATGTTTTTCAGTGTTTGACAGTTTTGTTTTTACATGGTATTATTAAGAGAAAAAACTATCAAAATATAATATTCATCAGGGTTATTATAGTTTACTATAAAACTAAAACCATTAAACCATTTTATTTCATGAAATAAAATAAACATTATTATGGAGGGCCAAATTAGTCAAAATTAGGTAATTAAATAAATGTTGAAATATATAAATAAATCGATAAATACATAATGAAATAATTAAATACATAAAGAAATGCAGAAATAAATATATAAATATTAATTAATTTATTTATTTATTCATTCATTCATTCATGTATTTATTTATTTATTTATTTATTTATTATTCATTCATTTCTTCATTCATTCATTCATTCATTTATTTCCTCCCTCCACATTTCATTTTCAGGGTTACGGTTGTCGGCACATCACTCAGTGGGCAGCGTCACCTTTCAAACTCGTTTTTTCGGTGCCCACATGTGCGTATGCAGAGTATTACTCTACTCAGTACCGCCGCTCCCTATATGCAGAGTATACGCAGTTTGCGTAGGGCACAAACTCCCAGGGGGGCACCATCACAGTTGCTCAAAAGAAAAAAAAAACTGTCGTTCTATATTTATATTAAAATTAACATATACGTAAATAAAAATCTAAACATGAATACATATATATATAATGAGAAAAAATGCATTTACGCAGGGGCGCGGGAAGTGGGGGTGCTGAGGGTGCTGCAGCACCCCCTGTTTTTTTCTGTGGGCAACTGTTTAATTGTTGGGAATATTAAAAAAAAATCGGAGTGTCTATTTAAGTGCAAATAGCCATGTTGTTAGAAGAGGCTATTTACACTAACTCCACCCACAAACGTATAATTGGGATAGTCAAAATTGCCAAATACGATCATCAGTCGTTAGATTCAGTGGCGCAGATGGTAAAGCGCGTACTACCGTTTTTTTGACACGATCGACCAGGGTTCGAAGCTGCCTTTTGGCTCTTTTTTTCTCCCTTTTTAAATTTCAAATCACATCAGAAAAGCATTTATTTTTTAATAAAAATGAAGGAAATAATCAAAAAGTTGAACATAAAGTATCGGGTAGGGTTAGGGTAGGTGTAGGGAGAGCTTTTGTCCCAATAAGGTGGCATCCATTTAATAATTTGAAATAAACTTAAAAAATTACACTCAATAAGTTATTGCATACTATTTTATAATGTATTACAATGCAGAGGTGCAGATAATTTCCACTATTTGCAATAAGTAATGTTTTTCTCTAATGTTTCTCGCCACAATTAATCATACCCTTTTATTCAATATTTGCAATAAGTAATTAGCAGAATCCTGCTATTTTAACATAGAATAAATAGAATCTAAAGCTGTTTGCACTGTGTAAATAGCATATAACTAAAGAATACTGCTATTTTCACTTAGTGTAAATAGCCTCTATCGCCTCTATTTTTTTTTTTTTTTGTCTGTTGACTTTTTTTTGTCTGTTGACTTTAATAACGTGTTTTAATGTCGGTAATAATTTAACCACCAACAACGCTAATATTCTCTCTGACTTTCCATGTTCCCTTACGAAAATTAGCCATGGTTTTACTATGAATAAAACCAAAAATCATAGTTTTTGTAGCCATGGACGGTAGGCCTATCCACAATTAACCATGGTTTTGTTAGGCTATTCTTTACAAAGAATTAAAATAGTATTAAGACAATATTTTTTGTGGTTATGAAAACAGACCTAAGCCAACAACAGCCTTTAAAATTAAATAAAATGCATTATAGGTTGTAAAACAATGAGGAAATAATGATTGGTTAATTAATAATTATATGGTTTCATTGAATAACACTGTTAAAATACATAATGTAATACAAAATAAACAATTTATGTACATTACATATTACAAATGCCGCTAAAGAGAATCAAAGGCCTGGTAATTGCTGATGTTACAGTTACAGGACGATCAAGTCCTTGTTATATTGACCAAACATTTAGGCTAATTCAAATATCCACTTAATCTTTAATTGTTGGCCACCTTTTTACTATAGAAATGCTACAGCCTCTATAATTTCTTCAACAAAAACATGTGGACAACACAA
This sequence comes from Acrossocheilus fasciatus, assembly GCA_036784905.1. Lineage (NCBI taxonomy): Eukaryota > Metazoa > Chordata > Actinopteri > Cypriniformes > Cyprinidae > Acrossocheilus > Acrossocheilus fasciatus. Next base: position 11,619,561 of record CM071945.1, on the reverse strand, counting down.
CCCTTATAAAAATTAACCAAGGTTTTATGGTAAAACTGCTTAATTTTCTTTTGAATGATTTTTGAATGCTTGAGACTATAAAATCAATCAGACAACAGTATTAATAAAATAATAGCCATAGGTAACTGTCTAGAGTTACAATTGTCATTTGTAAATAATACTTTAGTTACAATTTGTTTATTTTATTTATTTATTTACTTTTATATTTTATTAAAGTTCTATTTTGCCACCTAAGGTGTTTTTTTTTTTTTCTTTTTTCTTTTTTTACATCCATAATATTTGGGGGAGGGGCACAACAATACAATTCTGCTTAGGGCACTCATTTGGCCAGCAGCTGCCACTCTATTAGTAATTACTCTACTAGAGTATTACTACAATACTCTGCAGAGTATTCACACTGCACGCAGAGGCAGAGCAGAAGCGTCAGTGCCTCGATCGTTTCGGCGCCGAGTCTATTTTTGCTGCACCGCTTAGGCTGAATTAAAGCCACAGAGTATTGTTCTTGATCAAAATTGACCTGATTAACTTGAAAAATAACACATTTTCGTGTAATAAATACATTTGTGATGCACAATCACCATATGAAAAAATAAAATGCACGAAAACACATCACTTCCAAGACGTTTTGCCCAAACTTCAATGGCCTGTTTAAATTAATAAAACTAGAGGCATTTGTTACTTGTACTTTTTATAATGTAAATTTACATATGTATGTGGGACACAGGGTAGGGTGACCTTATGTGCCATTTTTCGACATCCATGTTTTTAGTTCAGGATTAGTTTTGGCTTTGTTTTGATGCTTGCTGAAGGTAAAAAGTAGTTTGACCAATAGCATGCAAGCATTGTACATAATTGACCAATCATGGTGTATGTGTGAGAAGGTGCATCTATGGCAGGCATCCTCAAATCTGGGGTGTATTCCCAAAAGCAGGTTATGTGACATACTAGGGTATGTTTGAAGATAAGTGACCGGATAACCTCAGCTTTCGGTTCCAAAATCGGAGGTTACTTTCAGGGTATGTAAGTAACCATAGCAACTTGCTCTCTGAAGATAACGTGCTCCGGAGCAGGTTATGTTCCAGGGTTACTTCACTTCAGCGCTATCAGAGCATGTATGATCTACTGACAAGCCTTCAGTGATCGTGACAGATAGCGCACAATATTATTATTACAATACAGTTATGCATATTGCCTACTATATGTATGTATATATATAGTTGTATGCTATTTTAATGATAAAGCGCTAATATAAGTAATAAATAAGGTTAGCCTGTATATTGCTCTAATATGGTTATTATATTTTATTGGCATATATAACAGTTATCTGTATAAATTATAAAACACTATTATGACAAGGAAATGTTAAATTTATTATATTAGCCTATATATTTATTACATTTTATATGATCATCTCACACATGGATCGGCATTTTCTATAATGTAGGCTATTTCTATAATAAAAATACATATCTGATATGACTTAATATAGGTTATAATTAGCATCAGACAAACAATATAATTCGTATTCAAAAAATTATTGCAAAACCATGAATTAGGTGGCGATATGCACTAAGCATAAGGCCTACATGACCTTTGAACAGAAGAAGAAAGAAGCAGTATAGGGCTGTCGCGGTTAAGGAATTTCCCTTGCGGTAATTTTGAGTGGCTCAATAGCGCAGTATGCGGTATTACCGCGCATATCCTGTATATACAGGTGCTGGTCATATAATGCTGGTCATGGATGTATTTGAGATTTGTTTGTGAACTGCTGTCTCCAAAATTGTATACTACATGTTTGTTTTGTTAATTTTTGTTTTTCTCTGTCTCAGAAACATCAACAAAATGGACATTCTTGGATTCAATCATAATACATTTTCATGCATTTTTCATGTGTCTGGAAACGTGATTGGATTGCCATCGGTGCGACATTTTGTGTCCTTGTATTTATTCTAAAAGTGATACGAGGTAAATGTATTTCTGTTGTTAATATACAGGTGCTGGTCATATAATTAGAATATCATCAAAAAGTTGATTTATTTCACTAATTCCATTAAAAAAGTGAAACTTGTATATTATATTCATTCTTTACACACAGACTGATATATTTCAAATGTTTTTCTTTTAATTTTGATGATTAGAGCTTACAGCTCATGAAAGTCAAAAATCAGTATCTCAAAATATTAGAATATTTACATTTGAGTTTGAATAAGTGACCATCCCTACAGTATAAATTCTGGGTATCTCTTGTTCTTTGAAACCACAATAATGGGGAAGACTGCTGACTTGGCAATGATCCAGAAGACGAATATTGACACCCTCCACAAAGAGGGTAAGTCACAGAGGGTCATTACTGAAAGGTGTGGCTGTTTACAGAGTGCTGTATCAAAGCATATTAAATGCAAAGTTGACTGGAAGGAAGAATTTGGGTAGGAAAAGGTGCACAAGCAACAGGGATGACCGCAAGCTTGAGAATACAGTCAAGCAAAGCCGATTCAAACACTTGGGAGAGCTTCACAAGGAGAGAACTGAAGCTGGAGTCAGTGCATCAAGAGTCACCACCCTCAGACGTCTTCAGGAAAAGGGCTACCAAGCCACTTCTGAATCAGAGACAACGTCAGAAGCGTCTTACCTGATCTGTGGAGAAAAAGAACTGCACTGTTGCTCAGTGGTCCAAAGTCCTCTTTTCAGATGAAAGTAAATTTTACATTTCATTTGGAAATCAAGGTCCCAGAGTCTGAAGGAAGAGTGGAGAGGCACATAATCTATGTTGCTTGAAGTCCAGTGTGAAGTTTCCACAGTCAGTGATGATTTGGGCTTCCATGTCATCTGCTGGTGTTGGTCCACTGTGTTTTCTGATGTCCACAGTCAACGCAGCCATCTACCAGGAAATTTTAGAGCACTTCATGCTTCCTTTTCTTGACAAGCTTTATGGAGATGCTGATTTCATTTTCCAGCAGGACTTGGCACCTGCCCACACTGCCAAACGTACCAAAAGCTGGTTCAATGACCATAGTGTTACTGTGCTTGATTGGCCAGAAAACTCGCCTGACCTGAACCCCATAAAGAATCTATGGGGTATTGTGAAGAGGAAGATGATAGACACCAGACCCAACAATGCAGAAGAGCTGAAGGCCACTGTCAGAGCAACCTGGGCTCTCATAACACCTGAGCAGTGCCACAGACTGATCGACTCCATGCCACGCCACATTGCTGCAGTAATTCAGGCAAAAGGAGCCCCAACTAAGTATTGAGTGCTGTACATGCTCATACTTTTCATGTTCATACTTTTCAGTTGGCCAAGATTTCTAAAAATCCTTTCTTTGTATTGGTCTTAAGTAATATTCTAATTTTCTGAGATACTGAATTTGGGATTTTCCTTAGTTGTCAGTTATAATCATCAAAATTAAAAGAAATAAACATTTGAAATATATCAGTCTGTGTGTAATGAATGAATATAATATACAAGTTTCACTTTTTGAATGGAATTAGTGAAATAAATCAACTTTTTGATGATATTCTAATTATATGACCAGCACCTGTATATATATATATATATATATTAAAAAAAATCTGTGTGTGTATGTGTTACGATGTAAGGAGGTCATATTCAGAAACCAATAAAACCGAAACTAAACCGCGTTGAAACAGGAAGTGAAGTAAACAGAAGAGAATGACAAAATAACGGTCCACATAACAAAACTTAAATCTGACAATAAGATCATTAGTATATTGTTAGCCTATATATATATATATATATATATATATATATATATATATATATATATATATATATATATATATATATATAACAGTTAGTTCTGATCCTCGAATCTGACTGACAAGATACTTTTTCTGTTGATATTTCACCTGCGTGTTCTAGACGGCTGTCAGTCAGTGCAGTTTCATTGTTTCGCCTCAAGGTGGCGGCAAGAGACTGTCTTTGAGTGGGCCTTTAAACCGTTCATTCAACTACACGTTCAAAAGCGCTGATTCATTCAGAGATTTGTAATGAAACACGCTGTTTAAATCATTTTAACTTTGAGCGCCACTTTTAAAGGCTCAGCTGACCAGCTGAGCGTCGATGCTATTTCTCTTTCCTTGGACATGACAACCTGTTTTCACAAATATATACATGACTCGGCCTGAAGGACAGACGCAGGTAATCGCACGCGCTCAGCAGATCTCTCTCACACACACTTTGTTTAGGCTTGTTAAAGGAACACTCCACTTTTTTTGGAAATAGGCTCATTCTCCAACTCCCACAGAGTTAATAAGTTGAGTTTTACCGTTTTTGAATCCATTCAGCCGCAGCAGGCGCAGTGATATTACGCAGCGCCTGAAAGTAGTCCCCAGCTATATTATAACTAGTTACCTAGCTGGGGACTACTTTCAGGCGCTGCGTAATATCACTGCGCCTGCTGCGGCCATGTTACGGCAGCAAAGTTCCTTGATTATTACACCGGAATGAGAGTATAGTTCCTAACCAAATAGGACTAGAAAATCGCAACTTTTCATTTTCCGCCGGGCTTAGTACACGATATAACTACAGAAGAGTCGAGTTTTAAATAGGAAAACTATCAAAACTCTTTGATCGTTTTTGAACGCGATGCTACTGGTCTAATAGGATTCAATGATCTATGCTAAGCTATGCTAAAAGTGCTATCGCCAGATCCGGAGATCGGCTGAATGGATTCAAAAACGGTAAAACTCAACTTATTAACTCTGGGGGAGTTGGAGAATGAGCCTATTTCCAAAAAAAGTGGAGTGTTCCTTTAAGTGCAAATTTACTGAGCTTCTGTGCAAATCAGCATGATACACATTGTTATCATTAGTAATATTCAGTAGACATGCACGAAGTGTAAAACAAGAAGGGCATAACCTTAGGAAAAAGAAAACACTGAAATATCGCGGTTGTTGCATTCCTCTGCGGTTATGCTCGTCAATAGCGCGGTATTGCAATATTGCGGTTACCGCGACAGCCCTATGGCACACTTATGGGCTTTATTCTAACGTCCGTTTCCATAGTGACTCGTCGATTCGTCGCTCTGTTGAGAATGTCTCGAGTCTTAACCAGGAACATACTCTGAGTTGAATGAACTTACTCCCGGATGCGTTTTTGTAACCACATACCTCGAGTAAGCAGGGTTTGGGGTTAATCAACCGAAAGTTCAGGGTTTATCTGACGGTAAGTTAACCATGCTTTCTGGAATACACCCCTGGCCCAGCTCTAACCCTAATCAAACACACCTGAACATGCTAATCAGAGTCTTCAAGATCATTAGAAAATCACAGGTAGGTGAGTTTGAACAGGGTTGGAGCTAAACTCTGCAGCAGATTGGCCCTCCAGGGAAAGATTTGAGGAACCCTGCCTGATCTACAGTCAAAGCCATGCAATTTTGACATCAAAGTACCTCGAGAGCGTTTTGAAAGCATAAGGAACCATATGGTACTTTGATGTCATACACCCATCGGTCTGCACATGCAAACAAAGCCAAAACCTAGATATTTTAGGCAGTGGTGCAAAAACGGGGTATGCAGTATATGCAGTGCATAGGGGGGTGCCATTTTGCCGAAATCATTATGTGAAAATCTTATTTAATAAAACGTCGTGAATAATCAAAAGCTTAGTTGTTAAAAATAATGTAATGAAACATTTTTATTCAACTTTTTTTCTTTTTTCTTTTTTGCATTTTTAATGAGTTCAAAAATGTGCTAAACTTATTAAGACGCGGAACCGCTGTATCTCTTCACGACCACAACAAACAGGAGTTTTTTCAGACGCGCACTTCAGCTTGCCCTCAGCACTAGGCGCGAGTCAAACGAGCACGGAAAAGGTACAGGTGAAGGTACAGGAAGGTACAGGAAAAGGTGCCAAATGAGCTTCAGTAGAACAACAGTGAACTGCGGTCTGATGAGATGTTATGTCAGTAAAACAAACTTTCCTGTTCTGTCAGAGGTTTTACTGTGCTCAAGGCGCACGCGCTTCACTGTACGCGAATATGAGGCGCACTCTCTCACTTTATCCTAAATAACCCGCACAAGAATCTATACGAGCATACATCGTCAATTAAGTCATGAAATTACCAAAATTGCGATTAAAGCTGCAAAACTGTGCATGCATGTATACATGATGCATCACATTTAAGAAAGTCTCTCAAATGCATGTACTGAAATATTCTGCAATTCGAGATCACAATAGGGCGCAAGATGATAGCCTATGTAATTTTTTTTTTTTTTTTTTTTTTTTTGTAATTTAATGCACAGGTTGGCTAAATATGAGCACAGTGCAGGTGTACTTTGTAATTTGTAAAGTACGAAAATGAAATGACATTCTGGCATGTATGTGCCCTTTTTCACATTATTGCAGATGGGGAACTCTTTTTATTTTCCTTTGTACAGAGCTCGATTTAGGTTTGACAAAACTGTTGCAATGAATTCATTTTGAACTAATAGTGTTTTTTTTTTTTTTTCAGAGTTCATTGATTATATAAAATTCAGTGAAGGTTGACTAAACTTTGAACTATCTGCATGTTTCATCCATGAATAGGCCTGTGCAATGATGGAGGTCAAGTTTTGGGGGTGTTGAGAACCAGAACCAAGCTGACTGAACAATAAATCTATAGTGAGCCCTTTTATTAAAATAAATACCTAGGTAATACAAAAATAATACATTATTTTTGTATTACAAAGAAAAAACATTAAATATAAATCTCACTCTCGCGCTCTCTCAGCTGCTTCATATTAGCGGTCGGCAGCGCAGCAAAAACATTCCCTTCGTATTATTGATACTAAAATTAATATAGCAAAACTCTTGCTTAATTCAAATTCAATTAATATTCGATTGTATGAAATGCAAGTGCATATATTACCAAAGACTATGATATTACTTGACCAAAACTTCACTGGTTCTAGCGTGCACATTTGAGTTTACTGTATCACACCTGCATGTGCGTTGATCAGTTGTAAATAAAAGTTAAAATTAAATCTGAATTTATGAATGATGCACACATCTGTCGATTACTTAATTCTCTGAAAAGATCAGGATGAGCAAGCGACAAATGCTTAAAAAGGCTTCCTGTGGCAACACATGATTTATAGCAACACTTGCATACAGGTGCAGTAAGGTCAGTTCGTTCACCTTGTCATCTGTTTTGTATGCAGAGTAATGCCATATTTCACTTCTACTGTTCTCTTTATTTATAAATTTCGGGTGCCTTGATAAGAGTTTCATCTGTTTGAGCCTTGTTCTTTTGTCACATTTACCGGTTGCGCAGCAATTTGGGAAGCACTGCCACCTACAGGTGCACTTCGCAACAGCAGCCTATGAAATACCGAATCGAGCAAAATCATAATATCATAGCGCTTGAAATATAATACATACCGGTATTTTTCCAGTAATCGCACATCCCTAATAGGCTACATTATGCTTTGCATGATCGTTCATATCTAGCCTATAAATACACTACTTTAGCAACAAGACAAAGGGATGTAGTTGTTGTGAGAACAGCATTGACAGCAGCAATGGTTGTTCCCTCCACCATGTTTAAAGTTTATGACCCGCCCAACTCGGAAACTCAGGTATCAAAATTATTTCCAAATTTCCCAGTTGTAAATATGACTTGAGAGGCCGTTCATGTCCAATTTACGATTAGGAAACTTGTATTTACGATAATTCCAATAGCACATGAAGGCAGCATAAGTCATTATTACGAGAAACTAAGTCATTCCCTGATAGCACACGTACATCTCGGAGACGTCTATTTGACGTCTGCATTTACATCTGCAAGACATAGTTTTTAGGGTGTTTGCTCATCTGCAATACGTCTATTGGACATCTCCTTTTAGATGTCAAATATACGTCTATTAGATGTCTTTAAGATATTTATGATTCAAAATGTATGTAAAACTGACATCTGAAAGACGTCTGTCAGACGTTTGTAGACAGCAGATGCTTTCCAGATCAAGAGATCTTTAACAGACATCTTGCAGACGTAGTGTACTATCTGGGTTACTATGAGAAACTAAGTCATTATTACAAGGAAGTTTCTCAATATAACGAGATACTAAGTCATAATTATGAGAAAGTTCATTATTACGAGAAAGTTTCTCAATATAACGAGATACTAAGTTATAATTATGAGAGATTTTCTCATTATTACGAGAAAGTTTCTCAATATGAAATTAAAATGAAAACTGGAAATATAAACTATAATACAGCAGTATCTCAGTGATTTTTAAAATGAGTAGATGCATAAATCAGTTATGCAAGTCAATGCAGCTGACCAGGGTTATATTTCAGTATAATTTTTTTAGATTAGTTTTTTTGGTAACACTTTATTTTAGGGTCTCTTAACTAGTTGCTTATTAGCATGCATATTACTAGAATATTAGCCATTTATTAGTAGTAATTAAGCACATATTAATGCCTTATTCTACATCCCTAATCCTACCCAATACCTAAACTTAACAACTACCTTACTAACTATTAATAAGCAGCAAATTAGGAATTTATTGAGGGAAAATTCATAGTTCACAGTGAATAAGTGTTCCCTATTCTAAAGTGTTACCGTTTTATATATATATATATATATAATTTGTCTGCATATTTGTCATTAATTTTTATTTCAAGTTTTTGTTTTAATTATTTTAGAGGTCACACTTTATTTCTCGCAATTAACAAACCATTAACTACAACTTTTGCCTCAGTAAACTCCTAATTTGCTTCTTGTTAATAGTTAGTAATGTAGTTGCTAGTTTAGGTATTGGGTAGGACTAGGGATGTAGTATATGTGCTTTTTAAGTATAATAAACAGCCAATATGTTAATAATATAGGCAAGCTAATAAGCAATAGTTAATAGTGAGAATTGGTGCCTAAAGTGTTACCATTTTAGTACATAAAAATAAACTAAATAAAATACTTCAGTTAAAGTTTATTTGAAGTATTGTTTTATGGTTTTAGTTTTAGTTTAGTAACCCTGCAGCTGACTGTACATTATCTCTTGCATGATTCTAAACGTTATTAGGCTAATTATTATTTCTACCTCATCTTGTTTGGCCCGTACCTTAAAAACCTCCATTTCAGTGCTTCCTCATAATCCAAACACTTCCACATCAGCATGTTTGATATTATATATTGGCATTGTCACCTCTGAAACAGAGAAGTGCCAGATCATATGTTTTGATGAGCTGGGACTGATTTAGAAGGAAGATATAATATAATAATTATCTGTCCGTCAACAGAAAAAGAAATATTTTAAAACCCAATTTTCTCACTTTCAATTACCGGCCCATGAAGAGGAGGCAGAGAGGGGTTTGAAGAAATGAGCCGTGTGACTTCAGTCCACTGCAGAACTGTCTGAGTGAGTGAATGAGGTACTTAGCCTCAGTGAGCCTCCCATTCTCATGGCTCATTTTCAGCATTATTTTATGTTGACGAATGATGGCTTCATGAATATTTATATTTGATCTATTTAGCCAAAAATGAGCAGTAGGCTAATTTATTGCAAATGCACACATTTTATAAATTTCTATCTTAACTGTTCAATACATAAGTACCACAAAAGTCATTTCGCATGGAGAGTAGATTGTGAAAAATTATGCTTAATATTCAGTTGCCATGCAAAATGTGATTGCGGCTATAAGTGATGGGGTTTTAAAGATTTTTGAAAACTTAAAATGAGTATTCCATTATTAAAATTTCTTTTGAGGTCTGGTTTTGCCAAAGGCAGATTGCAAATGTTCATGAGCAATCATGAAACCTAAACCCATCTGTGACATCACATCCTTTCTGTGTGGGCCTTTATCAGGTGCTTGGCTTTGCTGTCAGTTATCAGTTTTCTATAAGCCTGTATGTATTTTTTTTCTTTCATTTGGGTCTGTTTCCTCTCCTCCTCATCTTTCGAGTTTACATAATGGCATAATGTAGGACACTGGCCGCCAGAAGCAATATCTCTCCTTGGAACACTTGCAAGTGTGAATGGGGAGGATCTATTTCAGGAAGTGGGTTAATGGTAAAAGGAAGTAGATTAATTTTTATGAATAAACAGTATTATTTGTGTCATAAGCTGTGTCCAATTTCCTGTACTGAATTCAATGGTTCTCGACCGCTGATGAAGTACCTTCGTTCTGCAGGTGTGTAGAATAAATACTTTCCTGGATATACTACATTTGCCATATTGCCAATCAGTGTCCTTTGACAGTCTATGTCTTTTTACCTATGATGGACCAACGGCATTTTTTTTTTTTTAAACAGAGACAATTGGTATACTTGAACAATATTTGATTAAAAAAAAAAAAAGCTGCTTACGTGATTTTTCAGCTTTCGTATCTGTTGTCTCCTCAGCTTGTCTCTGTTGATTACTTCAGAATCTCAGCGTATACACACTGTAAAAATGATTTTTTGAAGTTTCAAAAAAATACAAGTCTTTACACTTAAAGTGTCATGTTTAATTCAATGTGTCACTTGCCATTTCATTGCAATTGTTTTTGAAATTTACTAGCGATTTCTGAGTGAAAACCTTACACCCATTTTGTTTGTTTTTTTTTATCCCCAGTGGGTTATCAGGTATTTTTGCATGCTGTTGATAGTGTTGCCTACAGGTGAGAAAACCACACTAAGGAAATGTATAATTTTATTTATATCTAAAAATGACATAAATACTTTCACCATGATTCATATAATAGCTGAGGGCCTTGATTTTTTATTTACTCATTTATTTATTACCCCAAAGTGATTTTTTTATTACGTGTGCAATATTTAAAAGATCTTTTCCCAGCGGGATCTACTAGAGAAGCAAATACCAACACATTTAATCGCAATCTCCTGCCCCTGATACAAATGTCATCCTTATTTTTCATGGCTGAAAATCCAATTATCAAACCAGCTGAAGTTATCCTACAAAGTTCATCCTGGCAACACAACAACTTGTCTGGGTCAGAGCGAGAATGGGATTTTTCAACATGCTGCTCATAATTGAATTTGCTCCTCTGATTGTCGGCTCGGGAGATCTCATCCCACTTTCGAGCCCAGAGTTATGTTTGAATTTATGGAAAAACAAGTGTGACTGTTAGCGTGCGTGTGAACTGCATGATGAATTGGTAATGGTGGAGGGACACCGGAAGCATATCTTTATCAGATTGTCTTGGGTGTGACTTGAAAATGCATAATTGAATTATATAATGCAGCTCAAATGAATTGACGCTATCAATCTGTCCAAACATTTGATGAAAAATCAATTCAGCTATTAAAGGTCTGTTTCAGGTTCACATGTGAGATGATCCTAAATGTAACAAGCATGTTAATGATGGAGGACCTTACAGTAAACAGCATGCAAGATGTATTATCTTAATGTTCTTTGTTTTCACTATGGAAATGGGCATGCACCGAAGATAGTTATAGTCATGCTGTAAATGTTGATTTTGAAATAAGAAAAATGTGTTTTGTTATTTTTTAATATGTGGTTCAGCCTCTTATCACTCATTAGCAGTTTTTCCATTCCATAATTTTTCACATTATTTTTCCAATAAATATGCACTTTTTTTTCTAAGTAAGTTAAAGATCAGCTTAAAAATTTTTGCTAATTAAAAAGCACATGAAAAATCAAACAGCAATTTTGGAAAATATGAATACAATTACAGAGTGTGTGCAAATAGCCTGCCTTGTTGGCAGAGGCTATTTGCACTAACTCCACCCACCAACATGTGGCTGGACTGGACAACATTACAAAAGACGGCTGTCAATCAGTGACTAAACTGAAGCCGCTTCAGGGAAGTAGATGATAAAGAGCATGACATATTCTAAGACATATGAGCAACCAGAGTTCAAACTCATTTTGCCAAACTCATTCTTCTACCCTTACACATCTATCACATCAGAAAGGCATTTGTTTTCAATAAATATGAAGAAAATTATCAAAAATAGTATCGGTTAGGGTAGGTGTAGGGAGGGCTATATTGTCCCAATAAGGCAGCATCCATTTATTAATTTTAATAAAAACAATCATTTACACTCAATATGTTATTTTTGCATACGATTTTACAATGTACTACAATACTGAGGTGCAGATACTTGCAGTTTTTGTATAAATAGCAGAAAATACTGCTATGTTTACATAGTGTAAATAGAATCTATCGCTATTTGCACTTTGTGTAAATAGCATATTGCTAAAAAAAATACTGCTATTTTCACTTTGTGTAAATGGAATCCATCTCTATTTGCACTTAACGTTAGTGTAAATAGCATCTGTCGCTAGTGCAAATAGCCGCTGCCATAAAATTATGTACACTCACCTGATATGAAGAATCCAGCCACATCATATATTTACAGGTGCTGGTCATATAATTAGAATATCATCAAAAAGTTGATTTATTTCACTAATTCCATTCAAAAAGTGAAATTGTGTATTATATTTATTCATTACACACAGACTGATATATTTCAAATGTTTATTTCTTTTCATTTTGATTATTATAACTGACAACTAAGGAAAATCCCAAATTCAGTATCTCAGAAAATTAGAATATTACTTAAGACCAATACAAAGAAAGGATTTTTAGAAATCTTGGCCAACTGAAAAGTATGAGCATGTACAGCACTCAATACTTAGTTGGGGCTCCTTTTGCCTGAATTACTGCAGCAATGCGGCGTGGCATGGAGTCAATCAGTCCGTGGCACTGCTCAGGTGTTATGAGAGCCCAGGTTGCTCTGATAGTGGCCTTCAGCTCTTCTGCATTGTTGGGTCTGGCATATTGCATCTTCCTCTTCACAATACCCCATAGATTCTCTATGGGGTTCAGGTCAGGCGAGTTTGCTGGCCAATCAAACGCAGTAACAGTATGGTCATTGAACCAGCTTTTGGTACCTTTGGCAGTGTGGGCAGGTGCCAAGTCCTGCTGGAAAATGAAATCAGCATCTCCATAAAGCTTGTCAGCAGAAGGAAGCATGAAGTGCTCTAAAATTTCCTGGTAGATGGCTGCGTTGACTGGGGACTTCAGAAAACACAGTGGACCAACACCAGCAGATGACATGGCAGCCCAAATCATCACAGACTGTGGAAACTTCACAGCAACTGTGGGGACTTCAAGCAACATGGATTCTGTGCCTCTCCACTCTTCCTCCAGACTCTGGGACCTCAATTTCAAATGAAATGCAAAATTTACTTTCATCTGAAAAGAGGACTTTGGACCACAGCAACAGTCCAGTTCTTTTTCTCCACAGCCCAGGTAAGACGCTTCTGACGTTGTCTCTGCTTCAGAAGTGGCTTGGTAGCCCTTTTCCTGAAGACATCTGAGCGTGGTGACTCTTGATGCACTGACTCCAGCTTCAGTCCACTCCTTGTGAAGCTCTCCCAAGTGTTTGAATCAGCTTTGTTTGACTGTATTATCAAGCTTGCGGTCATCCCTGTTGCTTGTGCACCTTTTCCTACCCAAATTCTTCCTTCCAGTCAACTTTGCATTTAATATGCTTTGATACAGCACTCTGTAAACAGTCACACCTTTCAGTCAATATTTCTCTTCTGGATCATTACCAAGTCAGCCGTCTTCCCCATTATTGTGGTTTCAAAGAACAAGAGATACCCAGAATTTATACTGTAGGGATGGTCATTTATTCAAACTCAAATGTAAATATTCTAATATTTTGAGATACTGATTTTTGACTTTCATGAGCTGTAAGCTCTAATCATCAAAATTAAAAGAAAAACATTTGAAATATATCAGTCTGTGTGTAAAGAATGAATATAATATACAAGTTTCACTTTTTGAATGGAATTAGTGAAATAAATCAACTTTTTGATGATATTCTAATTATATGACCAGCACCTGTATATTAACAACAGAAATACATTTACCTCGTATCACTTTTAGAATAAATACAAGGACACAAAATGTCGCACCGATGGCAATCCAATCACGTTTCCAGACACATGAAAAATGCATGAAAATGTATTATGATTGAATCCAAGAATGTCCATTTTGTTGATGTTTCTGAGACAGAGAAAAACAAAAATTAACAAAACAAACATTTATTATACAACTTTGGAGACAGCAGTTCACAAACAAATCTCAAATACATCCATGCCAATAGGTGTCGCTATCAAGTCCAAATCACAGGAATGAAGAACAGCCTCATTTAAAGAAAATAGTTTGAGATTATTTTGATTTTTTTTTTTTTTTTATGGTGAGTTTCTGATGTTAAAGTTTTGATGCTGATACATATCTTTCAATTACTTTTTCCATTTATGGGAAAACCACATCAGAAAGTCACCACAGGTCATAAGAAAGCAGCACCGGCAAAGATAAAAGCAAATGAGCAGCGACTTTGAAGTGGTAGTTTGGGGATGAGGCTATTCTGATTATGCTCTTTGGTAAGTCACTGTTCTGTATAATTCATGTTACACCTTTAAAATGAAAATGCAATTTAAAGGCTTTCTGTCAGAATCAGTAATGATCAGATGGCTAGATAGAGGAAAAGGTCTGTTTTTACACTAGAAATACTGGCCAGATTTACATACTGTACAGTCAACTGACAGGATTGGAAATATGAGTTTGTTGAGCAGGGAGACTCCAGTATTCCGTAAAAGATTTGTTTCTTGCTTCTTTGACTTTCTTGTCAGTCTTGACAGGGTCAGGCTATCTCAGAAAAGCTGCTTGCATACAATGTGAAGGCTGAGTTTAAAGATAAATAACCTTACCTATACAATTTTGTGCTGTTGTTTTCCCTCACTTTCAACCAAGCAAATTTCACTGTCAGGGATGAATGTTTTTCAGGGTACAAATATAGATAGGCTGCAGATGCGATGTGGCCTCGATATATTTCCTGTAATCTTGTGAAAGTGTAACTTTTTCAGAGTTTGTTTTAAATATTAAAAGTCACGTACAGATGATCTTTAGTCTCTAAAACTGACCATAATCTTTTACCAAGCAACTATGGTATCGACAGAATATTCTTTCTGTGATCTAACAGCCTATTCTGACACCCTGGTATGCATCTCATATATGTGTATTTGTGTGCGTAATGCTATTATTGATTCCCTGTTTGTATAGTTTGTGTAGTTCTGTAAATTCACACAGGCGAGCGGTGCTTATTAATGCACCACATGTACTTCTGAGAGCTCAGATTCAGGCCTGCCACAGATATTTCCACTCGTTTCTGGAAGCGGAATGCTTTTAAAGTCAAATTATCACACACATCTTCCTGTTTGCCAGTGAAGATGTTTGAACTCTGTGTGCGAGTTTGTGTGTGTAAGAGAGAGAGAGAGAGAGAGAGAGAGATAGAACGCGCACATATATATATATATATATATCTCTCAAGCTGCACTCCTTCCTTAAGAAAACTCCAGAGCGCTGCTCACAGATAGCTTCATCCCCGACTCGACACCCCTGAAAAGGCTTCAGTAAGCCCTTCCGCACTCAGTCTGAGACTGACTGACTGACTCTGTCTGGAGGCAGGGTGCAGGGTGCAGATAACACTTCCTCTCTCGGTTTAGGAGCTGAACATACTCTGTAACTCTTGAGAAGAGGAAATGAAGCTGTTTCCAACTGGATTCTCAGTGTGACAGACTCAACCACAATCAGGGGTTGAACTGAGAAAATCTGACTAATTAATGCAACTAATGAATCATATTTATATGATATATATTACAGCATTCAAAAGTTTGGGACCGGTATGATTTAAAAAAAAAAAAATTAGCATAAATTTTAAACTTTTGATCATTTTACAATTTGATCATAAATACAGTAAAAACTTTATTGAGAAATATTATTACCATTAAAATAACTTTTCTTTTCAGTTCTCTTCAGTGTCACATGATCCTTCAGAAATCATTCTAATATGCTGATATAGTGATCAAGAAAATTTTCTTATTTCTTCTTATCACAGCTGAAAGATGCGCAAATATTTTTGTGGAAAGCTTGATGCATTTTTTCACCATTCTTCGATTAAAGTTCAAAAGAACATTTGAAATAGAAATCTTTTGTAACATAAATGTCTTTACTGTCACTTTTCATTAATTCAATGCATCCTTGTTGAATAAAAGCATTAATTTCTTTAAAAAAAAAACTGAAATCAAACTTTTGAATGTTACTGTATATCATAAATATATGAATATTTATATATACACCATGCACTGCATGCTATTGAAATTACAGCTAACAGGGAACATTGTTTAGAAATTTAGCTAATGTTCTGGCAAGGTAGCTATGCACAAAATGTTCTTTGTCGGTAAATGTTATGTGGTGTTTTAAAAATGTTCTCAAAACAGCACAAAAGTATTGTTTGTACACTGTTCATGGAATGCTCTTTATTAAAAACCTTTTAGCTGGACGTTTGACATGATTCAAAACATTCAAAGTTCATTCAAAAGTTTGCAAAATGATATAAAGGAATGTTCTCTTACAATTCGTATAACCAAGGAAAAATGGTTTTAAAACATTTTTGAACATTCAGAAAACATTCAAAACTAACTTTTTCATAACTTGATGGGAACGTTAGCAAAATGTTCTTAGAATATATTTTTGTTAGCTATGCTACTGCTCAGAAAAGTTGAGCCAACTTAAAATTTAGGCAACCAGCTTCAGCAGATTTTTGAGTTTGCTTATTTTTGTGGGAGATTCTAAAATTTTTGTTGTATAAACTTAAAATGACAAGTTGAGAGAACTCAAAACCCTGCTGAAACTGGTTGCCTTAAAATTTTAAGTTGGCTCAACTTTTTTTTTTTTTTTTTTTTTTTTACAGTGTGCTTGAGGGAAATATAAGAGCAGATCATTTAGTTTCTAAATCCAACATAAAGTGCATTGTGTTTCATTTCACAAAAGCACACATTCAGCATACAAGTCACTGTCAACAACTCCAAACTCTCTCTGTGATGGACAGAGTGGATGAGCAATTACACAAATGAATCACAGGATATTACGCTCCACTGTGCCACTTTGGCTCAAATTAAAACCCTCTCTGCCCTCTTTCGCCTCCAGAACTGATGCAAATAAGCCAAGTATAATGGATCCAACAAGTAAATGTGTCAAACTTATTTCTAGAATCAGTATTCGGGCTCTTAATACACATACAGAGAGAAGTTGTTCACAGTAGACTACAGCAGCTACAGAATATGAGGTTTATCATTATGAACTGTGTTTTCTGTCATCTCATGACAGAATGGCGTCTCATTCTTATGATTGCATGTAAAGCATTGCTAAATATAGTTTGTCAATTATGGTGACAAATTTCTCAGCGGGTATGTCACAAAGTCATCTCATCATTATTCTTGGATGATCTTATTGAAGCGTCATCAGGTTGATGACTTCAATAAGCTCTGTGTTTTCTGAGTAATTCATGTGAAAAGATTCAGGAAAATGTCCACCCACGAGTCTGCCCTCTACCCGGAAATTATAGACCTTAGACACATGAGCTTGAGCCATGAAAACGTGTGGAAAGACTGTGGGAGTTTTGGGGAAATGCTTTTTGCTGAATGTGAAAGTGCATGCCCGGAGCAAAATTTCTCATGGATGTTCTTTCATATATCAGGAGACTTAAATGACCTCTCAGTTTTCATATCAATCAAAAAATAAAGGGCGTTGGGAGCGACCTCCACTGGTACTATTGATGAGAGTTCATATTGAAATCTCTGACTGATGATTGCAGACTTTGATATCTAAAACTCTAGAGGACACTCGTGCAAAGTCACTGGGGTATTTTACTCAAGAGAAAAATCTGAGAAGCAGGAGAATTAAGTTCATGCGTTTTATCTTATGGCTGTCTAAAGGAGATTGAGACATTAAAGAGATCTCCTTCATGATTTTTTTTTAATTATTGATGAATTCTGCATGCAACCGTTGCATGATCTTTACATCGATAGCAATTTGCAGTGTCAAAACAACCAGAAACATATTCTCAATGAAAATAGAAATTCCGAAATGTTGATTTTTTAGTAACAAGAGCTTGATTTGTTGTCAAAAAAGAATGATAATTTTATTTAATTTTTTTACATTATAATCATTCTAATTTTATAACAAAAAGTAGCAAGATGTTAAAATGTTCAGATTGAGAAAGTGCTGTTTACAACATTTCTGCATCACATGCTCCTTCACATATGTGGATATTTTATAAGACGTAAGACTTACACTTTATATTAGGTGGCCTTAACTACTATGTACTTACATCAAAAAATAAGTACAATGTACTTATTGTGTTCATACTGTATTGCAAAAAAAAAAACCTTTTTTTTTTTCCTGCTATTGCGGTGGGATACGGGTAAGGTTAGGGACAGGTTTGGTGGTCTGGGTAGGTTTAAGGGTGGGTTAAGGTGTAAGGGATGGGTCAACAGTGTAATTATAAATGTAATTACAGAAATTAATTACAGATGTAATTACATATAGGTATTTTTAAAAATATAAGTACAATGTAAAAACATGTATGTACACAATAAGTACATTGTACCAAATGATTAATTTAAATGTAAGTACACAGTAGTCAAGGCCACCTAATATAAAGTGGGACCGACTTTTTTTGTATTAATGATTTATTTTGGAAATTTAAAGCAGTTTTAAGTCATGAGCTGGTCTTCTGAAGCTCTGGATTTGACCTTCATCTTTCTAAGAAGCCACAATGACACAGCAGCAGAATACAGTTGTAAAAACGTGCTCATATGAACGGCCTGTTTATAGCCTGTTAAATATGGTTGTCAATCCCACACACAGACTGCATGAACATAGCCAGAGTCAAAGTTTTCTGTTTAAAAAAACGGGTATTTTTATTTTATTTAAAATCTGTTAATTGTTAGCCGTGGCAGTGGGTGAGTGCAGTGCAGTGGGTGAGCAGCAGAGGGGGCGGAAAAAGAGAGTTAATGCCGTCATATGTTGAATCATCTGATAAAAACCCCAGGGAAAGTGATGGACAGCTCATGATGTATGAGCCTTAAATTATGCAAAATACACGTGTGATGACTGCAGACGATTTAGATGAGCTCGAGGGGGGAAATAGGCAGAAAGTTGAATTTGATTTTATTCGAGAGAAATAAATGTATTTTATAAATGTACTACAAAACAGTGGCATTTACTGTCAGATTACTTATAGATTGTAATGTATAGCTGTCACATTGCACCAGTCTGGTGCTTTGTGCTCCCTGTCGCTAACATGCAGCTTCAATCATTTATAAATATGCCATAAAATAGTTCAAGTTAAGTGCTATTACTCTATATCTTGGTAAAAAGGACTGACAGTAACAAGAGCTGATCAAATTTCTTAGCACAGATGGAGTTTTGAGGCAGCGAGTGGATGTTTAAGGCCTGTTTCACATTGACAGCACAATGTGAGCCTGCTGTTGCAGTTCCAAGCCGTGTTTTTCACATATGTGCTGCTTATGTATGCGTTGTGAATCAGAGGAAAAGTTAGTCATGTGATTCTTGTCAAGTGTTGTTCTACAGGTATGCACCTGTTCGTTTAAAGCTAGTCATTACTTGAGAATATGTGTTTTAAAGGAAAGAATATTAAGATACAAGTATTTATGTGTGAGTTTGTGTTTTCTCTATTAGTTCACCCAAAATAAAAATACTGTCATCATTTACTCACTCTATAATGTGATTCCATCCAAACTTGTAGAACTTTCTCCTGCAGAACACAAAAATGATATTTTGTCCATACAGTGGAAGTTCATAGGGTTTTGAATGTTGTTTGAACTCCATTTCATAAGGTGCACAAATCTGTTAAAACATCCATCAAAATATCTTCTTTTGTGTCCTGAAAAAGAAAGTTATGAGGAAAGTTTTGAGGGTGTTTAAATGATCCATTTTACGTTTCTTAAATATTCTATCTTGAACCTTTCCGAACCTTTCCAAACTGGAAATCCCTGCACACTTTCCTGTCTGAACCTTTCCATACCTTTTGAACAAAAAGGAACTTTCTTCCATTTTGGATCTGAACCTTTCCAAACCATTCATAGCTGCACACTTTCCTTTTCTCCTCTCTTCTCTTCTGTCTATCTAGGGCAGGTCGTTGTTTAACCATTTGATCAGCTGACTGCGTGTCTCCTCCCACGAGTTCAAATCTCATTAAAGCATGCAGTTCATCTCTCTCCTCCAACAATCTGCTCTTCACTCTCCTTTACCTTTTTCTTTTTCTTTTTCCTTTTCTCACTCTCTCTCGTTCTCCATCCTGGCTGTATCCAGCACATTACAGTATCCATAGAGCATGCGATTTTGGGTAGAGGACTTTGTGCGCTCTGGGGACCCGAGGGGTGGCAGGAAAAGATGCAGGACAGTTTCATTATGTTACGTTGTTCTCAGGGGACTTTTAATTGTTTCTGGTTAATTTTAATGGAGAGCCGAGTACAGAGAGAGAGAGAGAGACAGAGAGAGAGAGAGGGAGAGAGAGAGAGAAAACACAAGAAAGACTGTTGCCCTGTTTTTGTCTGGATCTTTTGTCACAGGCACTGTCAGCCATCACAGGAATGAAAGATTTTGTGACAGAACAGCACTAATGACAGAGCTCTCTTTGAGGTGTTTCCCTCTCTGTCTTCCTCTATTCACGTCTGTCAGGTTTCTTTCTCTCTTTTAGCTTGGCCAGCTATCTAAGAGCTTGTCAAAACAAACAATAATCATGACGGTACATGATATGTGTTTTTACTCTTGCTGATATCATAATTAACTGCCATTCTAATAAACCACATATGTGTTTCCTGCTTTTAATCGCATGATTGACAGGAGCTGTGTATTCCAATCTCACAGATTTTTTAGCATGCTATTTTGGTCTTCATGACAGTACTTCAATCAAACATGTCACCGTCAAAACGATACAAGAGTTCTGAGCAAGAAGGAAAGCTTGAACTTTGAGTAATGAGACAGCCGTGGACAGATCCTTCACAAACATCAGGAAGCACTCAGGAACTGATTTGTTACCTATTGATCTGATGTTAGATGCTAAAATGTCACAGGTTGTGGTGTGTGCGGAGGGTGTGCGTCAGGGTACAGTTGAAGAGGCGTCGTGATCTCCAGAGCAATTTCCAAATTTCATCAGAGCTGTACCTGCCCCTTACATTGAGTTTGTTCACACTACCATCTGCTGGCCTCAAGTGGTACAGTAGCTGCTACCAATTGTGCTGTCCATTGCTGGTGGTCAGATTCTGAAATAATACATTCTGTATTATTACATTCTGTAATTTAAGACAGATTGATAGGTAGACTGAGACAGACAGACAGACAGACAGAGGAAAGATAGATATACAGACAGACTGATAGATACAGACAGACAGACCGATCGATAGACAGACAAACAGACAGATAGACAGAGGAAAGAGAGATATACAGAAAGACAGACAGACTGATAGATAAAGACAGATAGACAGACAGAAAGAGGAAAGATAGATATACAGACAGACTGATAAGATACAGACAGACAGACAGATAGAAAGAGGAAAGATAGATATGCAGAAAGACAGACAAACTGATAGATACAGTAGACAGCCAGATAGATAGATAGATAGTATTTTCAGTAAGTGTGAATCTAATCTATTCCAGACAGCTGGATTCCATCAGTCCATTCTGAGTGTTCATGAGAAGGGTCACACGACTCAGTTCTGCTCCCTGGATTGCTCTGCTCAAAGTGGACAACACAGATCCTGTAGACCTCTAGCAAAACAATGAGGATGTTCTTGCATGTGAAGAAGATCATCAACTGGTTCAGAACATTCTCACGTATCATGAGGTACAGACGGTAAATCAGGAATGGTCCATCCTGCAGACCCACCGTTAGCAGAAGGCTCCAGACTTCACTAGAGCAACAGGAAACGGTCCAGCCAGCTCGCCCAGGCTGGGCGGTCTCTGACTGATCCTCCACCTGGACCTTGGGATGGCTGGTTTGGGTAAGAACAAGAGGAAACTGCATCAAGGCCCATGAGAACAAACTTAGTCCAACAATGATCACGGCCTGCTTGGTCTTCACTTGTGGCTCCTTAAACGTGTCAAAGATGTCCAGGATATCAGCTCCAAGCCCCACGTAAACCATGAGGAGCTGGGATAGCTGGTCACGTGACATGTCGCCCTTCGGCATCAGCCAGCGGCCCAGAACCAAAACGATCAACATGGTCTGCTCCAGAGCCTCCACCCAGTTCTCAGGATCAAGTTCTGCCAATCCCTGTCTCACACACACACAAATAGGCTAATCACCATGGTAACAGACCAGACAGTGAGAGCACACAGCGAGACTGTGATCATTTGAATGGATGAATCAAAATTGTTGTTAAGATGTTATTATTGTAGAACCAGATTAAAAAGGTTCAAACAGTTTATACGGAAAAATGATTGCTTTGACTCATTGGAGTGCCTGAACAAAAGATCCATTGGAGGATTAACTTAATGAAAGAAGACAACTGAGATGATACGGTTTCAAAAAAGCTTTTCAGTAAAGTCACTGATTAGCTTTTGCAGTATATTCTTACAAAATACTCAGCTTTCCTCCCACACAAAGTCACGACAAAAAACAATTATCACAGTCATCAATATTTAAAATTCTGAATATTCAGATACAAAGCTGTCAGAGAAGAAGAAGGTAAAGTCTAAACCTTTAAAAACCTCAGACAGGATCAAATTACAGTGTGTAACCATTTATTTAACTATAGAAAAACACTGGAGCTTGGATATAAATCTAAAGGAATAGTTCAGCCAAAAATGAACATTTTGTCATCATTTACTCACCCTCATATTGTTCCAAACCTGTATAAGTTTCTGTCTTATGTTGAACACAAAAGAAGATATTTTGCATATTTTGGAAGAACCAAATATTTATTGGTCCCCATTGACTTTCCCATAGTAGGGAAAGAAATACTATGGAAGTCATGGGGACCATCAACTATTTGATTACCAGCATGCTTCGACGTTCAATGTAAGAAAAAAAAACTCATACATGTTTGGAATGACATGAGGGTGAGTAAATGATGACAACGTTTTCATTTTTGGGTGAACTACTGTACCTCTAAACTTAAGATGTTACTAATATTTCCAAATATACTTCATAAGAATGTTCTTAGCATTTTTCTTAAGATTGTTTGATAGAAATACTTTAATGGAGGGGGGGGGGGGGGTCCGTTAAAATTATACTACATTTAAACCAATTTACTGTTAAGATTCACCAGTGTTTAAGTAGAATTTGTTGTATTAGACAACTTTTAGTTAGACAACATTAAAGCCTGTCATTTTATTCTTAAGACAAAAGTGAAGATAAACTTAAAATATTTGAGAACTTCATTATTAATGAAATTTTTAATGCTAAGAAATGTCTTAATTTTTTTCTTAAAAAGATTATAATCTGGTCTAATTTTTAGAGGAAGCTATTGGACATTTTTCCATATTTGTATAGTCATATTTTGCAATAAAGACTTCTATTCCTGAATCTACAGGCCCTGATAACTGCTGTAGACGTTGGGCAGTGTTACAGGAAACTGGCATGTTCCGATCCATGGTGCTGTGATTATTAGTGTGTGGGTTTGTGCCCACAGGCCCACAGGTCAGTGGTTAACCTGAGCTTTCTACCACTCCTAATCTATTAATCTTCCATATTCATTTTTTTTCCCAGAATTGCAGACATTTTACAGAAACCAGTCTGCTTTCTATGCATTCATCATTATCCATCTGAGCATTTTATGTTTATTGCTTTCCCAGAAATATGAGTACTAAAACACCCAACACAGCAAAGAGAGACAGAGATCCTGAGTGATTTTGTTCAAAGCTGAACTTCTTTTTTCTGGTCAAGTCAGAGTTTTATTGTTAACGATTGTTTTCCACCCACCATTGTTAGCGGGATCCGGGAGAAGAATTGCGGGTCAGAGTTTGTGCTCGAGTTGACGGGTAGATTGGACTGTAGGAGGTTCAGTTCCAGGAACCAGACTGAGGGAATCACAGTGCTCAGATATAGAAACACCATAGGTGAGAACCTGCAGAAGAGTGGAACATCACATTAACGGATGGATGGATGGATGGATGGATGGATGGATGGATGGATGGATGGATGGATGGATGAACATGCCTATACTTTACTTTCTACTAGGTAAAGCCACTGACTAAACCGTGTATGTGTGTCAGATTCTTCTGATTGGGTGGTAAAGCTGGATCACACCACAGAGTCCGGTGCTGCAGGCACATCAGCCCAATGCAGACTGCAAATTACTCCCATTAGCTATGCAAATCCCCACTGACACAGGCAAGCCTCTCTAAAGAGCACAGAGACTTCAAAGTGTAGAGTGCAGGAGAGAGATAGTATGCATAGAAAGGTTCAGATGGAGATCATGGTAGAGCGGAGGCAAGGAGGATGTTCTCGGCAGGTCCTCCGTCCATGTCAGTGGGAGGGCAGAGTCTCATTAATAAATTTCCTAGTACAGCGATCTCAATGTACATGCCTTTTTAAAGTCTGACTGAATGTGATGATGTGCTGCTCTGTGTGAATGCAAAGGTTGTTTTTTCTGTGTCGAGAGAAGGGGTTATTATTATCACCCGTCCCCGCAAGACAGACTGAAGTGTTGAGCTTGAAGAAAAGAGTGTAATTTCCCACATTCTCGTTAGCGTTAATCATTATTATGGCACCCTGCTTCTGAGCCCTACATCTTTTTGTACCAGAACGTTTGGAGTAACTTAGTAAAGTTATTTTAAAAAGGTAAAACGGATTCTCTTTTTTCTGAGACTGTTGAGACAATTGGTAAAGCTATTTTTGCCAAACACAACACGTCCTACACTGTCAGTGAAAACAGTCCTTATTAGTTCACCAAAAAAGGAAAATTCTGTTATTGTTTACTCACCCACTTGTCATTCCAAACTAATATTATATTCTTTACAAAAAATGAAATTTCTATGATAAATGAACTGTTGGATAAATGATGACTTTTTTTAATCTACAAAGCAGATCTGGCTGGTCAAATCAGAGACCTCAGACATGTGCAATGCCTCAATCTGTTCATGTCATTAGAAATTGCCTTGCTGTTAATTTTCATCGTTTAACAGATAACATTGTTATCTTAATCTTCAAACGTTTTGAATAAATGTAATTTTAAAATATATTAAAATAGAAAACAGCAATTTAGCTTAATTGTAATAATATTTCACAATATTACTGTTTTTACTTTATTTTTGATCAAATAAATGCAGGCTTGGTAAGCATAAGAGACTTCTTTCAAAAACATTTTAAAAAATCGGTTACATTTTATTTTAAGGGCCAACTCTTACTATTATCTAGCTGTTTATTAGCATGTATGTTAGCACATTGACATTGACCATTTATTAATTCTTATGAAGTACATATTAATGCTTTATTCTGCATGCATGACTGTACTTTATAACCCTTAATCCGACTCCATACCTAAATTTAACTACTACCTTACTAACTAATTATCACAACTTCCAAGGAGAGGAGCGAGGAACGAGGAGTAAACTCAAATCTTTGATAAACAAAAATGGAAACACAATTCAGGAACACAGGAAGACATTCACATAGACATTAGAGACCCGACAAGGAAACATGGGGCAGACTACACTTTAAATACAGAGTGAAACGAAGGAAATTGACGAGACACACCTGGATTCAATGAACAGAATCAACACGAGGGAAACTAGGTCACGGGGAGCACATGGGGAGCAAAACACACACACATGCCGTCGCACGTGCGCGCGACAGTGCGCAAGACTGTTAAATTCCAAAGTGCAGTGCCCTTAATGGGTACTTAACCTACACTGTCTAGAATACCGCTTTGGAGCGGTATTCGAGGCTTAGTGTATCCCATCATGTTTCATGTTCTGGAAATAAATCGTGAGACTTTTTGCAGAGATCTCGCGAGAGGTCATGGAAACCTTTCCAATGTAAGTTAAATATTAATATAATAATTAGATATTACATATAATTTGGTAGAAAAACAGTGTTTTTACGTGTTATTGGTGCAAAGATGAGTAGTGGTAATATTTATTTTGTACAACATTTGCAACTGCTTTTTATCACTTAATTAGAAGCACCACTAATTAAATTAGCATGTTATAGGCTTCTGAACAGACATTTAGAAGTAAAATAAAGCTATGCAAACACTTGCATTTTTACAACACTATAAGTGTGTCCCATCAGGTAATGAAAAGTTGGACACACACTTGTGGCCTTCATCCTCACTTGAACACTTGGGCCAAATACAGGAAATGTGAGTCATATAAGTTGTGAAGTGCAAAGACCACATGTGTGAGTATTTGGACAAGGCAAGAGACTCCATATTCCTGACACTAATAAGCAGCAAATTAGGAGTTTATTGAGGGAAATCTAGTTAATAGATGTGTTCCCTATTCTAAAGAATCTTATCAAAAAATCTTAACATCCCCAGACTTTTAAACTGTAGTGTGCTATGTATCTGGACTCCATGATAAAAATATCTATTTTATAAGAGTTCTATTATTTTTTTATATATTATAAGGGAATACAATTTTGCAACAGACAGGATTCATTTACAGCACTATGCACTAATTTTATGTATAATTCAGTGAGTCAGGGTCTAATATTTATGTCTATGATAGCATAGCCTCACCATTTCCATTCAGCGTTGCGTGTGTATTTGATAGTGATGGCCATCTCCACCCCCAGCAGTGCCACACCCGTCAGCAGCAGCCAATAGGAGGGCTGGCCTGTCACCTCCACCACACGCCACACCGTCAGAATGCCATGCACCGCAAACAGGAAGCGACTCAGAAGAGCCAGCAGGATGTTCAGAACCCGGCACATTGTCCAATTAACGCAGTCTGAACCAGGCAAACAGAACTGAAGGGCGAAGAAAAATTTGGGTTTTTAATACAATGCATTTGTTTTTGTTTAAAAACTGAGTATTTAAAATACTACACATGCATGTGCACCTAAAACATAGCTTAAAGTAATAGTGTGGATTATGTATTCATTGAACTGTTAATCATCGGATAAATAGTTCATAAAACAATGCAAATATATGCTGTCTTATTTAATAAATAAAATCCTCATCTGATAGTCTCCTATGAAAGATTAAAACTTGATAAACAAATGCTTAGCAGCCTATTGTACAAGTGAGACTCTACCGCTTAGACAACTTACTTAGAATTTCCTCAAATCTCAATACAACAGTATAAATTTATACCAGACTTACTTTCAGTGGGTTCAGCCAAAGGATCCAGATTCAAATACTCAAGTGACTGTTATAAAATATATTCCACTTGTTTTCATAGATTAACAAAACAAAAGCTTCTACCATATCCACAACCCTCTGTCTACCCCTGAGTTGGAGACAGTCCTTTTTAACTGCAAACACAACTTATCCCCCCTGAGATTTCAGGGACTGCTTCTGGATATGAATGGGTGTGTGTCTTGTGTAGATAAAAAGCAGTCTTTTGAGAAAGAGTAGGATGGAGTGTGTGTGTGTGTGTGTGTGTGTGTGTGTGTGTGTGTGTGTGTGTGTGTGTGTGTGTGTGTGTGTGTGTGTGTGTGTGTGCGCATTTGAGGTTATTGTGACTGAACATGTCACAGATAACACTTCCTGCTGCCGTATGATCATCCATTATGATGTCATCCTTAAGGGCCCACAGAACAAAGTTATCTGCAAAGAGGAGCCAGTCTTTCAGACGGCATTTTCAGACACATTTTACACATACACACCCTGATTCCACCGTGCCACAGTAGTACCACCCAGAAATGGGCCTTGATAAGACACCACCACAGAAAAACATAGGCAATGCAACCTCTACAGCTGACATGGGATCATATGCTAGTAAAAATAAGATTCAGAATCGGTCCTTTTGATTTTCGTTATAGGTTCTCGGACACTGTTTAACTCACGCTACGCACATTTATACTATAGGTATAAAACAGATTTACCCACATTTTGAATGATTCTGTTGAGTAAATGATTCAGTGAGAATAACTTGTTTCATCAATGAATGAATCAGAGTTTGTAAACGAAGCGGTTGAATGAATGGTTCAAATGACTCGCCCATAAAATTCACTTATCGGCAAAATGATGCGTAATCTCAAATGTGAATTAATGCAAGTGTAGCCAAATGTGAATAAATGCTACCACAATTCACAACCCCTGATAACACACGTACATCATGGAGACGTCTATTTGACGTATTTTTTAGAATGTTTGCTCATCTGCAATACATCTATAGGACGTCTCCTATAAGATGTCAAATGGACATCTATTAGATGTCATTAAGATGTTTATGGTTTAGAATGTATGTAAAACAGACATCTTACAGACATCTGTCAGATGTTAGTACACAGCAGATGCTGTCCAGATCAAGTGATCTTTAACAGACATCTTACAGACGTACGCGTGCTATCTGGGAAATGATTTAGAATGGTTCTTTTTAATTAATCACAAACATGCAGCACAACCACTGATCTATAATAGAGAACATTTATATAGTTCAGTGAGCACAACCAGTAGTCCAATTCCCTAATGAATGACTCCTATGAGCCGATTCTCTTTAGTGAATTTCAGTGAATCAAAAAATGCAGTGTAGCTTGATTCCCGATGAACTGGGACTTTCTAGTAAATCAGAGCTGTTTCTGAAATAATTTGACTCACAGTTATTGCTTTTACATTATGTCCAACTCAAAATTAACCAAAACTGTGCCGTACGCCTATGTGTAGCAAGATGTGCTTGAGGCTCGTGACACAAAGCAGAATTGGCACTGGTGGAGTGAATGACTGAAATATATAACACGTTTAAAATCCAAAATCAAACGTATTCAGCAGAATTAACATGAAGTAGAATAAATTACATTCACTTTTCAGAGTTTTTCACATTAAGAGTGTCAGTGACATCTATGTGTTACTGTATGTGGCGCCACCTGCAGGAATGATACGTCTATGACAGACTAACTCCACACCGTACAATAAATCTAGAGCATGGCACACTACATCAGAAGTGAACATTTGTTTAGGGAGGACAGGCTGTCAGAAGGGAATTCAGGTGAAGACAAACTGTGTTTGTGGATGGATTGAGTGGCCATTTATTTTGGTCATTAAGGAATCTATCCCTACTCCTAGCTAGCCCATCAACCTCACTACCCACTGCTATTTATGGACCCTCTCAGAGTGCTTCTGTCATTCTCCTTCATGAAATCATCAGCATTTTCATGAGAGGAGAGGATGGGAAAATGCCTACACTTCCCGATCTCTCTCAGGGGAGCGCCGGATATCTGTGAATGATAGAATAGCTTTTGATGAAATGGTCCATCAGCACTCAGTTGCCTTTATAGTCTCCTCAGCAGAGGCTATCTGTGATGTAGGATGCTGTCAGTGTCTTTATATAGGCTATGCGATAAAAACATCAGACGTTAGACTTTTGGATGAACATGAATGTATGTATACACAGAACACCCAGTCAAAGAAACACAGCCAACAATGGATAACAATGACAAAAACAGATGATGCCTTATAATATCATTTTTCCAGTGTTTAACCTACCCTGACTTGACCAAAAAGTAACAGTAAAGACATTTATAATGTTGCAGAATCTTTCTATTTCAGTTACTTTTCTATTCATCAAAGAATACTGAAAAAAAAATGTTTCTGACATTGATAATGTGCTTCTTGAGCTGCAAATCAGCATATTAGAATGACTTCTGAAGGATCATGTGATACTGAAGACTGGAGTAATGATGCTGAAGATTCAGCTTTGCCATCACAGGAATAAATTGCATTTAAAATTATATTTAAATAGAAAACGGTTATTTTAAAGTGTTAAAAAAAAATTAAAAATAAAAATGACAGTATTACAGTTTTTGATGTATTTTGAATCAAATAAATGCAGCCTTGGTGAGCAGAACAGACTTCTTTTAAAAACTTCTAAAAATCCTACTGATTTAAAACATGCAAACACGTACAGTGACCTCAAAAACTACATTTAAGTGAGCCTTAAAATGCATAAACTGCTCTGCAATGGGGGGGGGGGGGGGTCAAACTGTTAACCAGTTAGTCCCAAGATAAACTTCAGTAAAGTCTCACTATATTTGACACTATATTGGGCTTTTTTGGGCCGCTGTATTTACAATTACAGGCATCAAACTCTATAATACCAGCTGATAATGCAATACCAACATTTTGCCACAGGGAAGCAGTCTCTAATCGAAGGAGACAGTTTGGGGAGCACAGCATAGCTTGTACTATTTGAATTACCATGAACAAAGAATTGGACCGTTTCAATAATTGAACTGATTTTTCTCTCTTGATCATCTAATGGGCTGGATTGATGCCAGCAGTCTGAATGGAGCAGATGCCAGCTGGAATTCATCCACCCACTTCATATAGTGATCAGCACAAATGAGGAAGATGAGGATCATTTCAAATATTACGTGGGGCCACTGGTATTTTGCTGATAATCTGATTCTACATTCAAAAACCAAAAAAAAATCAACAAATATAGATAATGTAAATTGGGTACTTCAGATGGATTCGTGTGATCGTATCTGCTTGTATAATGAAATTTAATGATCACTTCCAGGAGCCTTCCTTTATTGAAAACTGTCCATTATGTTCTTCTATTCTCCTCTTCCCACAACAAGCAAACAGAGTTGTGTGACAGTAATTCAGACAAAACGATGAGGAGAGACTTAGGCTTGATGCCTGTCTACACAGCACTGAGTGTATTTAATTAACGTAATACATCACCGTTTTTTCTGAATCTCTACCCTGTTGTCAGATAGCTCTGTAAATGAGGAACAGATGTGAGGGGAAAAAA
This sequence comes from Acrossocheilus fasciatus, assembly GCA_036784905.1. NCBI lineage: Eukaryota > Metazoa > Chordata > Actinopteri > Cypriniformes > Cyprinidae > Acrossocheilus > Acrossocheilus fasciatus. The sequence goes on along the minus strand of CM071945.1, from coordinate 11,588,846 downwards.
GCACTAAGGTAATTCTTCCTTAGAAAAGAGACTATGACTATGTGTGGAGAACAGTTGGGAAATGATCCCACACAATGGATTAATGTGAAATCCAAAGGCATGTTTGTTGTTAAACACCAGATTTTTGCACTCTTTCATATAACGGAACAGGAATAATACCTCAGATATTATGTCTTTAAAATGAGAAATGTAGTGATTTACTGGTGGTGACATATTGATATAATTCCAAACCACCATATAGTTGCCAATGCTGAGTGATATAAATATATTAATTAATATTAATTAAATGTATCTTTAATGAAACTCAGGTTTGTTACACTGGAATCTGGAAGTGGGTGCAGACTAGCTGAGGACATACTGCTTGGTTTGTATGGCTGTGCATAAGCTACAGTATCTCACAGAAGTGAGTACACCCCTCACATTTTTGTAAATATTTTATTATACCTTTTCATGTGACAACACTGAAGAAATGACACTTTGCTACAATGTAAAGTAGTGAGTGTGCAGCTTGTATAACAGTGTAGATTTGCTGTCCCCACAGAATAACTCAACACACAGCCCTTAATGTCTAAACCGCTGGCCACAAAAGTGAGTACACCCCTAAATGAAAATGTCCAAATTGGGCCCAAACTGTCAGTATTTTGTGTGGCCATCATCATTTTCCAGCACTGCCTTAACTCTCTTGAGCTTGGAGTCCACCAGAGCTACACAGGTTGCCACTGGAGTCCTCTTCCACTCCTCCATGACGACATCACGGAGCTGGTGGATGTTAGAGACCTTGCGCTCCTCCACCTTCCATTTGAGGATGCCCCACAGATGCTCAATAGGGTTTAGGTCTGGAGACATGCTTGGCCAGTCCATCACCTTTACCCTCAGCTTCTTCAGCAAGGCAGTGGTCGTCTTGGAGGTGTGTTTGGGGTCGTTATCATGTTGGAATAGAAGGGAGGGGATCATGCTCTGCTTCAGTATGTCACAGTACATGTTGGCATTCATGGTTCCCTCAATGAACTGTAACTCCCCAGTGCCGGCAGCACTCATGCCGCCCCAGACCATGACACTCCCACCACCATGCTTGACTGTAGGCAAGACACACTTGTCTTTGTACTCCTCACCTGGTTGCCACCACACACGATTGACACCATCTGAACCAAATAAGTTTATCTTGGTCTCATCAGACCACAGGACATGGTTCCAGTAATCCATGTCCTTAGTCTGCTTGTCTTCAGCAAACTGTTTGCGGGCTTTCTTGTGCATCATCTTTAGAAGAGGCGTCCTTCTGGACGACAGCCATGCAGACCAATTTGGTCCAGTGTGCGGTGTGTGGTTTGAGCACTGACAGGTTGACCCCCCACCCCTTCAACCTCTGCAGCAATGCTGGCAGCACTCATACATCTATTTCCCAAACACAACCTCTGGATATGACGCTGAGCACGTGCACTCAACTTTTTTGGTCGATCATGGCGAGGCCTGTTCTGAGTGGAACCTGTTCTGTTAAAACGCTGTATGGTCTTGGCCACTGTGCTGCAGCTCAGTCTCGGGGTCTTGGCAATCCTCTTATAGCCTACACCATCTTTATGTAGAGCAACAATTCTTTTTTACAGATCCTCAGAGAGTTCTTTGCCATGAGGTGCCATGTTGAACTTCCAGTGACCAGTATGAGAGAGTGAGAGCGATAACACCAAATTTAACACACCTGCTCCCCATTCACACCTGAGTCATGATTTAATGACTCACTCATAAACACGGATATGTTTTAGTCAGGGATTAATCTGCATTTTTGAACGAATCGGTTGAGGAAATGATTCGGTGGCTCACTCATAAATATATATAATGAAATGACAAGAATTAAGAAATACTATAACATTTATTATTATTATTATTATTTTAACATAATTGAACATGCTCTTTAGTTGTGTTCATGTCAGTGGGCCTCAGTGAGCAGAGGGTGTTGGGAGCTCTTGGGAGCTTGCAGAGGATTGGCCAAATCAGAGACCATTGAACAGATCTGCTGTTTCTGCCCCATTTCTTTCTTTAGATTATCCAGATCACTCTCTCTCCTTTTCAGTCTCATCTGTGAGGTCCGTTTCTTCACTGCTGGGGTCTACGAACACACACACAGTAAAAAATAGGGCTGTCAATAGGGCTCATTTCAATAAAATTAATTATGCATGACATATCAATTTTTTAATGGATGTTTGCTAAGAAAAGGCCCTAAATGAAGATAATTCAAATTCATAACATTATTGTGGCAGACGAAAGTATTAAAAAGATGCATTCTTGTATTTTGTCTGTGCTGTTTTTTAATAGGTCTAACATCAAACGAACAGGAACAGATTCATGCTCCATTTATAGCAGTGAGATTACGAGCTCAGGAAAGAACAAATTTGGTGGTGCTGCTGAAAAATCTATTAATTGCACAGTGTGGAGTTTCTCTGTAAAACCCCAGGCAGCCTGTGGCAGACAGCATGGATTTAGACCTTACATATGTTCTGAAGATCAAACACACACACTCTTGCATCGGGGCACTGATTCAAAAACCAATCCACTGTTGCCACTGCCACGTACCTTTTCATAGCTTTCATTTGGTATACAGTTATGATGGCCCACTCTTCCACTCTTTCTGTCCATTCTCTCCGTACTAAGGCTCTGTAGAGAAGGTGTTTATTATAGACGGCACTGGGTGAATTACAAACCCTATGAAGGTAGCTCTCTATATAGAGACAGGAGACAGTATGTCTGAAATGTCTTCAGACTTATCATGTCTTTAAATAGGCAAAGAAATCAGTTAATTTGTGAGTAAAAGCATCACGGTTCTATAGACTTTCGTAACTGGCGATGTATTTTGCCCGATTTTTTGTTTTTACCAAATAAGGGACAAGTCCGAATTGTTTTTCTGCAAGTCAGAATTGCAAGCCACATGCAAGTTTGTTCATGGAAAGTTTGTTCATGTTTTTTTCTCTCTATCACAAAGTTGGTGTCAGTCAGACTTTCTCACTTTCTACGTGAGCTTGTATGTGTGATACCCTATTATTTCTGTTGGTAACACTGCGTTCCTGCTGGTTTCTCTGCAGCTGGTTGATGCTGTCCTGTAGAGCCTGCTGAAGCTGTTCTGTCTCTTGTCTCTGAGTCTCCAGTTCTGTCTTCACACTCTCAAACTCGGCCTGCATCTGGAACCCCAGCACCTGGCTCTCTCTGAAAGATAGTTATTAGATAGTTGTCATCATCAATATCATATCATATCATATCATATCATATCATATAATGCAATGCAATACAATATAATATAATATGTATTTGTTTTACCTTATTTTTTTGAACATGTAACAATAAAAATTTTACAATATAAAATAATAATTATATGCTATATTATTATACTGCTAAAATTGTATTGAACATGTACAATAAATATAATATAATATATTAACATGCATTGTTTTTAGCAAATGCCAAAAATTTATTGAAAATTGTATTTTTCTTAGTATCTTATTAACATTATAATATAAAATAATAATATGCATCATTTTATGTTATATTATTGTTAATTTAACATAATACAAATATCAAAATCTATGTACAAATGTATATTAAATATAATATGCATTGTGTCATGTTATATTACTTTTTTTGACATGAAACACTCTAAAAAGGAAGAGATGGAGTTTATAGTGTCTTTTCTTAATATCTTACTATAAAATTATGAAACAGTGAGAAAGAGGAACGGAATTATTTGTCATGAGTGTGTGCTTTTTTTGTTTGTTTGCACCTGAGTGTGTGTATCTCTCTCTGGTTCTCCTGCAGCAGTAGTTCTTGTTGTTGGCTTTGTCTGTTCTGTAGATCAAGGCGGGTTCTCACAAACTCCAGGTCTGTTTGTCTCATAGAGACTATGTGCTGTCTCTCGTCAGGAGGTAGGTGCTTTAAACTAGCACAGCCTGACAGCTCACCGTCGCTGAGCTCCAGAGCCTCATGCAGCACTCGCGCTAGCTCCAGGTACTAAACCAAAGACCAAAAATAATGATTCATTAATGATTCACTAAAACAGACTCAAAATAGAGCACAATCTCAGAGCCACAGATGCATGTTTCACTCAATTTATTTTGAATGCGTACTGCACTTACTGTTCTCTCACTGAGCTCCAGAGCATCAGAAATGTCCAGTCTGGCTGTACGCTCTCGTGCTGCTTCGGTCAGAGCTTCAGGGAACGCAAAACCACTCTGTGTGAATCGAATAAGCACATGAATAACACACTTCACAGTACAAAAGTCTGAGACCATTTATATATTTATAAATTTATGAAACATTTGATTATGTTCTTGTTCTTGCTCTTCAGTGCTTTTCTTTATGGTTTCATGAAAGATATAAAGAATATTTTTTCCTCTGCTGTCATAAGTGTTGACCGATACATTTATTCTAATTTTGCAACAAAATATTCTTATTCAGTATGTAAATCTGAATGTGTAAAGCAAATACCACAGAACTGACGGATCCTCTCCGAGCTGCAGATCTCAGAAGTCTCTGAGTCTTCATCTGACCCTGTTTCTCTGGCTCCCCCTGCTGGGGCAGACGCTCTGTAAACAGTACAAAAGAAAAGTGATCATGTAGGTTAATGTTGGCGTGAATTTGATCACATAAGGATCGTCAGATTCAAAGGTTTGATCATTAGTTATAAGGGATTATAAGACTCACTGCTAGGCCACTTCTGTTCAAGAGCTCTGATTCGCTCTCGCATGTCACGCAAACCTTCCTGCTGTTGAAGAATTGCTTCGTCGCGGCGATGACCTTTGTGTTTTGACCCCTGATTGATGACATCATTAGGAGCTGTCATGAGTGCCACATCCTGAGAAAACAACATTCATATAACAGTTAGCAAAGTGACCGTTTGTAATTTTTGAGTGTTTGTGTTTGTGTGACTCCTTGCTTTCTTTGTTGTCCATTTTTTCTTACGAATGTACACTGCTGATCAAAAAATTGGGGGTCAGTAAGACTTTTTAAGACTTTTTTTGTTTGTTTTTGAAAGAAGCCACTTACAAAGGCTACATTTTTAAGCAAAAACAGTAATATTGTGAAATATTATTACAATTTAGAATAACTGTTTTCTATTTTAATACTGTATATTTTAAACTGTAATTTATTCCTGTGATGGCAAAGCTCAGTTTTCAGCATCATTACTCCAGTCTTCAGTCACATGGTCCTTCAGAAATCATTCAAATATGCTGATTTTGGTGCTCATGTTTCTTATGATTCATGATGAAAACAGTTGTGCTGGTAAATATTATTTTCAGGATTTAAAAAAAAAAGCTAATATCAGGCACATTTTGTGCCTCAATAGGACTCATTCAGCGAATATGTTTCAATATCCTGTTATCATTCAAAAAACAAAAAAAGTGTATCCATCCTCTACATGTCAAAAGTGATAAATCATTTAGATAAATGACTGTCCGGTTTGGTGGCAAACTCACTTTAGTGTTTCTTGAGATTTGAAGTGGAACAAGGCTTGTGTTCTCCATCTCTCTGTATGCTGCTGCTTTACTTTTCAAATCCTCTTCAGTTTTTCTAACAAAAATAATTTCATGCATCAATTTATGTCAGTTTTTTTGTGAGCCCATTGTACTGTGTCATACCTCAGTTTTTCTCCCAATTTCTTTGTTTCTTCATCTTTCTGTTGCACTAGTTGTGACATCATGGTTAGCTTCTGTGTGAGCATGCTCAGTTGAATCTTCTGGTCTACCACCAAAGCTTTATGACTTTCCAACTCTAACTTCTGCTGCTCACTAAGTTCTCCTACACAGAGAGACACACACTCAGAAACACAAAAACTACAACATATTGATCTCGTATTATGTTAATTGTGCAGCACCTGTCATATCAGAGAGCCGAGCATGAACCTGGGCCAAGTCACGACTTAGAGCATTGATGATCCCACTCTGACTGACCACTTCCTGTTGGGATGAGACTAGAGATGCCCTGCAGGACCAATTAAAAACATTCTCATTCTGAATACAGTAGATTCGGATTTTGAGTATGGTATAAATTGTTTAATGAAAATAATGACATTCATGAACACTCCGGACAATTTTTAATGAAAAAATATCACTAAATGAATAATTTAAAAAAGCATGTATACATTGTCTGTGGTTATCGTTATAATTTAGATTTTAGCATTTTGACAGTAATTGTGTAGTAAAAATGAAAGGAAGTAGAAAAAGAGACATATTTGCATCTACAACTTAACATTGCCTGATCTATGAGATGATTTAAAGAGAGAGACATGAACTGTGTAATTAGTTATTAAGCAAGAGGTTCATAAATAATGCATGAATAAATAATGAACCTCATGCATTATTCATTAACAAGAGCACAGTGTATGGATATTATCCTTCTCACAGTGAATGTAATGACAGAGTATGGGAATCGGTTTACACAGTAACTAATGCAATATATAAATCGCTAAGCTACAATCTCATATATGCCCAGAGCTGTTGCAACTGGTTTCCAAAGCAGGCCCACTGGCTAAATGGGTGAAATATTTACCATAAAAATATATAACAGATTTTGAATGATGGGTAATGCAGTGATGGTATTCATGAGAGCTTTATTATACCGGAGGGATGTTATGGTTTGATCCGGTTCCTGTTGTTTTTCTGATGTGTAAGATGTGCTGTTGCTTTCAAAGCCCTCCAGCCTACCGAGTGCCTCTGTGGGACAAGTACAACAAAGGTAAGCATGATAATGAACACAGAACACATGTAGGACACATAATATCTGTTGCACAAATTAGTTTTAATTAGGAACCTAAGGCTGTTGAGAAGCTGCCCTCAACAGGTAACATATGAAACTGCAGTATAACAAAAAAAAAAAAAAAAAGTAAAACTGGTTTCTATATAAGCTAATTTCTTATATTTCTTGTATATGCTAATACTTCTTCTTCATTTTAAATCATAATGTTTCTTTGTTTTAAATTTATTTATTTAAATGTAGTTGTTTTTGGACATTTATGAGAGGCTGTGTTCACCTTTGAGTTGCTTCTTCAACGAGTCTCTCTCCTCCTCCATCTCTTTCCATCTTTCCTCACTCTGCTGAGCTTTGTTTATTCGTGTCTCCATGGCAACAATGGTGTATGCATGTTGTCGCACCTGCTCCCTGTACTCCTCTACCTCAACCCTGTGTTTCTTTCTCTCCTCTTCAGCTCCTCTCTGCAGGGCCTCGGCCTCTCTTTCCTCACACTGCTTCATCTTCTCTCTCCTCTCGTCCTCTTTGAGATGTAATTCACGCAGTGTTTCTTTCAGCTCTGCCTCTCGTATCTTGGCTTCTTCCAGCTTGGTTTGCCACTCAGTCTTGCGTGTCTCAATCTCCCTGCGCAAGGCACTCTTGGAAGGTAATAAAGTGAAAGTCATGGAGTTGAACGACTTACATTGTGCGGTTCTGTATCCTATCTCATAATTAACACTTTTTATGCCATAATTTGACTTTTATCTCATGATATTAGAGATAACCAATATGGCCATGTGCTGGAAACTGGGAAAAAGTAAAAATTATGAGAAAAAAGTTTTAATTTACACAAACGTCATAATTATGATATAAAAGTCACAAATATGAGATAATTGTGTCTTTAAAAGTCATGTTTATTATATAAAAAGTGACTTTTATGTCATAATTATGACTATGTCTTAGTCAACTTATTTTGTCATCATTATGATTCACCAAACCATTATTTTGTGAATGTGTGGCAGAAATGGACTTTCTAATGTGTCAAAAGGGTAGAAGCAAATAATCAATATGGTTATGTGCTGGGAACTAACACATATGGGTAAATATTTGGCAACTAGGCCCTTAGAAACCAGATCAAATATAGATATGGAGCATGTGTTGTGAGTTGAGGTCAACTGTATTTCATTTAAGAAGATAAATTCAATTCTTAGTTTTAACTCGCCTCAGTTTGTCTCACTGACTGTAGATCCGCCGTGACCTCTTCCAGCTGTCGCATTAGTGTGTTTTTCATCTCTCTTTGTCCCTCTGCTGCCTGAAACAATAACAGGTCAAAGGTCAGGAGAAACTTCAGTGAAACAAAATTTTATATTGAGCTCAATTCATGAAATGAATCTAGTCCATCAGCTTGGAATCAGTTCTCTGAAATACTTTCATTAATATACAAATTTCCATCGGAACTGGAATGAGTCATATCTATAATTATAAAAACTGAAAAAGCTAAATGACAATCTAATTGAGACCATCCCTCAAGAGGTTTATGCCTCAGAGACTAAATGAAATGAGTTTAATTTGACTTGGTGTTTTTTAGAAAGACAACAGCACCTGCAGTTTCTCCAACTCAAACTGCTTTTGCATGAACTCCAGCCTGCTGTGAAGATCTCTGCTCTGAATCACTGTCTCCTGAAGCTGCTCCCTCTCTGACTTCAGTGCAGAAAGAAAGACATGTTTCTTTAGAATCACTTTCTAATTCTTTAACTGATATTGAAATACTTTGCTGCAATACCTTTAGTTTTCTTAGCTCAGATTGGACATCCATGTGGTCTTGGCACAAAATCTGTAAGGCACCTGATACTCCTAGACAAAACAAGTAATAACAATAATTCAGACTACTTTTCTGTAAAATGCGCTGAAATTTAATAACATTTCAACTTCATTTGTAATCCTGTACTACTGAAAGCAGTATCACTTCTATTTCTTGTCAAACCTGGTTCTTCTAAATCCCTCTAAACTTTCTATTTCTTACCTCCAGTCTTCAATGACACATCAACCCCTGCTGTCTGTAAGCTCTGAGCAGCATTCTGCAGTACTCTGTACAGGAGGTTCAGTATAGAAAGTGAATGCTCCTGAATCCAGCTGAGTGCAGGACTCAATTTCATGTCCTGCAGCCCAGATATTTCCATCAGAACTTTGTCTGCAACGCATGCATCTTGTACTCGTCTCTATATACAAATGGAAAGAGATATTGTATAGCTGTGCAACATGCTGTGCAATGCTGAAACACAAACATACGACGACATTACATGGCATAATCAATGATTCCACCTACTAATACCTGACATTCTTGCAGTCTGGCTCTAAATTTCTGGGTCTCTTCCAACATTTCTCTCTGTGTGTGATCTTCCTTTTTGAGTTTCATTTCAAAGTTATGCACTTTTGTTTTGTACATCTCCATCTGTTCCATTAGCTCAGTTAAACAGTCTAACACCTGCAAAATAAAAACAAATATAAAAAAGTACATCCAACAATGAAATTTTGGCACAGTTTTCTCACAAGCATGTCTGTCCAAACAATATGGACTGAAGCTGGCAAGCTATAAAAATGACAAAAAAAAAAGCACCACAAAGATATCATAAATGTGGTCCACCTGACTATATCTGATTCTCCAGTTCAAGTTAAGTCACATTCATTTATGTAACACTTTATACAACACAGATGTTCAAAGCAGCTTCACATTAATAAAACTAATTATTTCAAAGCAGCAACATTAATCAAACAAGAAAATAACAGCTAATGTTGTAAAATTCTTCAATCAGGAAATGAATTTAAATTAAGCTTTAAAGCAGCTCTACAGAAGATAGCAGTGTCATTATTCAGCTCAAGTCGATGCTGATTTAATTCAGTTCAGTAACAGTTTTGATTTTGCAAAGCTATTGTCATTATCTAGCTCAATTATGTTAAAATTTTGTTCTCATCTGATAGTGTCAGTGCCATTAATATTAAATATCTTCAGGTGACAGTAAAGGAGAAAAAAATGTTGGGAGAAACAAGGCTCAGTCTGTGTTTAGAGGTGCTTAAAACGTGTTTCCAAACTAGTTTTCCGCAACATATAATTTGTCTAAATTTAAATGAAAAAGGTTTTGTTGACATTTGTAAAAATGTATTGAGAATTATCATTTCCATCACCTATACTGTAAACACATTGACACCTTTTTTGCAAAACAATCCCTGGATGTAAACTTGGTCTCTGATTGGCTTGAAATATTTTCTTACCTTTTGGTCTGATTCTTTGTCAGAAACATGCACAGTCTTGACAATCCGGTCACGAAAACTGTCAAACTTTGAAGAAATTTCAGATACGTTAGCGTAATAGATACCAGAGTAGTCATCTTACCAAACTGTTGTTGCTGTCTTGTGCTCACTCACCCTTGACTGGGTGTGTTTGAGTTCTTCTTGAACTCTCTGTTCTCTCTGCTGCGTCTGCTGATGAAGCTGCTTCAGTCTGTCTATCTCTGTCAGCAGAGAAGCCTGTTCCTGCAGCACACATCGCACAAGAAGAACAGACACATGACACCAGATTTCATATGCTACATTTGCCTGGCCCAGTGGCCTAATGGATAAGGCATCAGCCTCCGGAGCTGGGGATTGTGGGTTCAAGTCCCACCTGGGTCGTGGTGTCTAAGAGGCTGTATGTTTATTAAATCATGTGGAAATCAGGACTGGTTGTGAGCGAAGCAAAACATACTCACTTTCTTGAGCGATTCTACTTCACTCTGTCTCGCAAGTTGCTCATTCTGATGCTTCTGGGTGTCTTTCAGCTTTTAAAACAACACCAAACAAAAGGAATAGTTATCTTTTATTGATAAAACATTTTAAAACAGCATCATTAAAACATCTACAGAGCTCAATAGCTGTAGAAAGAGAGGGATGCTGGAACCTTGTCCATCATGCTTGTGAGCTTGGCATCTTTGTGTCTGACGTCTTGTCTGAGCTTGTCCACCTCAGCAGCTAGTTTAAGAGCTTGTTTCTCTCGAGCAGACACATCTTTCTTCAAACTGCCAACCAATGCTAAATAAAGAAAAAAATGAAATAAAACACGAAATACCTAGCTGCTCAGATCTAAAAGGATGGTGCCAGTATGTAATATGCTATTGATAATTCCACTACAACAATATAATAATTCATCTCAATATTACACAAATGATCAAAAGTTTGGAGCAGGTAGGTTTTGTTTTTTACTATTTTTGAAAGAATTTTTCTAGATTACAGTAATGTGAATAACATCTCTCTCTCTCTCTCTCTCTCTCTCTCTCTCTCTCCCTCCCTCTCTGTATAGATAGATAGATAGATAGATAGATAGATAGATAGATAGATAGATAGATAGATAGATAGATAGATAGATAGATAGATAGATAGATAGATAGATAGATAGATAGATAGATATTATCATCCTCATACCTGCAGATGAATTTTTTTCATTCCTTAATTTATCCATCTGTTCTAAAAGATTGCTGATCTTCTGATCTCTCTCTGTCACAGCCTGTCCGAGCATCTCTCCAGAACATCTCTGAAGTTCCAGCATCTACATCCATTAAAGAGACAAAGCAGTTATGGTATTAATTCATTAGCATGTGAAAGATTTCCAAAGGATTTCCAAGAGAGAAGAAACATCTTCATCAAAATAAATAATGAAACTTAAATCACTGTGCTACTTTTCCATCAACTTTTAAAAAATATGTCTCCATACCTAGCATTTTTTCCCCATTCCACATTCTGCATGAACACTCTAAGACACTCTAGATTGTGAATCCAAGTCCTACCTGAGCCATTGCACTATGTAAATGAAATTTTGTTTCTTTTCTGAGATGAGACAACACATTGTTTCTTCATCACAGATTTACCATATGTAAATTTATACTGTGCTGCAATATGAACTATGTTGTAAAAATGGCAAGAAAAAGTGCACTTTATTTGGGTTGTATCATGAAATAAGACCTGCAACTTTGTATTTGTGCATGACAATAAATCTGCTGCTAGCACGTGGTTGCAGAAGGTCTCTTCATACACCCCTTCAAGATGACCCAGGTAGGACTAGTAGGACTCCTGAGGCTGTTTCCTTACCCATCATAGTCACAAAACTAAATAATGTAAAATGTAAAGTAACAAAGGAGACTGTAATACTACACCTGCTCCTTTAGCTGTTGTATCTGATCTTTCTTCTCTTTGATGTCATTCTCCAGGCAGCGAAGTCTATGTGTGACATCTGGATCACCCTGCTTCTTCTGAGACAGCTGGAGCCTGAGAGCTGACACTTCCTCTTTCAGGGCCACGATCGCATCATCCTTCCTTTGGGACTCATCCTCAAAGCACACAGACACACGAAGGTGTCCATCTCCTAGCCGATGCAACCTCTCCTCCTGAGAAAGAACACAGTTGTTAGTGTATTGTTTAAGCCTTTTAACTCTACAAGATGGCATAACAATAGCATTTTAACAGGATGTTGAACTCACCTCCTCCACTGGCAAGACGTGAATGCTTTGAGAATTGTTAGGTTGCGTCTTATTTCTAAGATAACATGCTCTCCCTGTGTTACCACTCCAGCTTCCTGCAAAAAAAAAAAAATTCACAAAAAAAATTTATTTTAGATTATTATATATTATTCACTTTCCCATCATTTTGGTACAGTGTTATTTTAGAATTAACAATATATTGTACTATTATAGCTTTTCTTAATATTTTGAGCTTTTATTTGAATATAATGAGCTTTTATTTTTATATTTCAATTTTTTATTTAATTTTCATTTAATGTATTTTTTTATATTAAAGTTTTATTTCCATTTTAGTTTGTATTTATTGTCAGTTAATCAACTTAGGGTTTCATCCTAACATTTTTTCAGTTACAAGACAACATTTCTCATTTTTGTTTACAGTGCAGTATGTTTTTCATCTAATATTTATATTTTGTTTTATTTCAGTTTTACTTCTGTTAAAGAAATTGTTTGAAAGGTTTTTGTTAAAGATAACCCTTCTCTAATAAATCTAATAAACTTTTCAAAACCTGCATTTTTTTCATGGTTTATTTTGCCCATTTTCTTTCTACTTGGATAATAAAAAAGGTAATAATGAGGTAATATTCAATTTTGACTGACAAAAAAAAAAGATTGTGTGCTGAAAAAGTCTTTACCAGATCTGTAAGATTGGGTTTTGCGATCAGGTGCATTTGGCCCACGTTTAGATCCGGCACTCATGGGGCGAGGTCTGGTGGGAGGATGGGGTGAAACAGAAGGTGTCCGAGCTCGTACCCAGGCCTGGGGAATGGGAGACTGGGCAGCCAGAAGAGGAAACTGTTTGGGAGTGAGACAAAATGTTTTGTATATTTTATATAAAGGTTAGATTGATCATTTTAAATGGTCTACAGAGGATAATATCATATCATTTCATATCAATTTGAATCTGTATTGCAGGTCTCATTTATGATAATTAATTACCATATTTTCTGTGTCTTTGAACTTAAGTCAATATAAAATGCTACTGAAAAAATATCAATGAATAGACACAATATCATTTATCTGTTGCAACACATTTTACTGATTTCTCGCTGTCAATGCAGAGCTCATAGGCTGATCCTCCGTAGCCAAAGTGAAGCTGGTCTCCCGGAGAGAGACGCACAGTGGCATTGTGTATCCGGCAGTCATTGACGTAGGTCCCGTGGGCAGAGTTTAAGTCACGGATAACATAGCAGCCGTCTGCTTCACACCAGTCAATAGTAGCATGACATTCATCCACCCCACTATTCTGAGCAGATGAGATGAGAAACACAATGAATGTGTGAAACACTTGTGTGAATGTCCTCTCTAGTGACATGTCTAGGAGTCCATATGTCATAGGCTACTCAGTATAAGATCATCATCTCATCATGATGAATAACTAAAAGTTGAATCAATAACTGAGTACATAATGAGTGGACACACTGGGAAGGAATAAGGCTTAATACCTGTAGACAGAGGTCAGAGTCTTTGTGTCTTCCTATAGTGGTGCTTTTAGGCTGGAGTTTAAATACCCAGTTTAAAGTTTTGAGGTAACCCCTCATTTCAACCTGCTGACGAAATACAAATTGTAATCCGGTAAATAATATATATATAGCGCTGAATGTAAGGACACTGACGCTTTCTGTTAAATTGGCAGTCATGTTGCCATATTTGTGTCTTTTTTATAACCTTACTTGCAAGAAATATAATAGGTACCAGCATATTTATAGATTGCGATGATTTTCTTGACAACTCACCAATATGAGTTTTCATCTGTCTGAACTGTGTACAACCCGGCTGCTCATAGGCATGTTACTAAATAGGTTGTGTACAAGTGTCATGGTAACGTCAAGGAACTTGCACCGCCTTCACCACAGCATGCAGTCCGTTCTGTCTGGGGGAACAGACGTCAATCTCCCGCCGTGGAAACCTGGCTCGCGGCGCGTTGTCAAAATAAATGAAAGAATTCAAGTTCTCTATTTAAAATATGCAGTTTCCGCACTTATTATTTGATCTCGTTCAATTAAAAAGATAAAATAAAATTGACTTTTTTCGAGAGGAATTTCTGTCAATAATTTTCTGTCACCCGAAAGTCAGTATATTTTGGTGGTGCGAGGTAACACCCTTACGAAAATTAACCGTTTTTACCAGAAATTAAACCAAAAATCCATGCTTAAACTACTATAGTTAAACTGTGGTAACCATTATGGTTTTGCTATAGTTTAACCATTGTAGTAAAACAGTGCTTATACAAATGGTCATCAATACGCCAAAAAACATGCTTATTACACTTTTACTGTTGTAAAACCACGGTTAATTTTTGTAAGGGTAGTTTTAAACAGTGATGGGAATAACGGCGTTATAAATAAACGGCGTTACTAACGGCGTTATTTTTCAGTAACGAGTAATCAAACGAATTACTGTTTCCCCCGTTACAACGCCGTTACCGTTACTGACAATAAAATGTGGCGTTACTATATTATGTTACTAGAATTTAATTTTTCAGTTCATCTGAATGGATGCGCAGTGTTGACGTGCCGTAAACTCTAGTGTGAATGCGCACAACTCGCATGCAGTCGCTTTCTCTCACATACACGCACGCAAAGAAAGATACAGAGCAAGAGAGTCTTTCATAACATGCAGAATTGATGCGCTACATGTAAACGATATTCTGTGTTGTATTTTCCTGTCAAAATAACGGAGCTCCTTTGGAATTCTTCAGCTTTTAAGAACTGCCGCTTTCTCTGGTAGTGGGCGGAACTAATGCGCAAACGACAATCCCATTGACTGGCGCTCACCTATTATTTTGATTTCAGCAAATCAATTCGAGCGAACTCAGACAACGTGATTAATATTCATGAACCCAGCAGCTCATTAATCCTTAGTGCGTTTTATATTGATGACAAATATGCATTCATACTTGGTTATTCTAATTACTAAAGTTCTATCATCATATAATATAAAATTATCATAATATTATATTATAATGCTTGACTGACTGATAATAATTGTCAGTAGATAAATAGTGTAGATTAATGTACAATGTTTTATAATAATAATTTATTCTTTTTAGTGTCTATTTCATTAATTTAACATATTTAATATTGGGGGCATCCAAAGTTATTTGACATTTGAACATTTTGTAAAAAGTAACGCAATAATTACTTTCCCTGGTAATTAGTTACTTTTATAATGATGTAACGCAATTACTAACTCAGTTACTATTTATGAGAAGTAACTAGTAACTATAACTAATTACTTTTTTAAAGTAATGTGCCCAACACTGGTTTTAAACACCTCATTTATCAATCTCACGTAGAAACTAGCGCAGTTCCGAGCGCACAAATCAATTTACGACAGAGCTCACGTGTGATTTATGAAACATTCGTATGCCACCAATATCATCGTACGAAAGATCGCACGTTGATAAATGTGGCGGAAGAAAACAACCGTCGTTTTAATATCACGCCCCTAAAGACACCCCAGAAGCCTCGCCCCTAGAGTTTACGACAGAAACGTAACCTGGCCACAAAGAGGAAGTAGCCTAATCTTATCTCATGAATGAGAAATTAATCTTACTCCAAAAACACCTGTTAAGTAACCCTGTAATTGCAAACAATGGCATATATATATTAAATACCAGAATAACGAAACATTTATAAACACTATATAGATTATTTAGTTCTGCCTAATCCACAACAAAGCCTTTAAATTTAACGGTAGCCTATTACAGAACAAGAATGAAAAAATTTAAAATATTAAAATATTAAACTATGAAGTAAAACACAAATTAGGCTATAGTGGCATTCATTATAAACACAATACAACGTCAAGCTAAATTTAATTTATTGCAGCAAAACTAAACGGCCTCTCTCATTCGACATCCAAATGTTTCCATTTTTGCCATGTAACATTTGGTTGCTAAACTGTTATCTATGTAAGCTACTTCACTTGTGTTCCAATATTCACGTGAAACATCATCCTTCACATGCGCAATAAATGTTTGTTTCGGGGCTGCACGCTGATTTTACAGTGGACCTTGTAAATTGTGCAGTGTAACATTTATGTTTGGTTGACTCACTGCATTGATTTTAGTTTGATTAATGGCTGAAATGAAAGTGGCCTATACTTGTCGCACAGTTGTTGTTGTTATTTTTTCTTTTGTTATCTGTTCATTTAGAGAAATATATTTCGTGTAGCCCTGTTTATTTTATTCCTTTTATAATTTCTGTTTTTCTCCATTCACAGAAGCGCAGCAGGTGCGTGACACGACGATGTGCGATCCCTCATGGTCTGTTGTTTATGCTGCTATTTGCACATATAAAGCTAAAGCTAAAACTAAAGCCCGGGGGGGGGGGGGGGGGGGGGCTTTGTTTGTCGGTTATCTAAATAATCTAAATGAACAAAATGCTGTCATTATACAATTCTCCAAAGTTCTCTATGCTACATGCAAGTTCAGGCTAACTCAAAAACTTGCATACATGAGCTCAGACCTGACGTGAGATTTGATCGTAGCCACCGCTCACGTCCATATTGATAAATTCCAAGTTTCCAATTCCAATTTTCGGTCGTACGTTCGTTTCGTAAATGAGGCCCAATATGTTTGACGTGTTAAAAGTTACTTCAAACATTTAATAAAACTGTTTTAAAAGTTCAGACTGGGCTCTCCCAAGCCAACATTAAAGTTTGTCTATTAACTTACAGTATAGGCTACAGCCCCAGCACATTTAGCTCCTAGCATAAAAGAACTGTCTAAAATAGATATAATTGGGAAAATATCTAAGCAAATGATAATAATACAAACACAACCATAAGAAAAAGTGGAAAAATAATGCTTTTTAATATTTTTTCTTTTAGGCCAAGAGCAGACAAAAATAGTTGTTGAATAAATTTGTTTATTGATTCCACATTTATTTTGTTGTTGTTGTTGTTGTTGATTTTGAGGTAACCACACCTTTCACACTTTAATAAGAGGTCATCACCTGAAAAACAAGAGGCTTGTTTAAATATCTGAATATGTCTTAAATTTATGTCAACAGGATATGTGAAAAATCAGGATATTCTGAAAAATACCAACAGGTTTATAAAGTATACTCACATTGTTGATCCAGGAGATGTAGCCAGACACACGGGTGAAGACGGAGGGCTTCTTGGGGTAGTTGCAGCCCAAGCTGGAGCCAAAACTCACAATACCGTGAACATCCCAGGTGCCGTCACTTCTCTGGCAGTTCAGAGGGCCACCAGAATCACCCTGTACAAGTGAGGTAACATCATTAGTGTGCATTTTCACACAATATCAAAATATAAACACTTATAAGTAAAAAGCATGCATCAAACCCACATTGCAGCTGGACACGACTCCGTCTCCACCAGCGCACACCATGAGGTTGGTCACAAGGTTGCCCCACCAGTCAGACCTAGTGCAGGTATTGTAGTCCACAACAGGGAGCAGAGCCTGCTGCAAGATATCAGCAATGGGGCCATTGGCTGAGGAGAGAGAAAGACAAAAGGGACCACTTTAAGAAAAAAACATTTTTGCTTGAAAATAAATAAATAGCAGTGGAAAGGCACCTACTCCAGAGGCGTCCCCAGCCAGTGACGTAACAGGAGTAGTTGTGAGGCAGAATGTTGCCGGAAGTAGGCAGGCAAGCAGGTGAAATCTTGTCAGTGAAAGTCACTGGACTTGACAACTTGATCAGGGCAATGTCATTGCTGGAAAACACACAAATATATCAAAAACACACTCTCAGATTAGACTTTTTGTTCCTCTACATTAAAATGAGATGAGAACCAACCGGATATTGTAGGAATCCCAGTTCTCATGCACTATAATCCTGGAAGGAGAGATGGCGAGAGAGCCGGACTCGCTGCCGAGTGCCAGGTTGTGCTTGCCCAGGTAGACTCTGTAAGTGCGGCTGCTGCTTGGCAGAAGTTTAAGACATAGTTTGAGTCCATCTCATAATGTAGATCAACTTATGGAAACATTCATTGCGTTCTTTTGATTATTTTGACCGTACCCAATGCAGTGAGCAGCAGTCATAACCCACTGCTTATCGATCAGGGTGCCACCACAAGTGTGGTAAAAGCTGGAGCCGCTCTGGTACTGGAGAGACACCTGAAATCGAGAAGGTGGAGAGTGTTGAATTGAAGCTCCTTTCAGTGCATTTAGTAATACAGTCGAAATGATTTCAGAATTATCATTGCATGTTTCTGTTCCCAAGACAAATTGGTATAGACCGAGTTTTCACTCAGAAATTGCTAGTAAATTTCAGAATTAGTTACGAAAAATAGTAACACATTGAACTAATTAAAAGTAATTTAATTTAGTAATTTTAACAATAAACTTTAAAAAAAAAAATCATTGTTATTGTTTCCAGTGCAATATTCACTATACCTGCCATGGCCAGCTGTTTGGTCTAGCATCAGTTCCACCCACCACCCTTGAGTCGATAGGTTTATTGGTGGGCTGCCCACAACCGTAGGCTGTTTCAAGACAACACACATGCAGACACAATGATAAATTATATGTCTATGTGAAATATATTCCTGCTCATTCCACAGCTTAGGAGCCAAAGTATAAGAAAACGGCTCTTTTTAGAGTTTGAAGTAGACAAATGTTCATCTTACCGCCAGCAATGAACAGAGCCAAAATCACAAATTTCATGATGCCTGATTGCAGTGGTTGCAGGCAAACACTTGTCATTTATATAACTAACCTGGACAGCAACACAGACCAATTACATTTCCTGTAGTAAAGCACCGATAGCATTCCTAGTATCATTTAGCCTTGTAGATAAACATCCCAAAATATCAGTTATCTTACAGGTTTTATTATGCAGCCTGTGAAATGCACAGATGACATGCTGATATGAAGAGTAATCTCTCGCTAAAGCCAGATGGCTTTTTGTGCTTCTGCATATTTGATGTTGATATTTTTTTTAGGGTTGTGAAGTTTCAGGATTTAAATAAATTTGTGAAAGAAAAAACTAAAAATGTAGAGTGCCATTTTCTGTATTGTGGGTTGGATTGAAGATATTTACCTGAAGTATACATGAAAATGAAAGGAGGAAAGAAAAACTAATAAAAATTTGCTTTCGCAGTCAAACTAAATGTGAGAACAAACCTTCAACCTGTTAATCAACAGCAAACTTATTTTGATTAGACTCTACCCTGTGAAATATTAAGGTCAAGGCGCAACAGAGAGCTACTTTTTCTGACTAGTTTTTCTCTAAAGCAATCATTCATTAAAGAAGAATTGAGAGTGAATTGGCTTAAACTTGATGAAGTCTGTGCTCTTGGCTGTTCTCGTTGTTGAAGGTAAGAAGTCCTCAAGACTGATAATATAGTCTGATTAATTTCTTTATTTTTTATTAAAGATAACCACAATGACAATCACCTAACTATTGATTATCATAAAAATGCATGTGTATCAATGACATACAGTATAACAGTGTTCATATTAAAGAAAAGGAAAAATCTATTTAAAAAAATATTTAAAATGTAACTAAATCTAGTGTAGAATGTGAGTCAAGTTCTTAGAAATGTACTATTTATGTTCTTTTTTTTAAACCATGCTGAGGTGAGTAGTAGTAACATTTTTTCTCACACCTTTAGTACATGTGAATGTACACACTTTAATCAAAATTTTCAAAAAAGTATTAAATATATTTTTCAAGGTAACAAGCATTTTTATTAAATATAATGAACTTTTAATTAAATTTTCTTTCTTTTAATAAGGGTTTTTCTTCACTATTGAAGGATCATGAGGATCCTCAAATGCAAACTGTGTGTTTTGCTTCAAGAGAGCAACCATATATTTGTGTTGTTTTACTTTCATTTATATTCATTTATAATCATTTATCAAATAATCATTTTATTATAAGGACAGTTGCATCAACCTGATATTTTTGAGTTTGACTCTTTGATTTTTTAAACAAGTGCACTTGAATGCATCTTTCATACACTAGTACACTCAAGTGGTAGCTAAATACATTTTTTAAATACAAAGATAGTATGTTAAAAGTGCATTTTAGTTCATATTCATGGCGTCTCAAAATAGCACAGTTGAGTACACTTAGATGATCTTAAGTTGAAACTTTTAGTATTTTAAGTACAAAATTAGTACAAATTATATATTTGTTTCATGAAAAGTGCATGGGATGAATATTAGTCTTGTGGGAGGAAGACCCATGTCTTGAAAATTTTGTGCAAAGAATGTACTTCACTATGTATTCACTATCAGCCCTGCATGTCTTCCGCTGGATGGGTATGTTCTGCCCCTCAGTGCTCCCTGTTATGTCACTGGTTGGGGATGTCAGAACAGTAAGTAATGCTGATGGTTGTTGATAACATTTTTTAGACAGCAACTCTTCTTACAATATTTCTCGCCCTCTTTTTCCAATATCATTAACTAGCCAGTGGTCCCGTTTCTGGTGCACTGCAGCAGGCTGTCCTGCGTGTGGTGGATTACGCTTGACTCGACTGGTGGGGCTCTCAGGTCACACAAAAAATGATCTGCGCTGGTGGAGATGGTTACGTATCAGGAGTTATTCTTATGTTTCAGAACTAATCAGTTGGCCAACACTGAATGTTTTCAAAAGGAAAATGTTTGATAAGTGTTTTATATCCACTAATGGAGGCCTCTGTAAACCATTTTCAATTATATTTCTGTTATGTAATTCCATAATGGTAAATTGTTTACTTTGTATTGACAAATGAATAATGTAAATCTCTGACCCTCTATGTCACACAAAACAGGGTGACAATGGCGGCCCCCTAAATTGTGCTGGTAGCAACGGTATTTGGGAAGTTCATGGTGTTTTATCGCATATGAGTCCAAATACCTGCTTAATACTCAAGAGGCCCAACATTTTCACTCATGTGAGCGCCTACATTGACTGGATCGGCAGTGTAAGTGTTTTATGACAGCAAACGTGCAGACAAATTACACTACATGTCCTTTTAGACAGGGTTTATCATTATAGAAACTAATACTAATATTTTCCATTTGTTATCTCTTACAGAGCCTGGCCAGCTATTAAAAAGCAAACAGAAATAGGAGTTTTCAGTCATCCATGTCTTGAACAATAAAAATATTAAAAAACATAAAATAGTTGTGTAAATGTATTAACACTAATATGTTAGTATTAAATACACCCTGCTGTGGTGGGGTCAGTTTGACCTACACTTGCTTTTCAATCTGCTCAAAATACTTTATTCATTTATTTATGGAATTCTGTAAATATTTCTCATTAAGGGTCACGAAGTTTCAACACATACATATGTTTTGGAACGGCTGTACAAAAATTGTTACATTGCTTTCCATGCAGTTCACCAAAAAGTTTGCCAAAAAAACTTTATTGTTTCTATAAAATATAAAATACATGAGAATTCTAAAACTCAGTTTATTCGAAATTGAGACTCATCCAAGGAAAATTCACTTTGCCTTTATCTAGTGGAGTTTTACAGTTAAAAAGGTCTGTCAAAGGTTGTTTTTGCTTGTTAGTTTCTTGTTTGTTATCTTTACTGGACTGTTACACTAAATACAAATACTGTACGATATTATTTACACTACCTAAGTATGCAAATAGTCACTACAAGTATAGTAATGGCAAAAAAACATCAATTATTTTTTAGTGTGTGTGTCTATACAACTAATTTAGAAGAAAATATATGGGTCAAATTGATCCATAATAGAAAATATAAGGAAATTCTTACATTTCTCACATTTTATAGTCTCTGACAAGCTACATTAGAGTTTTTATGTCCTTGCATGAATCTTTAGCATTTTTCATATAGCTGATTTTTAGCAAATTGGGTGGGAACCAATGGGGGTAAATTTGACCCCCAACAGAGAAGCTGTACCCAGTTTTTAAACACAACAAAAGGGTTAACATAATAGATGCACAGTTCAAATGCATGTATGTCCTTTGTGATTTAGTTCTTTGAACACAATGTTTTCTTTTCTTTTTTTTATGCATTTCATAAAAAATTCATAACATTGATCATGTGTCGATGAGGTCTTATAACTCAATGACATTTCCATTACAGCCCAGTCTGTGGCAGTGTGGTGTTTTATTTAGAGAGGGGTCACATATTTCAGGTTCCTCAAGACAACTTTACATGCCAAGTCAGATTTTAGAAATGTAGCTATTATTGGAAATACCACTAAACGAATTAAACGTGCACTCAGAACTAGTCAAAATATAAACACAAACAATGACAAAGACTAGAGATTATAAACAACAAGTGTGCATTAAACCCACATTGCAGAGGAACGTTCACACATTAGGGACATTGATAAACAATGCGGAGGAATCTCTGCTAACAGTCAACAAAACAACAAAAAGCAAAGCCAAAAATACAAGTTTCATGATACATGATTTAAGTGGCCCACCATTTATAAAACTAACCGTAGACAGCACTACAAACCTGCTAATTCATGTAGCAATCCACCAACAGTATTCTCACTACCTTTGTACTGAATTAATAAATGCTAAATAAAATAAATGAATACTAAATGAGCAAATAATAAAGTTATGTCAGTGACCAGAGCATTACATGCAGCCTGTGAAATGCACAGATGACATGCTGATATGAACAGAAACAACCTTGTGCAAAAAAACTATATATTTCATAATATCTGATTTTTTTTAGCTGGGTTTTGTGAGGGGAAATTAGCAATTATGAATATATTCATAGTTATTATGAAAATATATATACATTTTTTTTATATGGTCTTCATTTGAATACACATCTAAAGTTTTGGTGCAAATAAAAAGGAGAAACTGTATAATAGGTGTTTTTTTATTTAATTAAATGTGAGAACACAACAAATGTTCAGGTACAAATTACTTTAAAATGATTAGATTGTGAATTAGTCTGTGAATTATCAAAGTCAAAGTGTACCCAAAGAACCACCAAGGGGCTATTTTATTTGTTTTTCCTAAAGCAGTCAAGGACATTCGTTCCAAACGATTGCTTAACTGCGGTCATACATTACACTGCAAGTGAACTGGCCTTGGCCAGTATATAAACCCCAGAAGAGAGAGCCAAGTTTGAAGATACAACCATGATGAAGTTTGTGGTCCTGGCTGTTCTGTTTGTTGGAGGTAAGAAGCCTTTAAAGACTGATAATATACTGTAGTACTGACTATTTTTTAAAGTCTAAAAACGACATGCAGAAGATGGAGCATCGATCTTCTTTAGCATTTTTAAACAATTATATTACTTTTAAAATGTGTTATGTTTCACCTCAGCTTACGGATGTGGGATTCCCACCAACCCTCCTATTGTATCGAGGGTTGTGGGGGGTGTGGATGTCCGTCCAAACAGCTGGCCCTGGCAGGTACATGCACATTCCATTATTTTTATTAAAACATACTGTCCTGTTAATCTTAATTTGTGCCCTTGTTCAAAAACATTTTCCACTTGTGAGCTGTGTTAACCCTGTGAAGCCTTGAGAAATCAATGAGATCATTATAACAGTATTATAATAATAATTATTATTATTCAAATACAAATAAATATTAGTTGTACATTGTCTATATATCTCCCAATAATATGTCTTAGTAAGATGATATTTAAATGTGTCATTTTTATTGTTATTTCTTGGCAAAATATATAGCCTAATGCAATGCAATACAAAGATGACTGAAAGATTTACAAATAAACATTCCACAAAAGCATTCCCTGTTGTGTTCTTCTCCCAGATCTCCCTCCAGTACAAGAGCGGCAGCAGCTGGTTCCACACTTGCGGTGGAACCCTTATTTCTGATCAGTGGGTTATGACTGCTGCTCACTGCATCAGGTTAGTCTGAGGAACTTAAACGCAGGCAGAATTAGAAGTTAAAAAATACCATTTTAGCATATCATATTTAGTACCATGGTATACATCAAAGTAACATGATATTATTTACCATTTGTGAGTGTTTCTGAACTGCTTTGTCCTCCTCTTGTGGCCCTGCAGCAGTAGCAGAACTTACAGGGTGTATCTGGGAAAACATAACCTGAAAGAGGAGGAGGATGGATCTGTGGCCATCGCCGCTGGAAAGATCATTGTCCACGAGGGCTGGAACTCCTTCACTATCCGGTACAGTAGCCAAAAGTCTCCTCAGAAACAAAAGAGATGCATATCTTGAATAACTTGTGCAATGAATTTAATGTTTCATGTTGTGTCTGGGCCACAGTAATGACATTGCCCTGATCAAACTGGAGAGTGCCATCACTCCAAGTAGCACTATCACTCCTACTTGTCTGCCTGCTGATGGGCATGTTCTGCCCCACAATGCTCCCTGCTATGTCACTGGTTGGGGACGTCTCTACAGTAAGTAATGTTGATGGTTATGGATGAAGCTATGCTGTTAAACTCAACCGACTAGAGCATGATTAGGAGATATCCACATTTTAGATTTTTTTTTTTTTTTTTGTCATTTCTTCTCACCTACCTTTTTTCCACTGTCAATAACTAGCCAATGGACCCCTTGCTGATATCCTGCAGCAGGCTCTCCTGCCTGTGGTGGATTACGCCACCTGCTCTAAGTTTGACTGGTGGGGCTCTCAGGTCACACAAAACATGGTCTGCGCTGGTGGAGATGGTGTTGTTGCTGGATGTAATGTAAGAGTTATCGATAGACTATTTATTTTTCACCAATCATTATTTGTAATCTGTGATTCCAATTAAATGTAGCAATAAGGGGCCATTCACACAGAACATTGTTCCTACTGTAGTACACTACTTTTTCCATTGTTTTTCTATGGAAAAGAACACATCTCGAGAACTTAAGATTTTACCTCCAAACCACTGTCCACATTTCGCGTTTTTAAAAGCAAAATTGCATTCTGTGTGAATGGCCCTTGAGTCTGTAAACAAATACTCAACACAGATCAACTTCAGATCAATAAGCAGGAATACACTTTGAATTTGAAAACACAAGAAATCATACACTTGCCGACTTTGTACAGAGAGAAACCGGAAATCAACCGAATGCAACCAACTCACACAACAACAAGCCTTTTAACCTCTTCCACTCTAAGGCATATTTTGGAATTCCGCCTGAATTTAACACACCCAAGTTTAAATATTCACCCTAGACACATACAGTGTAGGGAATTTAAAAAGCCAGTGTCATTGTACAGGAAACCCTTCAAATTTACTAAATCAGATTGCAAAACATCATAAATAGCATTGTATGCTTTTAAAATATTACGATAAACATAAAAAAATAGGCCTTTTTGTTTATTTTATTTTTTGAATCCTGTCTTTGAAAATCTGTGATTCAGGTTCTGTTTGCTCTGGGGACCTGCTGATTATATTGTTTGACTACACTATGTGCCAGTATCCACCAGAAAAAAATATTTTTTCTCTATCACATTCTGAACAAGAGTTATTCAAATATAACCGAAGGGAGGCAAAGTGCCATTTTTAGTGCATATATGTGTCCTTTGGATTTTTCTAATGCTCAAATGCAATTTTTTTTTTTTTTTTTTTTTACTAATATTACCCCCAAAATCCTACTTTTAATACATACTAAAGCACTTTACTTAAATACAAATATATCTACAAATTTTCTGTCAGTCGTCTCAGTCACTTGTCATTCACTTGTTACTAGCTACTCGCCTATCATCAACAACAAACCGGTCGTGATCCCGCCCACCTGCTCCACTGATTCATTCATTGATTCATTGGCTGATTCAGCATGTGATTGGACTACTAGATAAATGATTGACATGTGATTGGAGAGCGGACAACCTCAGCTTTGAACACGTGCCTGATTATGTATATAATCGTCACGATTAGAGGACCCTTGCACGCTTTGATGATGATGTGTAGATCGCGTGTAGATCGCGTGTTTCTCCCGTCGAGCGCATTTTGTGTTCTGGACATCCGCGACATAACAGTGGATTATTTACCAAGAGGAGCTCACAGAAAAGTACAAATGGGCTCATTTGAAAGAAAACATCCTAGGGTAAAGATGATATAGAGTTTGTGGCTGATTTTAGCTTAGAGCACCTGTAATCGAAGCAGAAATGAGACGTTTGTCTTTGTTTTTTCACAGAAATCATATTTTACGGCCCGATTCTTATGGAGATAATGTGAATTATGATGTTAAAACAATAAAACAAACGACACAGTCACATTTCTGAGAATGAGAGCTTTCTTTTGATGTATGATTTTTCTGTTTTGTGAGGTACATAAAATATATATATTCATATTTACATTTCTGCATCGCCATTTTGGGGGAGGAGCTATTTTGTGACGATTGTTTTTTAAAGCTTTATATTCATTATTTGTGTTCCATATACACAAATATCATTATATTCTGTGTAAAGATGAGGTTTTAAGATTTTAAATGATACTATATATGGGGTGATAGTATCTCCAGAAACATAAAAAAAATAGGTTTAAATGTAATGACGTAGCTCTTTTGCCCGCCCACGGGCAATCAGAGTGGAAGAGGTTAAAATCATTCTGATATCGTTTTAAATGGTTAAATCAATTTTTATGATTTTTATATCATCCGAATGGATGGAATCATAGTCTGGAGCTAAAAAAAAAAAAGGAGTTTGTGTACAAACTCAAATCTGCAGACTGGCTCTGCTTTTTGGCAACTAGTGTCGACTGGTCCAGACTTTAAATCTTGGCAAAATTTGTGCAGTGTGTTCCAGCCTTTAGGTAGACTAAACTTCGATGTCATATAAAGTGAATACATAACGAATTATTTACTAAATTTAAATGATATTTAAGTCAAAAACTATAACTGAAACAACAGCTATTAACACTGCCCCGTCACACAACACAGGGCGACTCTGGTGGCCCCCTGAACTGTGCTGGTAGCGACGGCCCTTGGGAGGTCCATGGTATTGTGAGCTTTGGTTCAGGACTGAGCTGCAATTATAACAAGAAGCCCACCGTTTTTACTCGTGTGAGCGCCTACATTGACTGGATCAGCAAGGTAAGTGTTTTTATAGCAAACATGTTGTAGTAACATGCAAATTAAGCTTCATGACAGTGTTTGTTATGGAAACCTCTTTAATACTAGTGATTTTTTCCCTTAATCTCATACAGAACATGGCCAACTACTAAAGAGCAAACAGAAAATGGGTTTTGTATCATCGATGCCTTGAGCAATAAAAATATTAAATGACACATAACGTTGTGTATGTATTTGCTCTATACATAACTATAATAAATTATTATAAACACCTGGTTTAAATTCACTTATGACCGATATGATTTAGTAACTTTAATAGCTTACAAAGTTGCTGTTAGTGGTATTTAAAACAATAAGATCTCATAGCTCAGTAAGTGACACTTCCATTAAGCTCCGGCAGGTGGCAGTGTGGTCTTTTAATTGAAAAGACAATGTTATGTGCAAAGACACATTTCACTATAGTTTTGTTGGTGTTTTGTATTAAAATTTTCCCCTAAGTTCAAATATATCAGATTCAGAGTACAAATATTACTTCTGGCTTTGTTGGTATTTTTAACCAAGTGGTTATAATGAGTTGTCAGAGGCATTTTGTTGTAACTGACCATATTTATTGAATTTTTACATTCATCAATTTAAGGTCAAATGGTCCAAAACAGGAAGACGGCCTGTGGCATAGTTTCAGTGTAAGCTGTTATTAAATATACTCTTGCATGCATACATATACATACAATAATAGAAAACTACCAAAAAGTGCCCATGTGCAGGTTTGTCGTCATGCAGAGGGGACACACAATTAATGTAGAATTTAGCCAAAGTCTCAATAATTAATTTAAGTGGTACATTTATACGAATACGTGAAAACAAATTCTCTTTTTATCATTAAGAGTCACAGCAAACAATACAGAAACACTATTTTAATCACACATTGCCACAAACAGTGCTTTAAATTAAGGACATTTTGAGCACCCTCTACATTTATCTTACCATAACAATATTCTGGAGTCAATCTAATCTGATAAAACAGATCTTCATCTTGGTCTGCTGATACTGACTCACTGTGCAGCCACAGTGATGTATCTCGGCTCCATGTTCCCAAAGTAGGACTTCTCCCACTCGCTCATGAGGTCAAAATAAAGAGGCCGATCACAGAAGGTGCAGGAGGCCATAGCTGGTCCATTCAGCGGTAGTCCAACCTCCTGCCAGACTTCCAATAGTTTCTCTGTCCAACATAAAATATTACTAAAAATTCAGATTCAAATCATTACCAGTTTAAAATGAAGAGTTCATTTGCAAAAACAGATAACTCAGTTTTTAACAATTTTCAAAAATCATGGTTTTTCATTGTGCATTCCAATTAATCTCAATCAAACTACAGTTGGGTTATTTCGATTAGGTTAAAAAAATAATAATAAAAAAAAATACAGCTAACTAACACAATAAAACAGTTATCTGTTTTTGCAAATAAACTCTTTAAATGTAACCAATCTCATTTTCTCAAATCTGGATACATCCCTACAACAATGGCAGATGTCAGAGCGTTGCAGAAAATTTAATTGCTAGCAGTACAGAAATGAAACTTCACCTTTAAACTGCAAAGAGATAGAGTTTCCCCAACTGCATGACCACTCACCTACAAAGTAGTCCATCATAATGGGATTGTGGAAAGGAGAAGGAGCCAACCGCAACAGCTCTTCTCCACGAGGCACTGTTGGGTAATTTATGGCCTGCACATAGATGTTGTGTTTCTCCAACAGAATATCACACACCTGAGAGTTTTTTGCTGCATTTCCAACCTGTAATACCAGATTTAAGGTGTAAACATTTATATCTGTGCAGACAAATTTCATCCAAAATATATATAATATGTATCTTCATATTTAATAACTAGAGTTAATGGTTCACCCCAAAATTAAAATCATCATCATTTATTCACCCTTATGGTCGCTAGAATCCCATACGACTTTGGTAAATCTTAGAAACACAGATTAAGATATTTTTAATGAAGCTGTGAGGTTTCTGTCCCTACGTTGAAAGTCCAGGTAGCCAAAACTTAGAAGACCCAAAAAGGTCATAAAGGCATTCTAAAACAATTCCATATGGATTGAGTAGTTTGGAATGACATGAGGGTGAGTAAATGATGACAGAATTTTCATTTTTGGGTGAACTATTCAATTAAGGACGTAATGGTTTTTGCAAACACTGACCCGAATGGGGATGATGTGGCTAGGGCAGTTGACCACAGGCAGTCCAGCGTCCAGCAGCAGCTGTCTCATGTGTTTGACGTTTCTCTGATGGGCTCTGCGCAAAGCTTGGCCTTCTGGGCTCTTTAGCACACGCACTGATTCCAGAGCGCCCGCCAGCACCATGGGAGGCAAGGAGGTAGTGAAGATGAAACCGGCTGCGTAGGAGCGCACAGTGTCCACCAGGGCGGCAGTGCTGGCTATGTAACCACCCACACAGCCAAATGCTTTACCTACAGATATTTCAAACAATATCAGCAAAGTTGAGAGGCAAAAACACAGATGAAAATACAGGACAGAATCATGTACTTGATATTGACTGTATCTGTCTTACCCAGAGTTCCAGAGACAATATCGATCTTGTGCATGATGTTGTCTCTCTCTCCTACACCTGCTCCGTGAGGCCCATACAGTCCGACAGCATGGACCTCATCCACAAAAGTCAGAGCTCCATATTTATGTGCTACATCACATAGCTCTTCTAGAGGGCAAATTGCACCTGAGAAACAAGTTATTTTTCAGTTAAAGATGAAGTGTAGAAATGCACTATTATCAGTTGACAATGATTAATTTATTCCACAAGCCAAAGTGTCTGATAAAAGGGTGGTTGCGAAGATAAAGCGAGTAGTATTTGGCTGGACGTGTAATTTAAAAAAGAAAATGGATACCCAATAAGGTGACCCACTCCACATAAAAAAACAACAACATATATTTGAGTCGTCATTTCATTTGTGTTTGATGTTTTTTGACTAATAATTTTTTGCATTGTTTAATAAGGAGAAAGTGAGTGCACTTGTTTTCCCTAAATGTATTTTTTAGTGCACTTAGAAACATTTTTGCAGTAGTTAATAATATAAAGTAACTAGTTTTTTATATAAAGGTATGTGCTTCATTTTACATGTATGTATGTGGCAGATGGTTTTATTTAAAGTGACTTAAACTGCATTAACAATACTAAGAAATAATCTCTTTTGAGTCAGTTATGTGATAGCTCCTTCTACTTACCATCCATTGAATGAACGGTCTCAAAAGCCACGATTTTTGGTGTGAGTGGATCTGAGCGGCTGAGCAGTTCCTCCAGATGACTGGCATCATTGTGTCGGAAAATGAAGCGTTTGGCCCCACTGTTCCTGATGCCCTGGATCATGGAGGCATGATTACCCATGTCTGAGTAAATCTCACAGCCTTTGGAGAGAGAAGATGTTTTAGAGGAATTTCAGAAAATACATTACCGTTCAGTTTGGGGTCAGTGAGTTGTTGTTGTTTTTTTTAAATACATTTAAGCAAGAATGCATTAAATTGGTCAAAAGTGACAATAAAGACATTTATAATGTTAAAAAACATTTCAGATAAATGCTGTTTTTTTCTTTGTATTCATCAAATAATCCTGAAAAAATGTCAGGCAGTTGCAACAAATATATTAAAGGTGCCATAGAATGCATTGATACAATATTTTAAATTGTTCTCTGATATCTGCATAGAAGGTATGTGGCTTAGGTAAGGGCAAAAAATCTCCAGAAATGGTTTTACATGTGCATTTACAACCCTAGATTTCTCCCTAGAATGAAATGGTCTGTTATTGACTTATTTGGAAGGGTCATGAATAATAATGTTGAGCTCTGCTCTGATTGGCTGTTTTACAGTGCAGCTCATTTCAGTAGCTCACACAGCAGGAAGGAAACACAAGGAAAATATATATTTCAATACTTTGTCTCGCAGTTATATCGTCAGGTAATTATACTGTATATAAAATGCGGGCATCAGGGAGCCGTTATTAATATGCGGGGCACTGAAACTGCATTCAAATGCACGATCGCTTTTTACTTTCACTTTCACTTTCAAGATTCGTGATTGCACGAACTCTGTTTATACTATAGAGCAGCAGTACTCACCAGACATTTTACAAGATCAGATGCTTGTCAGTGGTGCTCAGGATCTGTAAATAATTCGCCATCATCCTCAGTCATCTCTCCTTACTCTGTTTATGTGGTAAGTGAAATCTTATGTACTGTAATGTAACAGGGTACAGCTAGCAAGGAGCTAACCATGTCCCTTTAGTGGCTCGCATTATTTTATTAGAACGCGGTATTTGCTTTCCATGCCTTTCTGAATACAGACACCAACCCATGTTATGTCACAGTCGGTGTTATGTTCTGATTCGCCTATTTTTCAGTGGTCTTTTTATTCACGAGATTTACATAAGGAGGAGGAAACAATGGTGTTTGAGGCTCACTGTATGTCATTTCCATGTACAGAACTATACCAAGGTAAATACAGTTTTCCATTATATGGCACCTTTAAGCAGTGCAATATTTTTTAATTAGAAAACATTTATTTTTATATTTTATAATAATTTTTAGTGTATTTTTGATCAAATAATTCTTTCAAAACCATTACAAATTGAATTGAACAAATTTCATATATTCATTAATTCACACATTCATTAAGCACAGGCAGGTCATTGTGTTTTGTTGGATACCTGGGAGCATTTTAGCCAAAGTAAAGAGAGTGGAATCATTGGCTACAAAGCAGGAAGAAAAGACCAGTGCTCCATCTTTCTGGTGTAGACGGGCCAGTTCACTCTCCAGGGCCACATGATAGTTACTCGTCCCAGAGATATTTCGGGTGCCACCTGCACCTGCACCATGCTTCTGCAAAGCCTCTCTAAGAAATGTTAAATGGTTGTGATTACTCAGTTAGTTTGTTTTAGCAGCTATGTATATCCAAAGTCAAACAATAAGAAACTTAAAAGCATACTGTTTTATCATATTATGAAATACACAAACAGAATTTAATAAGACTTATAAGTTAGTGTATTTTGCTGCACCTTCATTTGTTCTTCTCTATGTATAATAACATATGATGGCAAACATTTATTTCATTGTCTGTTTTATGTACTGACCCTATGGCATTAACAACGCGGGGATGTCGACTCATGCCCAGGTAATCATTACTGCACCATACAGACACCTGGGAGCCCAAGCGTCCAGGGATGGAATAGTCCTCAGCAAAAGGGAAAACCTCTGCAAAACGGTTCACCGTCTTAAAGATACGGTAGGTATGGTCAGTCTTCTTTTCCACAATCTTCTGAGTGAAGAAATCATCGTAGTTGAAACTGGGTCTGGCTGAATTATTTAAAAAAAACAGATGGGCAATCATCAGTCAATAAGCGAGGAAGAAAGACAGGGATGAAAGAAGACAGGCACTACTTAAGTGCTGCATATACAGTGAACACTACATTAACAAAACCAAACAGTCTTGGATCAATTCGATAAAAACCTACCTTTTACTCAAAATCCATTATTCCTCATTATTATTATTATTCCATTAGTTAACACATATTTTCAAAAAAGAAAAAAAAAATGTTGTACCTTTTGGCCATCTAATCAAATAAGTAAAAAAAACCACATTCAATATGCATACTGCGCACAGTGTACATAATAACCCCAAGGTCCAAAAGCTACAATTCTTTATACCTTATTTACACCTAAATGGTACTATAGCAAATATGTAAATGTAATGTTAGTACACTAAAAGGTACATATTAGTGCCTAAACTGTATATACTATATTAGTACCTTTTGAAACGGTACTGCCCCAGTGACAGTTTGGTATTTGGTATTTCCTGAGAATGTATGGTTTATACTACTGTAAATCTTAAAGAAAAATACAGTTAAACTCACTAAAGTTGTCTTCAAGAAGGTGTTTAGGACCGGTTGACTGATGACTTTGCAAGCCACTGAAAAGCGAACTCATCAAGCCTGGAGAAAAAGGGCATCAATGTGACAGAAATTCATCAAATAAACACAAAATTCAAGATTTTCGCTTTGTTTCAGCGTGAAAAAAAAACAAAAAAAAAACAGCGAAAATCAAAGTGTTTTGTATTTAATGCCATTGTTTAACTCGTATATTTTCTTTAAATTACAGGCTACGCACATTAACTGTCAAAGCGTTATAGCTATAAAACCCAAAAACTACGATTTTCCAATTAGATGTTATTTTCTAGTACACATGCAACTTTGTAAAATTTCATCTGTAATGTGATCGTCTAAAGACTGGCTTTTGTTACATCAGCAGTCTGAGTCATAATCTGCTTACTATTCACAGCTGAGGAGTTTCTCAAATTGGAGTTAAATGGTGCAAATCGCAGAGAGGAGAATGTCCTCCAAGCTGGGTGTTATTATGTAAAATGCATCCAACCCCTGCATGATACACAGCTCAGACAAGAGAGACTCTTCAGCAGCAAAGTAATTATACTGTGGTGGTAAAAAAACAAAAAACAAAAAAAACAAAGAGACAACTGCTGCAACACATCAGCCAGTCAGCTAGATGATATCTGCTTTTGAAGAAATATAAACATTACATTTCCACAATCCATGAATCTATCACACTGAGAGGGATTGTTTTACCAGAGGTGTCTTGATTCTCAAGATTGGGCTGGACATCCTCCTGCACTTGTGGACTGGCTTTAACTAGTCCAATCTTAGAGGAAACAAAGGGACAGCTCTGGGACATGGAGATTGCCACCTGAGTGGCTGTGGTCGCCAAATGCCGCTTTGGCTCCTTATGAGGGAGGAGGCCTAAACACAATAAGCACATGAATATAAGCAATATATGAAGATAATATGAGCTACAGACTTACAATATTTGGTGTCAATGAGATTTTAATTATACAAATATGGAATTTTTTTAGTCATATTGTCCCTAGTATAGAAAACCTTACAGTAGTATGGAAAACACAAAAATAACAGTATTACCTTTTTCCTCAGAGGACTGGGTGGCTTTTACAGAGATCTGGCGAACAATGATCGGACATCGGTCAGCCAATCCAAAGTACGCTGCCACATTCCTTAGAGAAGGGCCTGGAGTGGACTTCAAGAAGGGGCAATGATGCAGAAAAGCAGACATGATTTTAACAGCTGTAAACAATGGAAAAGATGGTCAGTGGGGTAAAAATTAGGCTATGTGTGGAAAAAATAGGCTTTTCCATAATTTAACAACATTGTCAAGTATAGATTTATGAGAAAGATGCCCAACTAAATTAATCATTAGGTTACTTAAGTCCTTAAAGAGCCTCTAAAGTGACCCTAATCTTAATTTTGAGCAGTGGGTTTCAGGGCGCGGGGCACCTGGGTGCGGCCGATACCGCGCTTTATCTGGACCCCGCAGACTCCCGCTTTCCTCAGCACTCCGTTCTCCAAGTTAAAACACTGACGTCACTTACATTGATAAAGGCTAGATTATACTTACCGAAAAATATCAACCTTATAAAACGTATAAACGTAAAATGTAGCCTATTATTTACGCCAACAAAAACGTTGCGTAGTGAATTTTCGAAAGAGTAAACTGTACGTAATTCCACTTATATTAAGCTACAGTAGCCTGAAGATGACATTGATGTTAATTTTATAACAACAAAAAACTATTATAGGCCTGTATTGTAATAACATATTAGATTCTAGTATTTTATTATATAGGCTATTAGAATAGTCTATATAATAGCCTAAATACACACACAAACTCCTATATATCTTGCAGAGGTCTAGCAAGATGTGGTTTTTCCTATTCAAGTGGTTTGAGGTTCATTAACCTTCACTTATCAGCATCAAAAAATAAACACTCCTACATTTCTATAAAACTAAAGAAACAAGTTAGGCTATCTTCTGTCTGTTGGACTAAAGTGGCTAATTTACATAACAATTCCCATTTCCAGAGTGAGGTTTTACCTGTATTAGTTACAGCCCATTCGCTGTAAATTTATTTGACACACATTGTTCAAATGTAAATGTTGTGTTAATATTATGAAAAACATTAGCCTACCTGTTGACCTGCACTGAGGACGAACTTCTGAACGGCACCCGACGCTCAAACGAACAGCGAAGGAATTGATTCCATCAGTCACTCTGCTCTCACACTAATACTGTGATGTGTGCGTGACAGAGGGACGTAATCTGACACAAGACAAATCAATGGACGTTCACGCGACTGTTTACATTGTTTCATTGGGAAGATATAATTTATTTTGTTTTGAAATGAATAAAAAGTCATTGCAATGTTTCAAATTAAACAAATTTCTATTGATTTTGTAACATTTTATTATAGTCTTGTCGTAGTAACGTGACTCATTCGTCTCTCTTACTGTCTTTTAATGTTTAATAATATAAGAAGTCAAATAACCAAATGTTTTATTTGGTACTTTATGTGTAAAGTTGGTGAGGCACTTCATATCAACATATTAGCAATAAATTGATGATTATTTGATGTCAATAGTATTTATGAATGGATGTTATTAACGAAGCCAAAATACAAGTATGTTCCAGCATTCTTTTTGTGGCCATAAAAATGCAACTGACTTACAACTTAGTCCTGGTCGCACAATAAATAATTAAATAGACACATACATAGATCTACATGCATTATGTCTATTAAAACCACTATCAGCATGTCCTCACTTTTTATGATAAGATAAACAAGGAACATGTTAGTTTCCTGAGCAAAAGTTCTGTTCTTTTTTTAGTCATTTTTAGGCACTTTGACGTTTAAATTAAAGCTGTATGAACTTTAAACACACTTCTACACATTATGCCATTTATACTTCCCCAGATTCAACCCTAGTGACAAGTTAGCGTCTCCTAGTTCATCATAAGACTGGTCAGGATATTCCCCTTCATGTTTCCCAAGTCATCTCACAATCATATCAAGCCAGTGCATCATGACTATCCCTATAAATACCGCATGTACAAACTTATCAGTGCACATTAAAACAAACCATCCGACTGTATTAACCTACAATTACTCACTAAAACACATCAGCTTTACTTACAGCAATGCTACATTTATCCATACATCCAGCAAGAGTTTTGAAAAGAGGCTTTCAAATATCTTAACCAAAAACTGCTTAGAAAAATAAAAATAAAACAATTACATACTTTAAATATATAAAATTTGTGCATAATAAAACCATTCAGGTAATCAAAGGCCCCTCAAAGAATGACTATTTAGTCAGTAGTGCTTTTGTAGGAGTGTAGATCCAATCTGTCTATACGTTGAACGCAACTTTTCCACAGTGGGAAGCACACCAGCATCACATTATTGCTTCTATAAAGTCAATGCAAGGTTAGCTGGAGAAATTAGGTCTTGATGACCTGAAGATTTCCTCCAGCAGCACTAGGAGGCATAGGCATCCCAGGGTTTGAGCCAGACTGAACATCCACAAAACCCATCCTCTGCCTTCTCTTCCTCTGCTCAGTCATCTAAATGAACAAATACACAACCGGCATTTTAGAATCTAAAATCTGAGAAAAAAATTCATTTTAAATGTACCAACATTGTTAATGCTAGACAAACAGTGCTGACATTGATAAATGTACCTGTTCTTTCAGCTCTGTTAACTGGCTTGTGAGTTGTGTGACCACTTTCATGGTGGAGGTGAGACGATCCTGCAGGTTCCTCATCTCATTCTGTTCTCCATCTCCGTCAGTAACAACCAGAGACATAGCCTGCATGCGTGGGAACCAATCCAGGTTCTTGTTCTAACAAGAGGCGACAACAAGACTGAATCAAAACCCATTGCAAGGTGAACCAAGAATGAATTCATTAAATAAAAGCGAAATAGAAATAGAAAAAAATAATAGCAATAATAATAATAACAATGACCAAACGAAATAACAAAATAACTAAAAATTCATTCAAATACAATGAAAGCTGAAAATACAAAAAAGCCTATTCAAAGTATTAATCAATAATATAAAAGCATATAAATATTGAAATAACATTGGTAATTGCTGTTAATATACAATGTGACCGGTATCTAAACAGCTGGAATTTTTCATTTTTATTAATTTACCTTTATCATATGGGCCACGTAACTCTCTGGGCCAGTGTAATCTGTCTTGTTTTTCTCCCGTACCAGCACAATGAAATAGAGGTAGTGCCAGATGTTATGCTCAAATTTAATGTGTTCCTCGAATGATACAGTCTTATTATCAAACTTGTCCCTCTCGAGACCTGTTGAAATACAAATACAGATCAATTCCTTTCTGTAATGTTCTCTGATGATTTATATTTGACTGTCATAAAGCCTGTTAAGAAACACTAGGGTAATTTTTTTACCCACAACAAATAAATTAAGAAATTATATTTTGCAAAAATAAAATAAAGCCAATATTAAGGAATGTTAAAGTTAAAAATTACAGTAATGAGAATATCATGTGCTTAATTGTCAAAAATAAATCAATGCAAATTCAAAAGTTTGGGCTCAGTAAGATAAAAAAAAAACAATACTTTTATTCTGCAAGGATGCATTAGATCTATCAAAAGTAACAGTAAAGGCATTAACATTGTTACAAAAATAATGTATTTCAAATAAATGCCTTTTATCAATTTCTGATTTACTTTCTATCTATAAAAAAGTTTCCAAAAAATATTAAGCACCACACTGATAAAAAATAATAAGAAATGTTTCTTGAGCAGCAAGTCAGCGTGTTAGAATGATTTCTGAAGGATCACGTGACACTGAAGACTTGGAGTAATGATGCTGAAAATTCAGCTTAGTCATCACATGAATAAACACTTCAAAATATATTTAATTTAATAATATATCTAATTTCGTACCACAAATGAAACAGGTGGTCTTCAGTATCTCCTCTTTCTTTTGTTTTTCACTACGCAGGTCAGCAAAGGTGTCAATAATCACACCAAAAATCAAGTTGAGAACAATGATGATGACAATGAAGTAGAAGAGAAGGTCGTACACCACACGAGCAGGGAACAAAGGCTCCTGTAAGTTGAACAATATTGTATCAGTTTGGTTAGGTTTTGTATTCCTACATGTGCACATTTTTATATGGCTGTGGGTCTCCATACATTCTTAGAGGGTTTGCGCAGGACATCTCCGACACCTCCTCCATTCCTCAGCCCATGATTCAGCACCGTAACGATACACATTAGAAGAGTGTCACACGCTCTCTCGGTGTTGTCCTCTTCTTCTGCAAAGACATTGAAAAACATCCACAGCTGAGTTCTGATGCCAACACATTGGGCCTCATTTATCAATCTCACGTAGAAACGAGCGCATAAATCAATTTACGACAGAGTTCACGTGTGATTCATGAAACATTCGTATGCCGCCAATCCCATCGTACGAAAGATCGCACGTTGATAAATGTGGCGGCAGAAAACAATTGTCATTTTAATATCACGCCCCTAAAAACACCCTGGTTTAGAAGCCTCGCCCCTAGAGTTTACGACACGGAGAAATAAAACCCGGCCAAAAAGATCTCATGAAAGAGAAATTGACTCCAAAAACACCTGTTAACCTTGTAATTGCAAACAATTAGGCTACATTCATTTATGTAATTTATGTATATTAAAATACTGGTAGCCTAAATATAAACATTATAGCCTATTTAGTTCCCCTCACTCTACAACAAATATTTTAAATTGAAAAGTATTCAGAACAGAACAAGAATGAAAAATAAGTATAAAATTATATTAAACTATAAAATAAAACACAAATTAGGCTATACTGGCATTCATTATAAACAGCATACAAATGTCAAGCAAAGCTGAAACGGCATTGGGCTCACGAGCCTGTCTCATACCACAAGAATCCAAATGTGTCCATTTTTGCACCATTTGGTTGCTTAACTATTATTCATTATGTAGCCTAAACAAGGCTTTATAGGTAGCCTACTTCACTTATGTTCTAATATCCGTGTAAAATCCTTCACAGAAGCACTGCAAGTGTGTGATGTGAGGTTGTGTGAATCGTGGTCTGTTGTTTACACTGCTATTCACGCATATACAGCTAAAGCCCTGTATAAAACAAAACAACAACAAAAAAAGACATTCTAATCTTACTGGTTAACAATTGACTAATGAGCTTCGTTTGACAGTCAGGAAAATAACCTAAATGAACAAAATGCTTTCATTCTTCAATTCTCCACCAGATTTACTATGCTGCATGCAAGTTCACGTAACTCAAAAATGTGTGTACACGAGCTGAGACCAGACGTGAGATTTGGTCGTAACCACCGCTCGCGTCCATATTGATAAATTCCAAGTTTTGCATTGAAAACATACGTTCGTTTGGTAAATGAAGCCCATTAATATTAAAGTGCCCCTATTATGCATTTTTGAAAATTACCTTTCATGCAGTGTGTAACACAGCTCTAAGTGAATGAAAACATCCTGCAAAGTTTTAAATCTGAAAGTGGACCGTGTATAAAGTTATTGTCTCTCAAAAAAAAAAAAAAAAAAAAAGACTGTCGTTTTTAAAACATTCAACATGAAACATTAGCATATTGCCTGCCCACTTGTTGCTTGCGCAGACCTGGGAATACTTGACCATCAGTCAATTTTCACGTTGGTCTGGATGAAAATGCAAATTTATTATTTGCCACTATGTCCCGCTTATGAAGTGGTAAAATAGCTGTTTCCATGGTAACGGCTGTACACAAAGCAGCACTGCTCTCACAAAGCTGCTTTATCAGGCATGTTGAAATGAAAATGAGACCAATCGGACTAATCACTGCAGATTAGCGTCACGCAAAGTAGGAGTTTGGAAAAATTAAACGTTGAGCGAATCGTTTGGGAGATGTTAAGCAAGTAAGGTAAAAATAAATGCATATTAAGACAATGAAAGTGTTTTTTGACCTTGTGTGCATGTCAACCTGTTGTTGGGGACTCCCAAAACCAAAATATGAACCTTTCATAACTTTAAATATTCTCTTTTATGCTAAACTCACCTTCTGATGGTGCAACCAACCCAGTTTCCTCTGTGCACTCCACTCCATCTGCACTGCAGCTGCTCATAGAGTTATCTGTACCTGCTTATAGGACAAGAAACGCCATTAAGCCTGTGGCATCAATAAATAATAAATTGTATGTTGTAATTCAAATTTATCATTAACACTGGATTTGATTAGCCTGGTAATACCAAATTCTGCTACTTCGCTTTGCTTCGTAGACAGAGTCTGGAAGGGCATAATTGACAAGAGTTCACTTTCTCGTGGGGGGCGCTTGTCTTAAAGGAACACTCCACTTTTTTTGGAAATAGGCTCATTCTCCAACTCCCCCAGAGTTAATAAGTTGAGTTTTACCATTTTTGAATCCATTCAGCCGATCTCCGGATCTGGCGATAGCACTTTTAGCATAGCTTAGCATAGATCATTGAATCCAATTAGACCAGTAGCATCGCGTTCTAAAACGATCAAAGAGTTTCGATAGTTTTCCTATTTAAAACTCAACTCTTCTGTAGTTATATTGTGTACTAAGACCGGCAGAAAATGAAAAGTTACGATTTTCTAGTCCGATTTGGCTAGGAACTATACTCTCATTCCGGTGTAATAATCAAGGAACTTTGCTGCCGTAACATGGCCGCAGCAGGCGCAGTGATATTACGCAGCGCCTGAAAGTAGTCCCCAGCTAGGTAACTAGTTATAATATAGCTGGGGACTACTTTCAGGTGCTACGTAATATCACTGCGCCTGCTGCTTCAGTTGGCAAATTGCCAGGAATATTCTCCACAACAGAGCGAATAGCATTCCGTGTCTCCATGTCCACTGTCGTTTTAGAGTTCCCTCACCTAAACTACAATCTTAAATTCGGCGCTTAGCTCCTACGTCACGGCTCTCAGCCCGCCATCTGTTCGTTGGTTGGATGGCTGGTGCGGAGCCAGAGATAATCTGGGAGCTAGTTTGCTATATCAGACTGAGTACAGAAGTGAACTGAAATTGAGCGGAAGTACGAAGTCTGACGTAGTCAGGCTAGGATTTGATGCCAAATCTGCAAAAAACTATTAAGATGGCCTTGTGACACACCAGCAAAGATGAACAGAGGTGTATGTAATTGACCTGTGTCTAGGCTAGCAAGCCGGTCCACTTCCATGATGAAGTCATTCCTGAGGAAGAGAAAGCCCACGATGGAGAACAGGTAGACCAGGATGATGGCCAAGACAGCAGTGAGGAGAATAGAGCGGCCGTTACGTGTCACACTCTTGATGACATTAAAGAGTGTCTCCTCACGGTAGATCAGATCAAACAGCTAAAGGAGGAAAAAGAGAAGTGAGTAATGATTAGCAGAAGATGTATGTCTTTTTCAGTCATACAAAATCATGTCACAGTTTCTCAATAAATTTAAACCCATTATATTTTCATTGGTGAGTACAGTATCTCAGTTTTATTCACCAAAAATCATTTTACTAGCATTTGGTGCTTGGCAAACGTTTTGTGACATATTTACAATATTGAGGAGTAAAACATTGCAGAAATGTAAAAAGTAAACAATTAAAAAAAGCTACAGTATACACTACCGTAAAAAAGCTTGGGGTCAATTTTTTAATGTTTTTCAAAGAAATCTCACCAAGGCTGGATTTATTTGATCAAAACACAGTAAAAACAATATTGTGAAATACAGGTGCATCTCAAAAAAAATTTATATTGTCAAAATATATATATATTTTTTTTGTAACTTTTTCAAAAAGTGAAAATTTCATATATTCTAGATTCATTACATGTAAAGTAAAACATTTCAAAAGTTATTTTGTTTTAATTTTGATGATTAGAGCTTACAGCTCATGAAAGTCAAAAATCCAGTATCTCAAAATATTAGAATATTTCCTAAGATCAATCAAAAAAAGGATTTGCAAAACAGAAAAGTTCACAGTATGTCCATTTATGCACTCAATACTTGGTCGGGGCTCCTTTAGCACAATTACAGCATCAGTGAGGTGTGGCATGGAAGTGATCAGCCTGTGGCACTGCTGAGGCACTATTGAGCCTTCAGCTCGTCTGTATTGTTGGATCGACTGTTTCTCATGAAAATATCCCATAGATTCCATATGGAGTTCAGGTGAGGCATGTTGCCTGGCCAATCAAGCACAGTAATATCATGGTCAGCAAACCACTTGGAAGTGGTTTTGGCACTGTGGGCAGGTGCTAAAGTCCTGCTGGAAAAGGAAATCAACATCTCCATAAAGCTTGCCACCAGATGGAAGCATAAAGTGCTCCAAAATCTCCTGGTAGATGGCTGCATTGACTTTGGACTTGATAAAACACAATGGACCAACAGCAGCAAACATCACGGCACCCCAAATCATCACTGACTTCAGAAACTTCACACTGGACTTCAAGCAGCTTGGATTCTGTGCCTCTTCAGTCTTCCTCCAAACTCCAGACCTTGATTTTCAAATGAAATGCAATATTTACTTTTATCTGAAAAGAGGACTTTGGACCACTGAGCAACAGTCCAGTTCTTTTTCTCCTTAGCCCAGGTAAGATGCTTCTGATGTTGTTTCTGTTTCAGAAGTGGCTTGGTAGCCCTTTTCCTGAAGACGTCTGAGGGTGGTGACTCTTGATGCACTGACTCTAGCTTCAGTCCACTCCTTGTGAAGCTCTCACAAGTGTTTGAATCAGCTTTGCTTGACAGTATTCTCAAGCTTGCGGTAATCCCTGTTGCTTGTGCACCTTTTCCTAACCAATTTCTTCCTTCCAGTAAACTTTGCATTTAATAGGCTTTGATACAGCACTCTGTGAACAGCCACCCCATTCAGTAATGACCTTCTGTGACTTACCCTCTTTGTGGAGGGTGTCAATGATTGTCTTCTGGACCATTGCCAAGTCAGCAGTCTTCCCCATTATTGTGGTTTCAAAGAACAAGAGATACCCAGAATTTATACTGTAGGGATGGTCATTTAATGAAACTCAAATGTAAATATTCTAATATTTTGAGATACTGGATTTTTGACTTTCATGAGCTGTAAGCTCTAATCATCAAAATTAAAACAAAAAATGTTTTTAAATGTTTTACTTTACATGTAATGAATCTAGAATAAATTAAAGTTTCACTTTATGAAATAAGTTAGAAAATGTTCCTGTATTAATTTTTCTAATATGCTGATTTGGTACTCAAGAAACAATTTTTTTTATTACTAAAATGTTGAATGTAAAATAAAATCAATGTAAAAACATTTGAACTGCTTAATATTTTGGTGTAAATTGTATATTTTTTCAGGATATTTTATGCATATAAATTTCAAAAGAACAGCATTTATTTGAAATGTTAAATAGCATTTAATTGAAATTTGATCAATTTAATGCATCCTTGATGAATTAAAGTATTTATTTCTTTTTTAAAAAAAATCAGAAAACAAA
Source organism: Acrossocheilus fasciatus (assembly GCA_036784905.1). Lineage (NCBI taxonomy): Eukaryota > Metazoa > Chordata > Actinopteri > Cypriniformes > Cyprinidae > Acrossocheilus > Acrossocheilus fasciatus. The sequence continues at coordinate 11,545,291 of CM071945.1, read as the reverse complement.
AAAAATAAGTTTAATTGGTAGGTAGTGTGAGAGTGATTAAATAAATTTAACACCCACCAATATGCTGTAGAAGAGCTCGTGGACAAAAAGCCCCAGCGTGCTGGTTAACACATAGGCCAAATGGTACAGGAACTCCACGTCCATCACCATGGCTTTATAGCCCATGATGAAGGTGCCGTTGTTTCCCACAAAGCTCACCACAAACACAATCTTATTAATCAGCTGGTTAAAAAGAGAAATTTGGAATTAAATACATTTGTTTTTATTTAAGCAAACATATAGTATTATGGTATGTAAGACTTACATTGAGAGCCCCCAGCAGGATGAGAGTTGGCCCGATGCCAAAGTGATAGATGCAGCGCAGGGTGATGGCGACAGTGAGGGACTGGAACCCATAGCGCTTGGATAACAGGCCCAATACAGCCAATCCAGCAAAACACCAGAACAGCATAAGCAGCAACGAAGTGTCTATGCTACCTGGAAGCACAAGAGACTGTTAAAACTACATGAAAAATCATATTTAGAAAACCAAATGTTGGCCCATAATTGTGTGCTTTAAAATTGATGGTAAATGTAGCATTTATACAATTAAAAGTTACCAACAGATAATGCACACATAAACATACCAGAATGACCAGAGTCATGTGGGTAGAACAAAGCGATGATAAGATTGATAAACACAGCCAGATTGAATGATATGGTGCCCCAGAGAGACATTCGACGAGAGAACCAGTACAGCACTGGCATGCCTAAAACACACCAACATCACAATAAACCTGTGTTGAGGATAATTTGCAGCATTTTGAACTCACTAAGCCACAGGCTAAGCCCAATACTTACTTCGAAGTTTTTTCTGCCATTCCATTTCATTGTGCAGGAAAGAGGTCTGATCGAAGAAGTGTGTGACCTTGCTGCCCTGCTCGTCCTGCTCTGTGGTGTTAAACACACGGACCTTTGACTCCTCCGTCAGAAACTCACAGATCGGGTGAACAGGAAACACTATCTGCTCCATGCTACGGTCCTCCCGCACAATCTGCATGTGACATGCCAACAGAAATTATTTCACAACTTCTCATAATTACAAATGAATTTTCATTTTAATTTTAGCTTACACACAGCACAAGCCTGATTTCGTGAGCTGTATGTGAGGCGGCCTTGTGGGTGTGCGCTTCAAGGGTGCATGAGCACACAGTCTAAGAGAACGCTTGAGTGCTGAATGGTTTAAAAATACTGGCAAAACTTAAAAAGAAATGCAAATTACAAACTTAAATGATGATAATAATAATAATAATAATAATAATAATTCCTTACATTTATATAGCGCTTTTCTAGGCACTCAAAGTGCTTTACTTTTGGAGGGGGGGTCTCCTCATCCACCACCAGTGTGCAGCATCCACCTGGATGATGCGACGGCAGCCATAGTGTGCCAGAACGCCCACCACACACCAGCTTACTGGTGGAGAGGAGACAGAGTAATGAAGCCAATCAGCAGATATGGGGATTGTTAGGAGGCCATGATGGTCAGAGGCCAATGGGCGAATTTGGCCAGGATGCCGAGGTCACACCTCTACTCTTTTCGCAAGACATCCCTGGATTTTTAATGACCACAGAGAGTCAGGTCCTCGGTTTAACGTCTCATCCGAAGGATGGTGCTTTTTACAGTATAGTGTCCCCATCACTATACTGGGGCGCTAGGACCCACACAGACCACAGGGTGAGCACCCCCTACTGGTCTCACTAGCACCTCTTCCAACAGCAACCTAGTTTTCTCAGGAGGTCTCCCATCCAGGTACTGACCAGGCTCAACCCTGCTTAGCTTCCGTGGGCAACCAGTCTTGGGCTACAGGGTGATATGGCTCCCAGTTGATGTGTGTCAACTGTGACAATTCCTGTGTCAACATTACAGCGTGCAGCTCACTTATAGTGCAGACGCAATGTGGTGATTTGAAGCCATTAGCACATTTTGAGAGGAAAAGACAGAGAGTGTCATTTCCATACCTAAAATACATATTTTACAGTCACTGTTATGCAAACTGATCATAAACGCAGTTAAAAGGCTTCTTACCAGTGAAACTTACATCTACCACAGTTTATCATGGGTAAAATGGAAAATGTTTCAATGTTACAAGTATTTCAGTCAAATGTAATTTATGCAATATTTCAAACCTTAAACACACAGGGGAAAGTTCCAATTCCATGGGGGGGAAAAACGCAGACTTGGCAACCCTGCATCCAACACGAGCTGCGGGAGTCAGATTTAATTTAACTGATCATGGGTCAAGATTAAGGAGAGATGACTGAAAGACCATGCTAAAAGAGATAGCCTATCCTTAGCTACCGTTCCATATTGGAGCCAATTCTCTTTAGCATGTATATTAATGATTTACCCATGGTGTGACAACAATGTAATATCATAATGTATGCTGACGATATAATTATTTTCACGCATGGTAAAAATGCAGAAGAGGTTGCAAATAAGTTGACAGATGTTCTGGCAAAAATCATATCCTGGCTCAATCAGTGTTATCTGAAAGTAAACGTATCAAAAACAGCCTGTATGTTCTTTCCTAAAGGACATAGTGTTGAATATAAAACAGGATATTTTCATTTCGGCAGAGAGATTACAGGTTGTTTCGGAATATAAATACTTAGGGTTTCATTTCAGGTTTGCCAGGTTTTCACAACAAAACCCGCCCAATTGCTACTCAAAACTAGCCCAATCGCGTTTTGAGGGGGGGGGGGGGGTTCCCTGGTAAAAAAAAAAAAAAAAAAAACGCATTCCGGGGGGTTAAATACACGTTTCTTGGTAGTGTTCCCCTGGTAAAATTTGCATTCCAGGGGCTAAATATCACATTACTGGGGGCGCTTCAACCCGCGGACATGAAAAACAATCTGTGCCAAAGTAGCCCAATTCACAGACTTGGCAACACTGGTTCATTTGGACTCATGTCTTGGTTTTAAAATGCATATAGAAAAGGTATGTAAAAAGGTAAAATTTTATTTAGTTAATTTTCGGTTTATTAGAAACTCTATCAAATGAGGCTGCAAAGGTATATTTTCATTCTATGATTCTCTCATATTACTTATTGTCTGATAAGTTGGTCTAATACACATTCTATATTTCTAAAACCATTGGAATTAAGGTACAAACAAGCACTTAATTTTAGCTAAAAACAATTTAGTTTTCACCACTGTTATATTTTAAATACGTATAACCTGCTCAGCTGGGAAAATATCATTGATTTTAAAAATGTTTGTTTAGTTTACAAGATTATGCATGGTTTAGCTCCTCCTCCTCTGGTTGATTTTATTAAATTTAAATCTATTGAAAACAGAGTAACTAGAGGTGCAGCTAAAGCTGATTGCATAATTCCACATAGAAATACCTCGCTTGGTCAAGCTGTTTTTTCATTCAGAGCAACACATCAGTGGAATTCAATACAACAATCAATTAGAGCAGTGGTTCCCAACCTGGGGGGCGTGCCCCCCAGAGTTCACAGCGGGGGCGCGGGAGCAGATATACTTTGAGGTTGGGCTGGACGATAAAACGATAACTACAATTATAGTGATATAATTTTCCTCGATAAAACAAGTTCGATAAACATTCAATGTAATGTTCATACGAGAAAAGCGGAACAAAACAGCGCTACTCATTTGAACCGCGCCACGCGGACCATATCCGCTCGGTTCGAACAGCGGCGCAGCGCAGAGCGCGCTGACTAGAGCAGATGTGTTTACTCGCCAAACATTCAACCAATAAACAGCGCTGTGAGATCCAGTGAGAAGCGCTTGAATTCAGTGAATAACACATATGACTGGTATAAACTAGTATCAGTCGATATCAGTCAACTGATATAAACTAGTTTAAATCCAGATAAAACAGCTCTAACAAACAGCAGAAAAACACTGTGTGCAACGATACAGTCAGAAGGCTTTTCAATCTACAAATCGCCATCGTTTTTACCACAGTATTGAGGTGCTATATGTGTGGTTTTAAGTCTGGTTATCATGATGTAAATGTATGCTACTATGGAAGAACAATGGTTAATTTTAATAAAACTCAAACAGTCAGAAAAATAAAAATTCTCCATATAAAAAAGAAGGTTGTTGCCATTTTTTACAGATGTTACTGTTTTGGATAAAGAACATAAATGTACATCTGCATCCTAACTCAAACTACTCCTGTCAACTCAATGTCAAATGTGCATTTCTAAGAGACAAAAAAAATATTATTATTGCATATATATATATATATATATATATATATATATATATATATATATATATGGGTGTGTATAAATATAATGGGGGGGGGGGGGGGGGGCTCAGATTACCATATGCGTATGTAGGGGGGGCCATGAAAAAAAGGTTGGGAACCACTGAATTAGAGAATGTACATCATTTAACTCATTTAAGCATCATTTTAAGAAATAGCTTCTTCATAACCAACAATGTGAACATTAATGTTGTTTATTTATCTTGATAAACTGCTTTTTATATATATTTTTAATTATTTTAATTTATTTCTTTTACTCAATTTTTTTAATTGTCATTTTGTATAATTTGTTGTTTAACTGTATTTTAGAGAATTATTTATAATTTTTTGGTTGAATTTCATTGTTATTCTTTTTCTATTTTGTTTCTTTTCTTTCTCTAGTTTTTTGGCCTAATAACATCTGGCAAACGGACTACCAATGAAAACTAGCCTTCGAGCTAATTTGGGTACATTTACATTCATGAATGTTGATTAATGTAAACTGTACTTTTTTTGTGAAATAAATAAATAAATAAATAAAATGTGATCTTGTAAGAAGTGCTCCCTTTACACAGAGTGCATGCAATCAGCGAGTGAACAGCGAACGCTCATTCAAAAGAGATTTAAATTCTCTGCATATTGATAGCGGCTCCCTAATGCGCGAAAATTATATGCAATATTAGATTGTTTGCATGAACAGGCGGTAATGGTCAGAATTTCAGCGGGAGCAGGATTAAGGATACAGTTCTGCACAAAACACACACAATGAATGATGACTGTAGAAGGCAAAAGCCGAATCCTGGACATTTTGGGCAATTTAGAAATCTCGGTTGGATGCATTTTTTAGGTCCAAAAAGAGGACATGTCTGGGAAAAAGAGGATGTATGGTAGCCCTACCTGAAGCTTATCGGTAGTCCAGTATTGACCCAATTACATACCGGTCCAAAAAAAAAATAGCAGTTCTCGGTACCCATCCCCAATTACAACACACAAAGAGAAAATATTTTTTTTTTTTTTTTGTATTACCTCAATCTGAGCCGTTTGACGATCATAGTACTCTAATGGATCCTCCTGTAGCTCCTCCTGCTGCTTGTTCAAGGTGAGCTGCAATAAACACAAGCAATAAAAACAGAAAATGTCTTACATACTGAATGCATGTTCTAGGAAATAGTGAAAATATGCTTCTAGTGCTTAAAGTAAAATTCACAAGTTACCATAGAAGAGATGCTTTCCTCTCCTTCCTCATTTGTCTTCTTTTGTGGTTTAAGCAGTGTGATGAGCATTTTGTTGTGCCGGGCAAGCTGAAAAAAAAAAAAAAAAAAAAAAAAAAAAAAAAAAGAGAGAGAAAACTGAAACTTGATGGTCTTTTACAAGCAAACTACCAGTAATAATAAAAAATAATAATAATAATGACAATAACAATATGCATATTATGTTTTCATTGTTCTATTGATTGTTGTGTTCGAATGAAAGTAAAAATGATCACTACATATCAGGTATTGGACACAAAATAAGGCAAAATAAAAATAATCAGTAGCAGTCATAAAAACAATTCTCCAAAGTATATCTTTATGATGCAGTGGTCCACCTGTAATGCCAGGATGTAGATGTTGTGTCCAACTTCCCGTGGTGAAACTTCTCCCTCCTCATTTTCAGCCTCTTGCTGGTAAGCCTTTTTTATCACCTCCACCTGAAGACATACAATACAGTACTCAGTAATGTTACAACGCTACTGTTACACTTCATACACATAATACACAAGACACAGCAAAACTGACCAGTTCCCGGGGTCGAAGGTTAAACAGGATTCTCTCTGCATTCTCACTGTCATGGCGACTCTCCATCAAAGCGAGCAAGAGCTTAGAGGCGTTGTCCTGATAATAAATCACGTATAGTTGAAAATAACGATGAACTTGATTTATTTATGATTAAAGTAGAGCCTCTGTTCTTGTGTCAGGACTGTATTCTCACCTTGAGCTGTAGCACCAGCTCCATACGGTAACGACAGAGAGGACTGATGTCATTCAGAATCAAGGCCGTGATGATGTCAATGCCGTTGCACTCATGAGAGACAATGCAGGTCTTCAGAGAGACAAAAATCAATTTCATGAATGACATTTTTTTCTGAATTAAAGAAACAACAACTTAATTTGTCTTTGTCAGAAAAATAATTTCAAAAGGAAAGAATAAACATCAGCTTGTGTGCTTTATAATAATTGGTAAGTGAAGCTCTTTCTGAATCTGGTGTTTTCTGATTCTCTGTTTCTGAAGCTCCTAAGGATTCATTCAGTACTTAAAGTAAATTCTCAGCCAGGGATTAAAAGCATCTATGGCCAAAAATGATTTATTTAAAATAATACCAGTAGTAGAAATCTCACCTGGTTCTCTTGGCATGGTCCTTGGCAGTACTCTGTGAGGGTCTCCAGGGTCTGTGTGATCAGCTCCACGTTGTTCTCATTGATGTAAAGGCCCAGCAGACCAAGCCCTCCTGTCGTGCTGCCGCACATGATGTCCAGAAACTGGAGTGTCTCACAAACCAGGTTATAATTTGTTTTATTGCTCTGAGCGCGAAGGAAATTCTAAGACAAAAAACATGAAATTTATTAAATGAACAGACAATAATATAATAAATTATCATCTTAATTAATTCTCATATCTCATATCTTAATTAATTCTTCATATTTTCAACTTGCATCTTGATTTAGGACTTTTTATATATATTTGTATTGGAAAACAAGACAATAATACTGAGGAAGACTTTCTGCTCTGATTTAATACCTTTTTAATAATAATAATAATAATAATAATAATAATAAATGCATTTTATTTATAGGCACCTTTCTAGACATTCAAGGTGTCATTAACAAGACAATCACAATATTTTTAAAAATAAATAAATAAATAAACAAAAGACAATGATATTCAATACAATTTTTTTTTTTTTTAAACAATCCAGTTTGGACAGAGGGAGTAAGCTATTCTAAACAGATGGGTTTTGAGTTTGAATTTAAAATGTGGGAAAAAATTGTTACGAAGGTCAGAAGGGACTGAGTTCCAGAGCTGGGGAGCAGAGTGGCTGAAAGCTCTGCTCCCCATAATAACAAGGCAGGCAGGGGGAATAGTGAGATGGATGGAGGAAGAGGATCTGAGAGTGTGAGCAGATCTGGCAATATAGAGGAGGTCAAAAAAATATGGAGGGGTGAGATTATGAATGGCTTTAAAAGTGAGGAGAAGTATTTTGTAATTAATACAGTAAGTGATGGGGAGCCAATGAAGCGGTTGTAAAATTTTAAGGAGTGCTGTTTCTGTGCTATGGAGGGGACAGGAACCAGACTGGAATTGTTCATATAAATTATTGCAGGAGTGATGGGAAACTACACAGCAACTTTTTCAAGAATTTTGGAGATGAATGGAAGATTTGAAATAGGATGAAAATTATTAAGGTTGTTGGGATCTGAACCAGGTTTCTTCAGAATTGGAGTTGTTTTGAGAGAAGAATGAACAATTCCAGTGGTAAGGGAAGAGTGAATGATGTCTGTGATAAAAGGGGAGAGAGAGGGAAGGGTGGCATTTACAAGAACAGTAGGAAACCCTGATCATTCTCAAAGCATGCTAGATGACATGATCATCATAACTGATCCTAAACTGATTGTTAATCTGGGGTTGTTCAGACCTGAAGGTCCTGATTGTGGTTCTCACAGAGCAGCTGTAAAAAGCGCAGGATGGGTTTCATGATGGTGACAGAGGGGCCCATTTCTGTATCTACTTCCTGCAGCTCAGGTTGAGGTGGCTGCTCAGGTTGGCCAAAGGAAGGCCCTGCACCTATAGAAAACCATTGTTAGAGTCAGCAATAAATGTAGATTCAACTGTTTCATTTATTAGAAATGTATACTAAAAATAAGATGTAGCATAACTTTATTAACTAACTTAATAACAAAATCATTTTGACCCCTTCCTCTCACAATGTCTGCACTTCATACACTTTTTTTTTCAAATTACCTGTCTCTATATCTTTGTCATCTTTGGCTTTATTGCTCATTTCCCCCACGTTGACAGAGATGGTGGATTTGATGTCCAGCTGTGCGTTCTTCATGCGGTCATTTAGTACTTTAAAAAACCTCTCTGATTTGTTGTCTCCCATCATGAGTTTGTAGAAAGAGTTCTGTTATAAACAGGAACCGATTTATATATAATAATGGGTACTTTTCCTTGAAAATGCAACATTTATATTTTTACATATATATATATATATATATATATTTTTTTTTTTTTTTTTTTTTTTTATCAAAGCTATATTTTTACTGAAGCTGCTTTCCCACCTGGATCTCTGTGTTGCCTCCTTCCAGCAGACAGATGGCGAGCTGAATGCTCTCCTGAAAGATCTTCTCATTCTTAGAACTGGTTATGAGGTCTATGAAGAGTTTGGTGCCACCTTCTTTGTCTAGACGACACTGTAATGCTGCAACTGCCAGCCAGTCTCTCTCTACCTCTCCACCTGCACATACACACACACCACTATTTTCCACAAGACATCCACAAAAATGTTTTGTGCTGATCTGGTTAACAATTACAATTACAAGATTAAGTAATATGTTGTTTGTGTGATATTACTTAATTATTCTATGATTTTTCATCAGTAAATTACAAATTACCTCCTCCATGTTCAACAAGCTCTGCTTTGATGTTCTTTTTGTTGTTGAAGAGGTAGTTCTGGAGCAATACCTTTCTTAAGGCAAAGCCCTGCAAAAGACAGCACTTTTACTGTTAAATTAAATAATGATGACTACAGAACCCAAACTAACCCACCCAAAAATAAAAACGTTTGGAATTAAAAGACATTTCCAGAAGTCCCGTTTTACTCTGGAAATAACACCAAGCAATATTCTAGGTTAAATACAACTGTGACGCACTGTAAATTCATTTTAACTCATTCCTCAGTCTGTAAAAACACAGGATAAACTTCAGGTTATGCAGTTCCCATGAATGAAGTTATCCATGTGAAAAGTAAAAATTTAATGGTTCTAAAATGTTTTTGATTATTTAAGAATATACCTTAGAACAGAATGTCCCTTGTTTTGTAAATATGATATTCATATTAAATATTTATTAATTAGAATGTACGTTTAGAATATTAGGTTAAACTAAGAATATATTTTTGAAATTTTAAAACGGAAAGTTAAATGATTTAAATGAAAATGAAAGCATAAAAAAAGTAACTTCACCCAATTAATATGTTAATGTTAATATAATTTACATTTGAATGAGAAATTCTTTGATTATGTGGTGATCTTATTAATATTATTATCTAATCTCACCTTCTCATCAAAGTCCAGCTCACGAATGAGCATTTCCTGTAGAGTTCTGAGCACTTTGATACAGAGCTTCTCGTCTGAATTCATGAGGGCCTTTGTGTGCTGGATCAGTCTGTACAAAGTTAAAAAGAGTAAGGTGATGATGGTGCACCCTCACAAATAGTAAAACAGTATTATGTAACATAAATTCTGTGTTTATTTGACTGAACCACAACATGCATGCTAAAAGTTTTATGGTAAAAGTCCCAGTTTAGACAGAAGTGACACACTTAGATATGAAGCCTCCTGATTCACAGCGTGATCGAGCATCTGTGCCTTCCAAGAACAACAGCTCGGGCTGGTGCAGCACATCCACCAGCACTGACAGCTCTGCATTAACCAACGGCATCACACGCTCCTCCAGTGTGTTGATGATATCCTAACAGTGGTACAGAAACAGCAATACACTACATTTACAGTATACATTATTATTGATAGAAATATGAATCAAACAAACTAGTTAAGTCTGTATTGTGTCATATGCATTATAGTCCAGGAGTGTCATGCACAAGTTATGTAAGACAGTCACAGTATTTTTGACAAACACCTTTTTTAATAATAATCACTTGACTTCAAAATCTAAAAGGAGATTAAGTAGGCACACATGCATATAGGCACCTGCAGTTTCTCAATGATGTTTTTGTAGTCCCAGGGGTTGGAGGGAGCAACTGGTCTTGTGAGGCGTGACAGGTTTTTGTTGCTGTGGCTGGAGCGAGACAGTGTGAGGGCATTACTGTGACTCAACATCATATTGACATGAGCCTCCAACTCTATCGGCAGAGGGATGGAGCGACTCTTTGCTGTGGAAACAGTCAGAAAAACAAATAATTCCAAAAAAATAATTCATATTCCAAAAACCTTTACTACAGGTTCTCTCACTCTGTGAGAGACAGAATAACAACAACAAAATCCAGAAAAATGCATTTCAAAAAAGTTAGAAATTGATTTGCATTTTAATGGGTCAAAAAATTATTTGACCCCTTCGCAAATCATGAGTTAGTACTTGGTGGCAAAACCCTTGTTGGCAATCACAGAGGTCAGACGTTTCTTGTAGTTGGCCACCAGGTTTGCACACATCTCAGGAGGGATTTTGTCCCACTCCTCTTTGCAGATCCTCTGCAAGTCATTAAGGTTTCAAGGCTGATGTTTAGCAACTCGAACCTTCAGCTTCAGTTTTTCTGGATTTTGTTCGTTGTTATTCTGTCTCTCACTGTTCAAATAAACCTTCCATTAAAATTATAGATTGATCACTTCTTTGTCAGTGGGCAAACACACAAAATCAGCAGGGGATCAAATAATTTTTTTCCCGCACTGTATATATGAGAACTGAAGCTCCACATTTTAGGCCTGTAAAATATTTTTTTTTCTTTTTGTATATCTTAGAATACGTCTACTCTCTTAGAAAGCAAGTTGACCTACTTGTCACTGCCAGAGTTCGGATGCAGGACTCTACTTGGACTTTTTGTTGTGGCTGCAGCCAGGGACAATCTAGCAGACGCATAGTAGACTGCAGCAGCTGCTTAACAATGTTATGATGAACCTGAATGAGACAAAAGAAAGAGAAAATGAGAGGGAGGAAGAGAAACCTGGAGAATTAAATGTGAATTTTAACTTAATACATTTATTCAGCAATGGCATTAAATTGATTAAAAGTAAAAGTAAAGGCTTTTACGTTGTTGCAAATTTCTTTTTTTTGTAAGTAAAAAGTTTTCCCACGATTTTGACAAAAATATTAAGCAGCACAACTGTATTAAACATTGATAATAATAAATGTTTCTTAAATGTTTCACCAAATCAGCATATTAGAAAGATTTCTGAAGGATCATGTGACACTGGAGTTTTGAGTGCTGAAATGCTGAATAAATTTCATTTGTGACCCTAGTAGACCATAAAACCAGTCTTAAGTGTCAATTTTCCGAAATTGAGAATTATACATCATCTGAAAGCTGAATAAATAAGCTTTCCATTGATGTGTAGTTTGTTAGGATCGGACAATATTTGGTCTATTTGAAAATCTGGAATCTGAGGGTGCAAAAAAATCGAAAAATTTAGAAAATCGCCTTTAAAGTTGTCCAAATGAAGTTCTTAGCAATGCATATTACTAATCAAAAAGGAAGTTTTTATACATTTACGGTAACAAAATATCTACATGGAACATGATCTTTACATAATATCCTAATGATTTTTGGCCTAAAAAAAAAATTGATAATTTTGACCCATACAATGTATTTTTGGCTATTGCTACAAATATACCCCAGCGACTTAAGACTGGATTTGTGGTCCAGGGTCACGTTTTATAACATGTCCACATATAAAAATGTTATTTCAAACTGTAATAATATTTCACAACATTACTGTTTTTACTGTAACTTTGATCCAATAAATGACCTTTCAAAAACAAAAAATCTTCCCCAAAATTTTGAACAGAAGCGTATTTACCTGGAACATATTTTAATTAAATTTGAATAGTGTTGAATCAAGATTTTTTGGGGGCAATTTCTTTGACTAAAATTCTAGTTTTAGTAGTTTTGTTTCACTAAATTTCTAAAATGCATCAAATCATTATTTAAAGCATGACAGAAACTTCAATCCAAAAAAAAAAAATGTGGCAGTAAAATATGACTACTGATGCCTCACCTCTGTGCTGGTGCTGTTCTCTGAGAAGGGAGAGCTGAAGAAGGCGTTTATAGTGTCTAAAACCACTTGAATCACATACTTCTCCAGCACAGGGTCTGACATGCGTTTCTCACGGTTGGAGCACACCTGGAATTCCAATTAAACCAAGTTAATGAAACTCTTTATTCTTACACACATCTTATCAAGCATCAGTGGACTCACCCTAGCCATATCTACAGTGAAGTTGTCAAACAGCTTCCAGATGTGGTTGCTGGTGTAGATCTCTTTCATCTCCACTTCTGTGTCTACATAGCAGTGGTTCACAAAGTTTACATATGCAATTTTCACCTGCACGACAGAGGAAATTCCTAAATTTTCTGATACATCATATGTAGCAGGCTTTTCTTTTTTTCCCCAAACATGTTAATTGTAATTACATATTACATAAATGTAATTTAATCATTTAGCTGGCTCTTGTAACAAACAAGTGGTAAAAAAAAGAACATGACACATTGTTTAAGAATAAGTGCTTTCATTTCTTGTTTACCTCTGTGATACAGTCTTCATGTGTGATCACTTTCACCATGTCCTCCAGGGGCAGCAGAGATGTGCACTTGATCTCAGTGTAGACGTTTTTGCCCTCGGCACATGCAGCCAGCAGCTCTACCAGAGAAATATGGTAGCGCAGAGGGCTGTCGTCCTTCACCCCTTCCCGAGACTGTGTCATCAGTTCCACCATGGTGTCAAATGACGTGCCATCGTTGTAGAAGACAACCACATCGTCGCCCGCACTTGTAAGCTAATGGAGAAAACAAGACACGTCATCAATCAAATGGACATTTCCTTGAATTCATTATATATTGACCAATGATACAATGCAAAACATCTCAAAATGAATATTATAAAATGCTAAAAATAAATATTACACCAAACAAATATATCCCAAAATCTCAATTCGGTACTAAAAAGTAGTTTTAATTAAAGTAGTTATACACAATTTCTTAAAATGATTACAGATGGTTGTAACTCAAGGTTACTTTATTTCAATCACAGTAACAAACCTCAGTCATGATCATGTCTTGACATTTCTTCACATATTTCCCCTCTGCCTTAATGATGGTGTGCAGAAAGTTGAGGTACTGAATGTGGCGGCCATGTGTGGCCAGGCAATGGATGAAATGATGCAGCACAGACTCGCTGATCTCAGAACAGAGCTGGTAATTGTTACTGAAAATGTGCTGCATTGTTTCTGCCTCGAGGAGCTGAGAGAGACAACACAAAAGCCAGAAAAGAGAACACAATGAAAACATGATAAGCATCTTAGGCTATTTTAAGCACCATGCTTTGCACTCACCCCAGGTGTGAGAAAGAGGTTGAGGTGTTTATGGAGGAGGTTTTGGTTCTCCAGATTCCCTGTGCAGAACTTCTGTAAGAACAGGTGTGTGTACTTGATGATCTCCAGCATTTTGGTGTCATTCTGTTAAAAGAAAAAAAAAAAAAAAAATCACGTGTTAAGTGAGGGACAAGCCCAAGACCATGCTTCACATCGACCACAGATTTTATCTGCTTTAAAAAGACCACAAACCCGATCATAGGAGATCTGCAGCAGGTCAAGCATAACTTTGTGGGCACCCATGTTCTTCAATAGCCGTTGTTGTTTCTTAAATACACCTGAACTGCACATTTTATTCAAACGCTCTAAAATCTGGAGATCAGAGAAAAGATTTCATTATTGCAAAAAAAAAATGGTTTGTTCATTTACCAAGTTTCCATCCATCTATACTGAACACAAAATATAAAAACTGCATATATGTGCACACAAAAATAACTTTAATTATCATAATATACTGTTCAAATGTTTGAGGCCAGTAAGATTTTTTAATGTTTTTGAAAGATGTCTCTTATGTTCACCAAGGCAGGTATTTAATCAAAAATACAGTAAAAACAGTATTATTGTGAAACATTATTACAATTTAAAATAACTTTTCTATTTTAATACGAATTTAAGCATACTTTTTAGCAGCCATTACCTTAATCTTCAGTGTCACATGATCCTTCAAAAAAAATTATTCTAATTTGCTTATTCGTATAATTACTATTGATATTGAAAACAGTTGTACCACTTAATATTTTTGTGGAAACCATGATCCATTTTTTACAGGAATGTTTGATGAATAGAAAGTCTATCTATTTGCATCTATTTGCAACATTATATATGTCTACTGTCACTTTTGATCAATTTAATACATTCTTGCTGAATTAAAATATTAATTTCTTTAAAAAAATCTTACTATCCCCAATCTTTTGAACAGTAGTGCAATATACTATCTCAGACTTTTAGACCCCACTGTATTTAATCTAATATATTATTGATCAACAGACAAATACACTAAGAACATATGCAAAAACACCACCTCTTTGACATTCTGGTAGCTTTCGTTGCTCTTTTCAACCTTCTGCTTCTTTGTATCAGACTCCTCCTCTGGAGATACCTGCATGAAAAAGAAAATAAAAATAAGCTTATTTCACCTAATTATCCTGTTATACATAATCCCACATGCATGACTCACTGGCGCAGGCTCTTTTTTGTCTTTTTTGTCTTTCTTGTCTTTCTTCCCATCTCCCCCAGAACTACTTTTTTTTATGACCCAAAGCTCAGACTTCTCCACCATGGTGCGCAGAAGATCCAGATCTCGTTTTATGTGTTTGTAGTTGTCCACATCTTGAGTTGAAATAAGAAGCTGGACCTGAGAAGAACAAACATTTCAACCACTTGAAAGAGTACTTTTTCATTTTGTGCCACAGGAACTGTGATTTGCTGCATGCAAGTGAGCCATAAAATGTAAATTGTAAGGTCAGCACATTTTGCATGTCTAGGGATGTTTTACCTTTTTACCAATAAAAGCAATTTGTTTGTATATGTTTAAATGGGCTGTATGTTCTACCTGTTTAAAGGTGTGGAGGACTTCTTGTCTTTGACTGAAGTGCTTGAAGAGCAACTGCAAGGCCCCAGAAATCAGCGGAGGGTAGTCGTGCATGATAAGGTGGATCAGAACACGCAGAAACATTCGTCCCCCTTCATCATCCACTTCCAGAATGCTGTTTCCTTTACTGTATGGTCAGAGTAAAGTCAAAGACAGGTCATGTCTCACAAGGGTACACACATGATGAACAGTCATGTGGAAATAGAATTAATTGTTCATGAACATACCCAATTCCAAACATGGCCTCTGCCTGCTCTCCAATGTGCTGGAGGTTGATGGAAGCTGTTTAAAATATTAATAAATAAATAAATAAACACAAATGTACAATCAGGAAACAAATTCAAGCATGACTACTTCTACTTCTAACCTAATTTTAATTAGATTTAAAATGGTCATCCATTAAAGTTGAAGTGTGTAATTTCAGAGCCACCAGCGGCATCAAATGAAACTGCAGAAATCAAACCATTTTTTTCAATGTAAAAATTACTTATTATAGTTGCTTTGCATATTCAGCATATATTTAGTGATAGGAGAAAGTATTTTAACATCAAAAATCACACACTACACCTTTAAGGAATTAATTTTAAGAATCAAGAAATTATGAAACATTGCCACTCTCACCAGAACGAGGCTCTGAGACAAACACAAAACGAAGATGAAAAATAGAGTAGAGGGATTAGTACATGGAAGAATGAAAGAATTGTTATGTTGTTATTTGAATATAATGCAATTTTAGAGATTGTTAACTGATTATATTAGTATTGTAAATGTTATTTGATTAGTAGTCAGGTTGTGACACTTACAAGAGTTTCATTTTGAATATTTATCTAAACATCATTACCCTCATGCTCCGTATGATGCGTTGCATCTGCATCACCCATAGGATAGACATCCACAAACTCCTTCTTGAAGACGGAGAGCAGGAAGGAAAGCCGATAGTCCAGGCGTACACTGAGGATGAACTGCACAAAACCATTAGGAGTTTTAGATATCGCCAGCACTGACAGCATGAAGCTGTTGCCATCTTCGACAGCATCTACCTGTAATATCTCCAGGATCTTCAGTTTGGTGTCCATGACAGTGATGTCCTGTGTGTCAATGCTATCTTTACTGCCGGCCTGGCTGTCTAGAGCCCCGGGGCGACCAGGGCCGGAGAACAGGGATGGCTTGCGGTTTAGCACCATGGTAGACATCATCTGCCCCATGCCATGAATGGATCGCCTGACGTTCTTTCCTAGTAAGATTAAATGGTTTTATAGGTCATTTTGGACACTGGCATTCTAGGAAGTTTATTTATGTCATTCAGCCTGTTTTTGAATACTAACCACTGCCATCATCGCTAAACATTGGGTTGATGTTAGCATTACTCGGAGTGCAGTCTATGATTCCCAGGAGAGTGCGAGTCAACCTCAGCAGCTCAAAAAAACTGTAGAACCCAAAGTAGATGAGATGTCTCGCCAAGCTAACCACCTACACACCATGTAAATAAAGCAAATATGTGAATGTCATTTAGGAATATTAGTGTTAACATTTACATATTTATTTACACGTTAAAGCGTGTCGTCTTGACATTTCACTTTAATATATAATATATAACTGTACCTCATATGTAAGCTTGTTTTTCTCCTCATTGGCAAAAGGTAGGTCATCAATGAGAACGTTGTTGAGGTACTCCTCCATAAAAGCCATCGTATTGGCAAACTTGTTCTTTTTATTGTCTCGTGAATAATCCAAGTGAGAGTCATAACTATAACAGAAAACAGCATAATTACACCTTTCATTGTTTAAACAGGGATTGAATACAGCAATATAAAAAGTTTAATTAACTTGCAGAAAATTCAGCTTTACTACTCTATTACTACTCTTTTGATCAAACAAATGCAGTTTGGTGAGTTTAAGAGACTATAAAAATCCTACCGACACCAAACTTTTGAACTGTAGTGTAGCTGAGTATGCTTTAAAAAAAAAAATAAAAAAAAAAGAATATTAAGTCCTATATGAGGTGATTGCATGGGTATATGAACACACTCTTTGATGCTGATAGAAGTGGGGATCTCTGTCCACAAACGAGCAAACTTGATGGGTGTCACAAGCTCCTGAGGGTCACGGTCGACGTGTGCATGTAGCATGAGTCTACAGAAAGACGCCCGCAGGTCAAAGGGAAGAGTCTCATCCATCATGCAGAGGGAAATCAGCTCCACATCCAGCTGCTTTGAGATCTCATCTATGGCCAGATACTGGCGATCAAAACACATTCGTGCAAACAGTTTGAGCTGGTACCTGGAAAAAAAACAATATATTCATGCACTAAATTAACATGTTAAACTGACAGCACAAATAGATTATTTAGCATGTAGCACAAATAGCATCCCATATTTTTATGATAATAATTTAATAAAGGGTTTAATCAACTGACAGACCTGGTTATTTGTCCTTTTCATTACCTGTAATATGTCAGCACATTTTCATCATGCACGTTTCCTTGCCGGGCCTCTTGGGCAAGCTGTCGAATGCTCTTCTCATGGGTCTCGTTCGCCTTCTCAGACCAGATCAGCCAAACTTCATCCTCCTCTCCAAACTCTTCCAAATACTCAGAGGTGTGATGTGTGTCTTTAGCAGCTCGCCGCCTTCACAAACACACACAGAACTCACATGAGCACATAACCCAAGACAGACACACTACACAATTTTTTTCGTAGACTTACTCAGTTTTCATGAGAATATCCTGGTTTTTGGGATCCAGCACACATTTACAGATCAGCTCTTGAGTTACTGGGATTGCAACATTATTGGAGACACACAAGTCTGATAGATAGTCCAGAAACCTGGAAATCAAAACATAAACAAGGAATAAGCATTTACCAACACAGGCATGTTATAAGCTATGGACAAAAAAGAAGGAAAATCTGTTTTTTCCACCCCCAATACGACTGTTATTATTATTCAATAATAATAATAATAATAATAATAATAATAATAATAATAAAAGTAATAATTTACAGAACAACAGTAAATAAAAATCACAATACAAATTTTTTGGGCTGTAAAACTTTTTGATTTCAAATGTTGAACCATATGGTTTTATTTTAGCAGAATCCACAGGGAGATGTTAAAGGGATAATTCATCCAAAAATTAAAATTCTGTCATTAAATATTCACTCTCATGTCGTTCCAAACCTTGTTAGACCTCCGTTCTTCTTCGGAACACAAATTAAGATATTTTTGATGAATTCCGAGAGCTCTCTGACCCTCCTACAGATGTCACATGGATTATTTTAAAGGGGTCATATAATGCCATTTTTGTACAAGCTAATATGATTCTTTAGGGTCTAAATTGAAAGTTTGTAATATACTTTAATTAAAAATTCTCATTAGTATTGTAAGAAAACACTCATTTTACCTGCTCAAAAACAGCTCTGTTTTCAGCACACCGTTTTAGTGCATGTGTTTTTAAATGCTAGTGAGCTTTGCTCGCCCCGCCCCTCTGTTCTGTGGGGCGTTTTTGACACAACACACGTGGAGTGTTGCCTTGACAACAGTTGAGGGTATATTTTGAAGAATGGCAGTAAATATGTGATCAGATAACATAACTTATTCTGGCATAATATTGAAAAACATCAATTAGAGTATTTATAGTCTTGGATCATATGCATTTGCAGGATGTAAATAGTATTTTGCAGGTATTGTGTTACCATTAATTTTCATGCAGTTATAACTGTTTTTTATTTATTTAAATTTTTTACATTACTTCTTAACAGACACCGTTATAAACCATCTACAAAAGTAAGCTTAGTGTAATGTTATCATGTTAACTTTAATACCTGCGTACACAGTTTGTAATAACACAATAACCATAACGTTTTGTTCATTATAAACGTGGGATTATTAATTATATTGAGAACGTCGTAAATAGAAAACATGCATGTACCCTGAATGTAAACATTAGCCACATACATCGTGAAGCGTGCTAGCGATTTGCAAAGATTAATATAAAGATTAATATAAAGGTTAATTAAACGTTACACTCACTTCTTCTGGAGGTTCAGCAGGAACACAAATAGTTGGTACCGATTCTTTTTTCAGGAGCAGCTTCTTAGCAAAACCAGCTTTATACTGACCTTCATTTATAAAGCAGTCTGGTGAAAAATGATTCTCGCAAACATGAAAACATCGACGTTGCTCGTGTGGAATATTCCCTTCAAAAGCAAAACGGTTCGGACTTAGGAACATCAAAATGACTGCTGTGTTCATTATTGCACCCGAGAACAGAACACCACAATCGCTTAGACGCCATTCTGCTCATAGACAGCTCCAGCGTATATCAACAATGACGCGCGGACTATGATTGACAGCTCGCTCACGAGCAAGGGCGGGTCTGTGTTGAAACACTGCTGTCAATCAACCATCGTGGGAGGGGCGTCCGACCGTGTGGCGTCACACGGTCGAACGGCTTGATTTGAGACAGGGTAAAACAAATAAGGAGATTTAAAAAAAAACACTGGATGGATTTTTATCATTTTATGATGGTTGTGTACAGGCACTGCTAACACACATTTCAGTACAATCAACTTGTAAAAGTGCATGTACCATTATATGACCCCTTTAATGATGTCCTTACGTTTCTGGACGTTGATCTTGTTAGGATCCTTGCTGTCTATGAGAGGGTCAGAGAGCTCTTGGAATTCATCAAAAATATTTTAATTTGTGTTGTGGAATGACGTGAGGGTGAGTAATTAATGACAGATTTTTGAGTGAACTATCCTTTTAACGCTTCTCTTTTATTGACAGAAGATTTATAAATAATTCTCATTTTAAATTTGCAAAGATTGCTGTGCGTGTTGCGTTTTCAAATGCACATAATAAGCAACTTAAGCTCTATCCATGCATGAAATATTTATTCTGTATGTGCAGTGTAAAAACAAAAATAAAAATCTGTGCATTTTTTAGACACAGCAAAGAAATAATGCAGGAAATATGGAGGAGCTTCAAAATTTACCAATGAATTAATTACCAAGCAATTACTTTTCATAACTTTTCAAGCCAATTTCATTTTTAAATGAGCATTTTTAACCCTAGCAAAAGAAATGTCTATAACTTTAAAGATTGTATTAATTTCCACTACTTTTTTCAGACCTGTAAACCACAATTTTAAAATTCATCATTTTAAGGTTCATCTGATGGAAACACAAACCTGGGCTCCCTGTTCTTACGAACCAGACTGACGAAAGTCTCCACCTCAGTTTTAGTGATGTGTTTCTCCAGCAGTTTGCGGTTGTTGTGTAGCAGGGCTGTGATAGTGTCCTCAGCCAGAATATCATAGCCGATCTGAGACTGCATCATTCCAAACTGCTTGGCTATGTGTTCCTGTAAGACAAATCCCCATATCTGAATGCTGTCTT
Organism: Acrossocheilus fasciatus; assembly: GCA_036784905.1. Lineage (NCBI taxonomy): Eukaryota > Metazoa > Chordata > Actinopteri > Cypriniformes > Cyprinidae > Acrossocheilus > Acrossocheilus fasciatus. The sequence goes on along the minus strand of CM071945.1, from coordinate 11,524,686 downwards.
GTGGCTCTTTCTAGTGTGACAGGAAGTCTGAATGCCATTCATAAAATTTACCATTCTTGAGCACCTGTGTTAGTATGAATTGGTGTACCTGATTCTTACGGTAGTCTTCTTGTGAATGACGCAGCACCCTGTAGCACAGTCTGAGCATGTATTGATAGGGGGCGTATTTCTGGTCAGACAGCTCATCCAATGTTAGCAGAGCTGGATCAGAGCCCCTCTGTTTAAATGGGGCTTTAATGATCCCAAATATCTAAGCAGAAATAGAGACAGCAAGATCATTCACTAGATCATTCACCAATAATGATTTTTCAACTGTAGACAACACTATAATTTTCCAATTGACCTGTTTGAGAATGTTCTGCTCTCTCATAAGTTTCTGTCTCTCTCGGTTTGGCTTGTTCATCGTCACCTCCAGGGCTGGCTGGCCATTGTTAAACTGATCGACGACAAAGAAAACCACATCCTCCAGCAGTTTAATAGCATACCTGTGCATAGAAAGTGCATGAAGCTCTGACACAATATATTATACAATAGGTTTACTTTACAAATATTTACAAAGTAAGAACCACAGCTATTTAGGGCCTAAAACCTTAGGCTGAGACTTTGGTGCTTGTGTGTCATGTCAACTCTACCTTCTGTCATTAGGATTGAGGAAACCAAAGTTGAACTTGTCGACGACGGTGCTCAACATAAGGCTGGCATCATTTGCAAAGTCTAGATCTCTAATCTCCATGACCGGCACAGAGACAATGGCAAAGGCTTCCTTGTCCTCCTTGGTGGGGCAGGTGCCCAGCTAGCAGAAGAAGAGAAGAGAAAAAGTGAATACTAAAATAAATATATATAGAAATAAATGCAGTTCTTTAGAACTGTATTCTATTCATCAAAGAATCTTGAAATAAATATATCTAATTTACACAAAAAAATTTATCAATTCAGCTTTGCCATCACGTGTATAAATTACATTTTAAAATATATTAAAATAAATATAATAACATAAAATAAAAAAATATGACATAAAACATAATATATTAAGACAGATATACCAAAACACAAAATTGATTTAAACTGTAAGAATATTTCACAAACGTATTATTTTTACTGTAAGGTTACAAATAAATGTAGCCTTGGAATAAGAAATTTCTTTCAAAAGCATTTTTAAAATATTACCGACCCCAAACTTTTGAACGATAGTGTAAAATTCATTAAATTATTTTTAATTAATTAAAATGATTAAATCATGTGATATACAACACTTAGCAATGTAGAGTAAGTAAATAAATAAATAAACGCTGCAGTAAAACATACAACTTAAAATTTACCTGGTATAAAATTAAGTGAAGTAAGGATTACATTTTTCAGACATAAATATATACAGAATTCTCAACATTAAAAAAATGACGGTTATAAAGACAGACAGTACAGAGAAAGTTCTTTACCATTAATCGAATTGGCCTCTCCTCATCAATGTCGATGGGAATGTTGGTGCTTTGGATCCAAGTGTTTGTGCACAGGTGACGGAATCGAACATAAGAATTTCTGTTGGAAATTGAGAAGATGAATATGCAGCAGGAATCCTTTAATCAAGTTTTTCATCAAACAAATTCCTTTATCCCACAGAATGCAGCAAAACAAATACAGAGAGAGTAAGGCATAGAATAGAATACCGTGGCACAAATGAATCAGTCTTTTGCAGCGTGGTGGGGTCCAACTCAAATAGAGAGGCAATGTCATTCCCATGAGGCACTGCAGCTAGTTTGTATTTTATCCTCTCTCCTAGGCTTCTCTTGATACGGCTACTATCCACCTATGGACAAAGTACAAGTAAGAGACTTTTTTTGAGCGAAAAGGTCTTTTCAGAACACATAAGATAGGAGCAGTCTTTGCATCTAATTTTTAACATCTCATGAACTCCTGATCTACAGTCAGATGTCTACCAGAAAGTTTTCCCATTGGTTACCATGCCATATAGCAATACAGAAGTTATACAGAACATGTGATTTTACCTACCTCTATATCATTGCTGTTTTCTTTATAACCTGGGTTCTCCTGCAAAACAAATAAATAATGTAAAAAAGTCCTTCTAATATTATCAAACCATTTATGAGACTACTATAAATGCAGAGAGTTTTACTTCAGCAGCAAGATAGTTCCCTGTGGCCAAGTGTTTGAATCGGTACAGGCTGTTCCAATGTCCTGCTCCTCCACGGCACGGATCATGGTGAACCACCTACAACCAACAAGCAAACATTGTCACTACGGAGGCACCTTACCACGTCAAAATAGTAAAAAGGACCTTAAAAATGTATTCTTAAAAGTTAAAATTGATAACCTTATCTCTCATGATTGCAACTTCACATCACATAAAAAGAATCAGGTAACAGGAAAAGCTAATTCATGCATTCATGACCTCTAGACTGGACTATTGTAATGCACTGCTGGCTGCTTGTCCTGCATCTTCAATAAACAAGCTACAGGTAGTCCAAAATGCAGCGGCTAGAGTCCTTACCAGGTCAAGAAAATATGATCATATTACCCCAATTTTACAGTCTCTGCACTGGCTCCCTATTAAGTTCCGTATCAGTTACAAATTATTATTACTTGCCTATAAGGTCTAACTAGTCTTCTACCACGCTACAATCCAACCCGCTCCCTAAGGTTGCAAAACTCTGGAGTTTTGGTAGTACCTAGGAAAGCAAAGTCCCCTAAAGGTGGTAGAGCTTTTTCACATTTGGCTCCCAAACTCTAGAACAGCCTTCCTGATATTGTTCGGGGGTTCAGACACATTCTCTCTGTTTAAATCTAGATTAAAGACACATCTCTTTAGCCAAGCATTCACATAATGCATCTTATAATCTTGTACTGCAGTTATATCTGATCAAACGCACATTATTATTCTTTAGCTTGTGTTGAACAAATCATTTTTGCTTGGATGGAACAGCAGCTACGCTAATTATGTCTCTATTTGTTTCTCTGTTTCTGTAACTAGGAATTACAGAAGCTTCAGTCTGAATCCAACCCTTAAAAGATCTGAGATGACCACACACCTGAGAAGAGATGATGCCAACCCCTCAGAGGATGCCAACCCTCAGACAACATATTGAATTACCAAATTTTGCCATAAGTTAAATATATTAAGTTTCTGCACTTAATTTCCTGTAAAGATGCTTTGCAACGATTTGTATTGTAAAAAGCGCTACACAAATAAACTTGAATTGAACAGAAAAATTGAATTGAACAGGCTTCTAAAAATACTACATGATATAATATGTCAATCAAAATTAAAAACAACTAATATATTATTAACATTAACCTATTTTGAATACATTTCTAGTTGTAATACAAATTCATTTGGCTTTTTTGAGGATACAGTCCCACACACATCTGAATCTAAATCCTACCAGGACTTAGCAGGAAATCTGCTAAATCAATCTTACCTCAACCTCCCATAATGCATTGGAGCTGGTGGCTGAAGTAGCAGACTGACGCAGAGTTGTGCGCAGGAACACATGCAGCTTAGACTTGTACTCATCACAGGTCAGAAACTTCTCCTGTTCTGCGTGGAAAAGCCTCACCACATCTCCCTATGCATGAATAGCATGAATATGACTTTTATTATGAGATATCACCATAACTGGCTTGGCTTTGAATAGATATTGTAAAATTGGTTTGAAAATGTGGCTATGGTGTATGCAAAAGCAATATGGCTTAGCATTTATTTTAAAAACAGCAAGAGAATGACATGGACTTGTTGGTATGAACTATAACACAGGTTTGTAATAATGAATTTTGCATGTGCTCGTTGCACTTACTCCCTTAAGGACTTCATCTTTATGGTCACTGAACATCATGAACAGACTGATCTTCCAGCTGGTGTTGCTGTTGACTGAATTGATCTGTAGGGGGCAGTCTTACATTATTAGAAGACAGTGGCACATAGCACTTATTTCAGCTTTTTTGCTGACTTTCCTTCACAGAACCATTACTTATCTCAGAAAACATTTTGGAGAAATGACAACAACTAGTTCACAGTCTCAAGTTACGCCACAAGTACATATGTCTATTGGGCTGCTTGCAATCAAACACTATCCGTCTGCTTCACAGGCATGTTGACAAAGAACTTGAAGGCACACTGATCACGTCTCCTCAAACAGACCCACCTCTTTACACCCTGGGTGATCGGGAAGCTCATAATTACTGGCATGGAGAGGCTGTCCAGCATTCACAGGATTCATGATCACCTTATCTCCAACTACCACCTGAAATGGAGTACAAACAATTCAGTCACAGCCACATATATCTAAAAAGCAAATATGTACATCTCTATCAGTTTACACAAGGGAGAAGCAATCTACAAACATTTAAAGTCGGATTAGCTCAGAAAACCTGTTTATATATGTGTATAGGGTCATTTGCATGCATTTTACCTAACTTTGCGAGTGTGTATATGTGGGCTGTGTGTGCGCTGAGTATGTGTGTCTATATTTGTATAGACTATGATATGTAATTATAAGGTGTGCAGGTAAATGTATGGCGTTAAAAAAACATAGGTGCATGTGTATATAGGTACATAGTGAATATAGGTATAAAGGTGAATCTCATAAAAGCATGCAGTGCAAGGTTATACTGCAGCCCAAAACCAAAAGAAAAATATGTAAAAAGCATTTTACATACAGAAAACGGAGCTTGTTTAAAAAACAGATTCTCTATTGTGACATAAAAGGCATTCAGATGTTATTTTCTATGATTTTCATTTATTTATCTTTAATAGAGCATTTTTTTAAATATATTACAGTAAATATATTACAGTAATAAATGTAATAAATTCAGAATAAACTAAACAAATACTGCATAATGTAAATGCTTGATTTAAGTAATTAATATTTTACAATTGTACATAATTTGTAAAATTTGTTTATTTTTACATTAGTCACAAAAGCTATGGGAGGGAAGCAGTGTTATTTTAGTATCATAGCAATCCTAATATAGTTTTTATTAATATTTTGTGTTTTTATTTTTGTATTTCCTATTTTCTTTTTTAAAGTAATTAAGTTGGGTTTTTTATTTCATGTCAATATAGCTTTTTTATATCAGTTTTAGTTTTAGTTATTTTATTATATAAAGTTAAACTAAATTAAAATGGGCAATTTTGCCTTGGAAACTAGCTAAAATAAAAATTATTTCAGATAACGTTTATTTTAAGTAACAAAATGTTTTTTCAGTGGTTTTAATTTTAGTTTCAGTTGTAACTAACCACAATAATGAATTAATGGATCTAAAACTGGCTTCAACTTTATGCAAATTTCTTGAGTTTAATCTGATTTTAGCTAAAAAACATGACTCAGTCACGTTTTTGACAAGTTTCATACGATTTACCCTTATAAGCTTGTTTTGAGTTTCTTGTGCGCTTGCATATGCGTGCGTGAATTACATTGTCTCCATTGGCTCTGAGTTTCCAGAAAGGTTGGATGAAAAGCCAGGATCCCTCATTCCCCGTCCCATCAAGAGTGACACGCATTGCGTTCTTCTCCAGCAATGCTGGAAGACGCTTATTCACCGTCAAATACTTGTTGCTCTTCATGTGCAGTAGCTGAAAACACATCAACATTTATTAGAATAAAAACTTCTAGTCTGTAAACGCTTTCTCACAGATAAAAAGGAAAGTTTAGGTTCTATAATAGGGTTGCGTGAGCCACACACATTTTATTACCTGGCGGAAGAACTGTTATGATTTTAATAAATGAATTGAATTATTAGCTGAACATCTGTGTGTTAAATCATATTGTTGCTGACTTTTTATATATGCAAGTCACTCAAGACCATCGTGCCAACAACACCCTCCCACTTTACCACACAGCACTTTGTGGTTTATTGCTTTTTTCCACAGCACTGCACCTACTACAGAGCTTATTAGAAAGAAAGTACTTCCTTTTTTTCTAAAAAAAGACCTTGCAAATATCTTGAATGTGTACGTTATAATATGTTTGCTCCTCCTCTGCCACTGTGTGTCTGCTGAATGGAAGTAAACAGAGCTGATCACTTTAAACTATTCAACAATTCCTAAAGATTACAACGTTATTTCAATGAAAAAATAAATAAATAAAAACATGTTGGCTGGTTTATTAAGAAACAGCTTTAACCCAATGGAATCACTGGATATGGGAAGCTCTTTTTTATTTTAGGATACGCTATAGTAACAGGAAAAGGCACCGTTTCCTATAGTGTGGCATTGCTGTAGGCAATTATCTGTAACTGACGTCACTAACAGGGAGGAAACACATTTCTTTTTTGCCTTTCTGACTCAGATAAAGATATGCGGGATAGTTGTGACCCCATTAACAAACTCAGCATGTCTACATAAGTCAACATAAAATCAAAAGAGGCTTTGTTTAGTTTATTAATACACATACTGTGCAAGGTTCATTGATGCAGGTTATTCCAAAGAAACAAAATATTTGTCTGTGTTATCTTTCATCAAAATGGCTTTCGTTTCATTCATTGCTAATATTACTAACCCAGCTCCAAATGTCATATATAGACCTTGTCCAGCCAAGTACATTGATCTATTTTGAAAATGTCAATACCCAATGTCCCCATATTACAGAAGCATCTTTTTTTAACAGCTAAAAGTCATATAATAACTCTTTTTAGAGTCCATAGTTGGTGTTGCACCTTGAATCTTGAATGAAATGCATGATTACATTGGGTGACTAGGATAACTCTTAATCTTTTGTTTCTAGAAACAAGGTTTACGTCACAGAACTGCACATTTCTACTCCACTATATAAGGGATTAAATGGTTTTACACTTAAGGAATAGACAGCTGTTTGATAGAGCTTTACATAACCTTGATTTTGTAGGTTTTAACAGAATTATTAAATGGAGTAATGATTTCCTGAAGAAATGTAGTGGGAAACTTTTCTAATGTGAAATATAAAACAAACAAACAAACAATCAGCAAAGATGTATTTATAGAGAAACAATCTGTAGAAAGCTATCAGATCACATTGACTGCATCAGCAAATAATTAACAGGTGTCATTTTACTAGATGCAGATTCTCACCTGAATGACACTGCCATATTTTACCACATCCCCATGGACCTTTTTGTTCTCGGCCTCATTCTGCTTTTGTTCCAAATTAGCTGCATGCTAAAGAAAAAAAACAAACAAATGAGTAACTAAGGACTGCAAGCAGCTCAAATGTCAATCATCATATGAAATGTGTCCCAGCAAACATATTAAATACATCAGATTCCTCTTTGCTCACAGCTGTAATTAAAAACCAAAGGTGGATTCCCTGTTGATGACTTAAATTCAGTAGAATTGTTCGTGACTTACTTGCAATTTCTGAAGAAGCACCATGTCTCCAATCTTGTCCTTCTCATGTTTTGCCTGTTTAGCCTTCCAGAACTGTTTTTGGGCAGAATATCGGTTCATGGGATAAACCTTAAAGAGGCAGTCTAGATTCACAAAATAAAAAAATAAACAACATTTGTATCAGTTGTTTGTGAGTCTGTTTTTGGAAAACGTAATTCAATTTAAAAATAAATAAATACATTTAAAACGATTGTAGACATTGTTCTTGAGAGAAAAATGCTGAATTTTGGGAAAGAATAAAATATTTCAAATTTGCTTTGGACTTTCACAGGAAATAGGAAAAACTAATTTTGTATTCGCTCACATTTGATCTCAACTAAACTTTTGTATCATCTGCATATCAAATCTGATCTTAATGGGTTGGGGGGTTTATGGTTTGAGGTTACTTAACTGCATTGTTGACCCAGTTAGTTACCAACAAACCAACATTAACGTAAACAGCAGCTTGCTCAACAGGACTAAAGTAAATATAACCTAGCAATACCAGGTAACTCAAAACCAGCCATACGTATTTTACATGCTACTTTTCACTTTTTCACATTTGTGAAATGACTGACTGTACCACTGTTGTTACTGTTAGCTGAAACCCATAAAAAATGTATTAAATTAAAATAAAGCTGAAATAAAATTAAAATATAATATTAGGCTAAAAACATAAATTAAACTTAAATAAAAAACAAATGCTGCATATTATTATATTGCTTCTTACCAAATAATTCGATATACTGTTTGGGCATGAAATAGATTTGTACTGAAAAAATGTATTACATTTAGAAAACAATTGGCCTTGCAACCAGACAAACACTGGAACAATATAATATTTCTTCATATATTGTGATTAATCTGCCATCCAAGTTATTATTCAGATTAGTTAGGTTGCATATTTAACTAAAATATAACATGTCTTCTTATTTTTAATTTCTCTCTGGGGACCGCAAAGGTTGTAAGCACAACTTACCAATCAGAATCAAGACTTCCAAAGAGCTACAGTATGTAATAATCATTCTGGAACTACATTTAGCTGTGTGAAATATTATTTTAAAAACTATAAAATACCTCTGAATTTTTTGGGCGGGTTGTCTAGATCTCCACCTGCTGGCTCCACGACACAACGATCATCCACCAGCCTGGGAAGGTAAACACAGAGTCATCTCAATAAAACGATTCTTCAAAAGCCTTCAAGAGGCACACCGGTATCAGCGGACATAAAGAGTTACGAGTCATCAACAAGAGCTTCAGTCCTGGCCTGGAACGTGAATTTCTTAGTTTCTACAGACTTCTGGTGGATATCCTGCTAAATACTTTAAATCATAAGCTCCATTCTCTGCCAAAGTGTCTTTAAGGTCTAATTATGTTATATTATGTATCCCATCCTACTCAATAATACCCCTAGAGTAGCCTACAACTGCAAACAGTCTTTGAGGGTTTCTAAGAAACAGATTAAAACGTGTTTATAGGTTACCACGCCATTACAATAAGACACCCGTTGAGCCTGAATGGCTGAAATAGCCCAAGGAAAAACCCTGGACACTTCTGAATGCCATTTCAGAGAGCCATTCTGGCAAAACATTTGCTTTTTAAGATGACTGTCTCCATCTTTTTGTTCTTGCATCTGGCCTGGATCCAAACCAAGGGTGGTGTTTCCTCCTGGGCTGAAAAGTTCATACAGTGCGAATAACACTAAAAAGGTCTCTCGCTTTCAATGACTATAGGCTTCATTGTAAATGTAAACTCAAGATGAAGCTGTTTGAATGGATTTTTCTTAAGTTCTATATAAAACCCAAAGAGTTTATATGATGTCCTGACTATATATATATAAAATATGCATAATGTACACATACATGGACATATTTACAGTACATATAACTGTCTGACAGTCTGCCCATCAATCAAAATGTGAATCAAATTATGATTCTAGGCAGTTAACTGCACTGTAACATAACTGCACACCTGTGTGCAGCTCTCGATATTTTTGCAAACCATAAACTCAAACACATCAAAGCTCAGAGTAAAGGAAAGCCACAGTACACCCAACTAGCAAAGAAAAAGAACAAAACTTGAGTTCTCAAGACTAGAATGCCAATCCTTTTATTTAAAAATAAACTCAGCTGATGAGAAATTAAAGTACACAGTGATGGCTATGATTTACTGCGTTTTAAATTAACATAAAACGGTATTTTGTGCAGGGTCTTGGGCTGAAGTGAAGGCAGGCAGGAAGACAGAGAAGTCAATGAAAGAAGACACTTACCCCAGTGTGCTTATAAAGCCATTGACAGTTCCTTCTGCATACAGGGAGACAATATCCCCTATATGCAGAAAACTGGACGCTGAATCAGACATCTTTGCTATTTACAGCACGCAGGAGTCTGGACGCTTCAGTCTGATCTTGAGAAGCCCGGACACTTTTCTTACAAACTCTTCCTGATATAAAGCGGGTGTAGGCATGCGCTTCACCCACAGTTGAAGTATAAATGCATCCCGGTAGAGTTGGAAAACGTGCAAAGGAAAGAAAACCTACAAAAGTTATTCCCCGGCTGGATGTGCAGCTGGGAATGTAAAGCGCAGAGGTCCGAGAGGCAGAAGTGACTCGTCGTTGGAGTTTTGCGGCTTAGCCTACCTGAGGTCATAGTGCTTCAAACCAGGAAGCACGCGTAACTTTGTCAAGTCAAAACACGCCTGTAGGGGAGGCACCGCGTGGAAGAATACAGATGAGACTCGCTAACACTCTCTCCACACTGCAACAGAGAGCCCTGACAGAAAGAGAAAGCTAAAACAATCAATGGCACTTCTGGACAGACAGCTCTTTTTGTTTGAATATGAGCCATTTGGCGCGATTATTTTAAAACTACATAGGCCCACCTGTGTACCGTTTGTTATACTTGATATATTTGTGTAAAAATGTTTCATATAGTTGAATCTAAGAAATAATCTGACTAGCGTTATATTACATCAACAAAATGTAAAGTACAAAATGTACTCTCAGGGTCAGAGGATGAGGAGGTTCCTCAATGAGAAAGCTGTACAGGCTTCTATAAAAACAGACCCACCCAACCTCTCATTTTATAAACTTGGACAAAATTTCCTGCTTTAGTTCACAAGACAAAACATGATATTTAAGCAACACAATACAAGGGACTTTTGTTGTTATCGTTTTGACAGGCCAGTTCAGCTTCAGCAACCATGTTTTTTAGTCATATCAATCTGATCCAGTGAAGTGAAGTCTTTGTGCATAATGGCAATAATGCAGACTTAGTTAATGTTATCGATATTTGATGCTCAATATTTTTGAATGTAGTACTGACGGTTACTACAGCAAGAGAGTTTCACACTTTGATGTGTTGTGGTTTGCTGAGACATTCACAGTTCAGAAAGGTGCAATCTATCTTTCCATTCATTTATGTATAAAAAGGTCACAGTATGTCAAGTTGGTATATAAAATGATTATTCACAATAAGGAGCCATGGAAACGCCACCATCAGCAAGAAAAGATACCTACGCACAAATCTGTGACATGCAAAATCACATCTGTGCTTGCTCTGAATGTTGAGCTGTGTTTCCACGTATTCAAAATGGATGTCCAGGCAAATTTGCATTCAAATCAAGCTTCAGGAGAGATGGGATGCAATTGTGGCTGGATTTGCATTGTTGGCTGGCGCTGAAAGTCAATTGGAAGTTTATTACGACTTTCCCACTCTCTCTCCTTCTGCAACCCCACGTTTTTGATTAAAATGTGAAAACTCTAGTTGAGTAAATACTCCCATATTTTGGGAATGTAGGCGCACAACACAAGTGAGACATGTTGGTGAAGTCACAGAACTGAGCAACACCTTCTCAGATCTGGAGTCCTGAAATTACATTAAAACCACTTTGCACATTAGCAAAGCGTTTAACCTTACAGTTATTATTTAATATACAATAACTAAAGTGCTGGCTTTTCTAAATGCTGACTCTTTTCTAATTAGCGCTTCAGTCTGTGAATGCATCACATGCAACCACAACAACTTTTCTGACACCATAGAAGGTTTTTTCCCTAGCCTTAGCTATGGCCTCATTTGGAAATATTTTTATATTCACATAATCTCCAAGCCCAGTATTTTACAGGTTCTTTGCTACCCTCCGTTGGCTCGTTAAATCTCACTTTTAGCTCAGATCTCCCTATAAGGGCAAGGTCATACACAGATTTTGGGTGACTGCATATTAATGACTCGTAACAGACAGTCAGGTGAGACTGACGAAAACTTGCATGAGCTGTAAATGACTACATAATACAAACATTCAAAAGTAATCACTTCAAAAATGAGCCAAATAACAACTGAGAGTCAGAAAGACAAAAAAAGTGTTAAGTGTGTGTGCATGCTATGCTCACTTAAGCCACATGACCAAAGGATCCTCCAGCTTTACCTAGTTTGTTCCTCATATCCTTATTGACACAGGGAGATGTCTACAACGCCTCAGCCCACTTATCAAACAGGAGAAAAACTATATTACCACAAAAAAAAAAAAAAAAAAATTTCCATGTCAGTTTTAAAACATCAGTTTGTTGAGTTAATTTGTTAAGTTCAGAAACGCTGTCATTTTAATGAAAAATCGAAACGCCTTTAGCATCAGCATTTTTCCCAGATATGAAACATCATACATTTCCTGTAATGGAGCAGAGTAAAACCCAGAAAAAGTCTCTCTCAGAGTAACCACTAATGATGCCCTCATTAGTATTAGATGACATTTCCTGTTGGTATCAGATATTGTAAAGCACTTAGATTTCATATGTTATGGTTTTGCAGTCCCTGCACCAAAACGTTATAATGTTTTGTGATGTAATTGCATGTGATTATAATTATAGGATTAATATTTAAAATAATAGTTCACCCAAAAATGAAACTTGCAGCTTTTCACTTAACAAAACCTTAATTGATGGACTGGAGTGGTGTGGATTACTTGTGGATTGTTGTGATGTTTTTATCAGCTGTTTGTACTCTCATTCTGACGGCACTCATTCACTGCAGAGGATCAATTGGTGAGCAAGTGATGTAAGGCTAAATTTATCCAACTCTTTTCCAATGAAGAAAAAAATTTGTCTAGCATAGCCTGAGGGTGGGTAAATTTTAAACAACATTTAATTTTCAACTATTCAACTTCAAATATATAGTATCCAAATATTATGACAATATAAATCTAGTACATGCATATATATAATATTTATATTTTTTTATCTTAATTGATAGTAGGTTTATGTGCACACATAACTAATATTTAGGAAATGATTTGTTGTAAATTTTAGATGCTCTCTGCATGCATGTGAGTGCAGAGCCGAGAGATAATATCATCCATACAGATAATCTATCCACCATCCATACCCACAAAATGTATAAATGTTCCACTCCTTCCTGTTTCGTAACATTACTGCCCATGAAGCATCAAATTTCAGATTTTAGCATCCATGTATGCTGTGACTCTTCAGCAAAGAACTGTGTGATGACACTTATGCAGAGTATTTTACATTTTAATGTATATACTATACAATCAATTAACTACAGTCACACACGCAACTGTTACATTAGCAGTTTCCATGAGAACCATTGGCTGAGCAGCCATCAAGAACAAATATCACAGAGAATAATATTAGTGACATCAGCTTATCTTAAGTCATATACTGTAGGCCTATCTAGAGCAAATAATCTTGAGCTAACAAACGTAGCTTTCTGCATGTGAATATCATTGGTTAACTAATGGATTTCAGCATTAGGCATATTTAAAAATTAATGAATGATGTCATGCAAATACATTATGCACAACCCAAAAGGGAAGAGAAAGAAGACTGAATCAGCAGCATGTAACACTTATGTTGTTAGTGTTGCTTTACTAAGCATTATACACATGCAAACTGTTAACTCCAAGAGAAGGATTCTGAAAGTGTGTAGCTGACACATTTTGGCACACACAGTGCATTTGACTGTGGTCATTTAACATGCATTACACATTTTAATACTCGTGGTGTGTGAAGAGCCATTGCCATCGTTGTTGTTTCGAAAACTGCGGCCTCCCCAGACCAAGGCAGGAACTGCAGCAAAAAAAAAAAAAAAAAAAAAAAAACGCATTTTCAGTCAAAGGTAATATATTCATACAAGACAGAGTGTTTGTATCGCAAACTCTGCTTAACAGATATCATGCTGATTGAGATTAAACACAGAGATAGAGATGTATTTTTTTTTACACATGCCTGTTTCCTTTTTCCATTCTAATCTAATGCAATCTAATCTTTTCTGGAAGCAATCCAATCTTCTAACCCATTCTAATCTAGATTTAGTCTAACCTAACTTCAGTCATGTCATCTTTAAAGGATTGTCTAACCAGCTTTTTAACCTGCCTGTCAGGCTGCATCACTGTAAACAAAAATACCATTCAGCTGTTTCCAAAATAAAAATGCAGCAAAAATGTATTAAGAATGATTACCAAATTGGCATATTAGAATGATTTCTGAAGAATCATATGACTCTTGGAGTACTGGATGCTGAAACCACAGGAATAAATTGCAGTTTAAAAGATATTAAAGCCTTGGTGAGCATAAGAGATTTGTTTTAAAAAAAAATCTCAATTATTCCAAACTTCTGACTAGTAGTATGTGTATTTATGCATTTAGTTATCTCTTTAATTCGCCACAGCTTGAAAACTAGTTTTATTTCTTTCACTTTAATAGTCATGTTAAAACTCTCAGTTCAGTAAATTATAGTGCTTTAAAACAGCATTTTAATGCCAGCAGAGGGCAATCACACCCATCAGTCAGTGAGGGAGAGCAGCAAAAGGGGGTGTGACTCCATAGACCCCTATTGAGAGGGAGCAGCCATCCATAGCTTTGATAAGAGAGCTGCTCTCTGGTCTACAGGACTGCAGAAAACCACAGTTCTTTTGGCACAAGGGATCCCAAACTGCAGCAGTGCCTTAACCAGGGTCTTTACCTCAGCCTCTGCAGTCTGTTTTTAGTTACTGGTTTTGAAACAATTTCCTTTGATTGTATATTACTGGACTTTGCCTTGAAGATGGGGATACAAGATTACAAACTGATTTATCTTATGACACTGGCTTTGCTTCTGAGTGCTTGTGCTTCAGAAGCAAAAATAGGAAGTCAAGACACGACACCTGTTGAGGAGGATGGTTTTAATCAACATGATTCACAAGAAAGCACACAGCAAGAAGTGCTCGATGTGGAAGATGAAGATAAAGGATCCATGGACACACAAACTACAAGTCCTTTGCCCTTCACAGAGATGGCCAATTCCTCACTGGCTGAAAATGGAAACAGCACTGATGTGACTGGTGAACAGATTCCTAACAGCCATCCAACAAAAAGGAGCATCACAAAAATCCACAATCCTTTGTTTCCCATTACTGACAGCTCTTACAGCGCTTATGGGATTCTCTTTCTGGCTTTTGTGGTGTTTGCCTTTGGCGTTGTGGGTAATCTGGCAGTAATGTGCATTGTGTGGCAAAATTACTTCATGAGGAGCGCATGGAACTACTTTCTTGCAAGTTTGGCTTTTTGGGATTTTCTGGTGCTGTGCTTCTGTCTGCCTGTGGTGGTCTTTAACGAACTCACCAATAAGAGGCTGCTGGGAGATTTCTCCTGCAGAGTTGTGCCTTACATAGAGGTGAGGCCCTTCTAAGGCATAGTGTCAAGTTTACATTTAATCTTGATCAATTTCTCGTGGCCTAAATTACCTGAAAATGATATTGAAAATGTGGCCAAAGTTTAGATAGTGCCAATATTTCTTTAACAGAAACTTTTAAATTCAGACTGACACAGTATTCTGGATTTCAAAACACTACAGACCATGTAACATAAACTTTTAATTTTAATGTTAATGTTTTCATAAAACACACAGAATTGACAATTATAAATACCCACTACAATTCTATATGTAAATCTATGATTACTATTTATGACAATCAAGAGGGACGCACAATGTATCGGCACAATATTGGTTGTATATTATTTGGCAATGTTACCGATTATTGATTTATCATTATTGATCAATTTAATTGTGCATTTTCCCTTATTTTAACATACTGATTACCTTTGTCATCATCTAATGTGCACTAAATGTTTAGTAATATTAACTTTAAGTGAGTAGTAACATTTTCAAATGTAAAATAATTTAATAGCAGTATTACATTTTTATCAAGTTTCAGATGAATGTCAATGTTTCATACTTTATATTATACTGTTCTGATTCCTAAATTCACTTGTAGCATTTTTTTTTTTAGTTTTCTTTTTTGTAACTGAATCTTTATTGTAAAAGATTAATTCAAAAAATAAAACTAATAAAATAAATGCTACATTAAGTGCAATGTCTATTTTGACCACAATTTTAGTATGGATTCATCCCGAATCTCATGTATCTCATGAAAAAACATCATAAAAAAACACTAACATATATTTTAGCAATACTGATTTTTTTTGCACACCCTCCAGGTAACCTCTCTTGGCGTGACAACCTTCAGTCTGTGTGCTTTGGGCATTGACCGCTTCCATGCTGCAACAAGCTCCATGCCAAAGGCCCGACGAGTTGAACGCTGTCAGAAGGTCCTGGCCAAGCTGGCGGTGGTGTGGATTGGCTCCATGGTGCTGGCGGCTCCTGAGCTGCTCCTGTGGCAGCTGCATCAGGTGACACCACCTGGTCTGGGTGACCAAGTGGACACCTGCATCATGAGTCCATATCCAGATCTCCCCGAATCCATCTATTCTCTCGTTATCAACTACCATGACGCACGCATGTGGTGGTACTTCGGCTGTTACTTCTGTCTACCCGTTGTCTTCACCCTGCTCTGTCAGCTGGCCACCTGTCATGTATCCGGCGGGAGCGGAAGTTCTCCCAAGCGGCCCGAGGAGCGATCTCCATCCAAAAAACAAAAGCTTCAGCACGCTCAGCAAATCGAACGGCAGCTCAACTGCACGGTCATGGCTCTAGCGGTGGTCTATGGTGTCTGCACGCTGCCGGAGAACGTTTGCAACCTGACTTTGGCGTATGCTCCCATCCAGGTGTCTGAGGAGGTGACTTCTCTTCTGGCCCTCATAAACCAGTTCTTTCTGTTCTTTAAGTCATCCGTGACACCAGTGCTGCTGCTTTGCTTGTGCAAGTCTCTGGGCCAGGCCTTCATGGACTGTTGCTGCTGCTGCTGTGAAGAATGCCAACCGAGCAACTCTTCATCCACCCAAAACGTCGCTGAAGGCAAGCTCAAGACCACCAATGATGTGTCCTCCATTTTTTTTGACAAAGCCAAGGACAGTTCAACCATCTTGTCCATTGGCAGCTGAGTAGGCGAATCCCGTCCCCAAGTGATAACATCATGAGATGACATGGAACCTACAACCTACCTTCTTCCCATTATCCACAAGCGGCCATCATTACATTAGCAGTTCTTACTGTTATGTTGGAGCAAGTTAGCATTGATCAACAAATCTGAGGCCAAATTGCAATTTTGGTTTTGGTACAAACCTAGTGAGAAAAAACATTTTTAAGATCTAAAGTTGTAAGTTTGGCATAAATCTGAAGATTCATTCCATAATATCTCAGGATGGCTCAATGTACCTATAAAATCTTAAAAGGATAATTCACCCAATAATTTACTTACCCTCGTGTCATTTCAAACCATTGAGTCTTTGTAATCTATAGAACACAAAAGAAGATATTTTGTCTCCGTGTTTATGTCCATACAATGGAAGCCAAGTGGGGTCCTGTGTTGTTTTGGACCCCAATGACTTTCATTGTATGGACAAAACAATTCTTCATCCTCTTTTGTGTTTCGCAGAAGAAAGGAAGTCATACAAAGTTGGAACAACATTAGGGGGGAGTAAATTATGCCAGAATGTTGATTTTTGCGTGAACTATCCCTTTAATATGTCAACCAGGGTCTCCACTCAAGTCACTGTGATTTTGACTTCAAATGTCCCACATTCTTAGTTCTACCTTTCTGTACAGACAATTATGAATTTTACACATAGCTCAGAGTGTATAAATATTTAGCTAAACACTCTGTGAGATCAGAAATGCAGTGAATACTACCAGATCACAAATAACACATCATCTTGTTCATATAATAGGAAAACTTGCGAAACAAAAATGTAAGGAGTATTTGTCTGTTACTCAGGCAAATGTTATTTATCACTAATTTTAATTAATGCCACTTTTTTCATAACCACTGAACATTCATCTACACCGTTGATTGTCAACTTCTGTATATAAGCACTGTATTAGAATGTAAATAGATCATTTTTGAAAGCAAACTCCATGAGCAAACTAGCTTTTTGAGCCCCTTCATGTAGTACGGTAGAACAAAAAGACAGAAATTTGAATGGTGTACCTCCTCAAGGGACTATTGTAACTTTTGCACATAGCTGCTTTCATAAGCAAATTCTTTTAAAAGTCCATAAACAGTTGATAAAACTCTATTCAATAAATGCCTTTAAATAATTTATGTTGTCTCATTCATCTTTGAAATTGCGAGAAATAGTGTCAAGGGTTGTACTAATCTCTCAAATGTCCATCAGGGCCTGAGGGAGAAGATTTGTCCTCACAGACTTGGTTTCTTCATTCCCATAAGGTTTCTATTGTTCTGAAAAGGAGATGGAAGCTTCTACTGTGAATATCAATAGCCAGACTACGGCTGAGTTGCCAAGACACCGTCTAAAAATTCACGTGTTTTTCCAGAATGGCCAAGTGTGAACAAAAACCCACTTGGATTTGCCCACCTTTTCTTGTCAATGTAGGAATCAAAGAATTTGTCAATAGTACAACGTTTGTACGCTTGTCATGTCTGTTGTTGTGCTGACCAGTGTGCATGGAAGCTATTTTAGACACTGAAAGAAGTCATTAGTCACATAAAAGATGCATTTTTCCAGATGGGCTCTCGAAAAACTCATCTTCAGATTGATCATCTAACATTCAGCAGACCGTGAAACATAATAAACTAAATCAAAGATACAAATGTTTGGGTTAGACTGACATGTGTGTTGCGGCAGGGGTTGTTGGGAAGGGGCTGGACCTCTTCTGTCTTGTGGTTTTGGCTTGCACTCAGAGCCTGTCAGAGATTCAGAAGACAAGTGAGAGAGGTAGAGAATGGCCTCATTAGAGAATTGAGCAGGGCTTTAAGAGAGAGCTCCACTGGCCATAATGACTGAAGGAGAACAGACGAGGCTCTGTTCCCTGAAATGAAGTTTGTGCCACAAATCAACAAATCTCTTCACAACACTCAATGCCAATAGGACAGGAAGCATTACACGACGGTAAATCATGGAATTAAAAAAAAAATTAATAAATAAATAAACATTAAGAGAGGTAGCTAGTTCTGACATTCATATTTGTATTTGGAAAGTACAATTGTGATTTAATTCAGTTGCATTCAAATTTACTCTATTTCATTGTCCAATTAAGCAAGACAGCTCGCATTAGTTGTTCAATGTCATGAGTTCTTTTTGAGGTCACGTCCAGGACAATGTCCTTTTGAACAAGAGATAGATACTGATCTCAGTAGACAAACATATATTTGACATCGTCGTGCTCCAAAACTCTTTAGATCTTCGACCGAGAAAAGAAAAGGAGCTAGTTTGGTGGCGATTAATTGGTCAGCACAAAGCACCTAATAGTTTTGGAATTGAATGCGATACATTTATTATAAATCCATTTAAACGCCAGACATAAAAAAAAAACAAAAAAAAAAAAAAACATTTTACTCGCAACGCTCATCGCGCGCTCAAAGACATGCGCTGCTTTTTCTGAAGGACTAAAGAAACAAGCCCTAACTGAAAAAAAATGTAGGCTACTTTCAGACGAAGTAATAATTTGCAACTTAGCATTACTGTGTACAGAATTCACGGTTGAAAATCATTCGTCACTGTAACGCAAACAAACAAACCACCACGGAGATATTAAATAGCAACATTGGGTTTTAACACCGTTATACAGTGCAGTTCGTTTCAGTTCATTAGTAGAGCATCGAATGAGCATTTTTATCAGGCTCCTATGAAAATAACATTGGACATTTTTGAACATATCATTTCAATAACTGACTAATAACCATTTCATTACCATTAAAGTGAAATTGCTGAGCATAGGATCCTGATAAAATGCTCATTTAAAAAAAGAAAAGAAAAGAAAAGGTTTTTGCATCTGAAGCAATTGCATCTTATATATGCATATGTATGTAAAATAATAATAATATAATAATAAATGACTAAAATAATAATAATATTATTTATGGGATGGATAGATGGATACACCTTTTTGCAGGGGCAAACACCACACATTTTCTTCAGAAAATGTCAAGTATGTTGCATATCAATGTAACAAACCAATGATTTTGCAAATTCCCAACATTCCCAACATGCAAATTCTACATCACACAACATTTCGCATCAAACAGGAAATCTCAAGATTAATGTTCAATGTCATCAGATAAAAAGGCAAGAAGTTTATATAATTGCATTGTTTGACTAGTGATGTTGATCTGTGCTCCCTTGAGAGTCAGTCCACTTTCCATTCTGCAATGAAATGAGTTTATTAACGGACGAAAGACAGATTTAGGGCCCAAGACAAGACAGACCCTATGCCTCAGAACTCTAACCTTCTTCCTTTCTGAAGGATGTACTCAACAAATATTTGTGTACACCTTTAAGAGCTATTTTGGCATGGGTGAGATGACAGTCTGGTGAGGTGATTCCAGGGCTTCCCGTTTCAAGTCACCCTCAGCAGACGTGAGAAAGTGGAGAGTGTCCTGTATGTGGGGACTCTCTTATTCTCAGACTAAACTCAATGAGGAAGGACTAATATGACCTGAATGTCCCGCACTTCTGAACAGAACGCTGTCTCTCCGCGCCTTGTTAAGGGACAATGTTTGTTTTGTTTCACAGAGTTCTGAGAGGGGAGGCTGAGAGAGGGTGGAAGGGGACAGGGGGTCCGTGAGAGATTCAACACAGTTGCTGTGGCAACTAGTTTTGGCCCCTTGAGTACACTAACATACAAATCAGGGTCTGGACTGAGGTCCTGGGCACAAAAAACAACGCAACCGGAGCCATGGACCACCACGAACAGAGAACAGGAAACGCTAGTGAGTTTCATTCTGATTCACTAAATCATGATGCCAGTTTAAGGATAGCAAAAAAGTTTTCCATTGCATTTTTTGTCATACTTGTGTATTCAAGGCACATGGCAAACTAAAAACAAGAATAGGTGCTGCAATGGCTCCCGGAGAGGCCAAATTTCCCTGTTTTTTGAGGGCCCAGGACATCTCAACCCTTTTTCCCCCTTCATGTTGTGTGCCAAGCCTCTGACAGAGAACAAAATTGGGCTGTGTGAATGAAACTGACAGTCCCCACAGACTCTGACAATTATGAGAAACGGAATACAAAACAGAAACAATGCTGAATTTAAATTCATAAGATATTTTCCTGCTCAGTTTTCTTTATTTTTATCAGGTTCTTTCACTTTTTGGTCAAATGACCTATTAAAGTTAGCAAACTTCATTACATTCACAGAACAGCAATTTGCTGCTTGAGAAAAACAGAGAGGAAAAAGGCTTAAATCTTGTTTTCATCACTTTCTTTTTGTTATTAGAAAAACTAAACAAACAAATTCTCAAAAACTATGTGGAATCTTGTATAAACACACAGCTATGCACGGGACAAACCCACGCAATGCCCAATTATTTTTTATAAGCATCAACCACGCCCTCCAGCGGTCGCAGATACTCATTGCATTCCCCACAAAAGTGGCTTACTTTTACCATAAGATGTTACTATATGGAGGACGAAACCTGCAAAAATTACAAATAATGTAACAATATAAAATAAATAACGAAGGATTTTGATTTTTTTGATACAACAATTCTAATTGAATATAACTAATTTCTGTATTGTTCCCTTTTATTATTTTTCACTTTTTAATAATTTATTTTTTATGATCAATTTATATATATATTTATATTTATTTATTTTGTCCTGTATAATCTGGACAGACACATACACACAAAAAAAAGACTCTGAAAAACAAATCCAGTTTCAATCAGATTTACTTTTACAACTGTTTACAGACTTGAAGGACAAGATTTAGACTTGACGTCACATTTATTTCACAGAAAGGAAATAAAAACAAAATTCCAACAAATGAACAATTCAAGTGGGGAGAAAAAAGAAATGGTTCACTTCTTCCGCTGTGATGAAAAAAAAAAAAAAACTATAATAGCACAGAGATATTACAGTCAAAAGCACTGAGGTTTCTACAATTCATAACATTCACATTAAAACTGAACACTTCTCCTGGTCGGCAAAAGCAATACAGATATCACAGTGTCAAAGCAGATCCAGCTATACAAATACAAATTCAGACCCAATAGTTTTAGTCTAGTTCAGTGAGAGGTTGCCAGATCACCATGATAAAAAAAACCATACATGAACTAAAGGGCCCGTATCTTTATATACATGGTCTAGTTATGCACAATAGTTGTCATTGGAGCATCTGTGATTGTGATACTGTAAACATTGTTGTGGATTTATCAGAAGTCTTCAGTTATTGTGACTGATATTTGTTAGTACCGAGGGAAAAAAAAATAATATTTTTTTAAAGAATGAGATTTTTCTTCAGATAACACGTATATTCCCAAATTGACACTTTAATTTGATTTAACAAAGAGGCTTATATTTGTATTAGAAAACCAACAGCTAAATTAAATTATATTTGGTCAGTAGAGGGGCATTTGGTATAAAGCATTTGTGGCCAAATATTTTCAGAATCCTAATTATCATCACAATGAGAAAAAAAAGTGATTATTAGTCAATGTTTTGCATATTTTTGGAATGTCAGTCAATGTAAAAATGTGACGTTAAGATTAATACTGTCAGATGATGCTTTTGCTTTACCTGAACATGCACAAACATGAATTTATTAAAAAAAAAAAATGCATGTATAATCTGCCAAGAAGTCTTAAGGGTCAGAGGGATGTCTTCATTTCCAATCATATCCTTCCTAAAGATCTGTAAAGCTTTATTTCATAGATGTACTGTAGTGATCAATGTTGATCTAGGAAAATTTTCTTTTCCAGTGTCATTTCCTGGCTTTGGCAGAGTTTAGGTTGGCGTTTTTATCAGTTTAAGGCCTGACCGTGAAGATCAGCTGTCTGTGTGTGTCTGCCAAGCATGACATTGAAGAAGATACTGTAGGTAATCTACGGATGCATTTAATGGGCAACTGTAGCCCATTTAAAAACATTCAAGAACCGCATTCCACCGCAGCTCTGTCCCTGATAAAATTTACAAATGGGTTCAAGGTTAAAAACATGAATTTAAAATCAGTTAAGCAATATAATTCTACGTAGATGGTTTTAAAATCTAGAAATCTTTAAACCCTATTTTAAAATGTCAGCTCTGCTGGTATTTAATATTTATTTATTTATATATGGATTTTCTGAGTAAACACTAATACATTGAACTGGCAAAGAACGAAACACCAATATATAAAATATACCTGTATAAATTTTTCTGTTTACAAAAAGTGGCACGTACACCACTCTACCGAGAATCAGTGAAATTGTACAATGAGAAAATGTCAGAGAAAAATGTACAAAAGTGTTGTGTGATGGTTGTAGTTTGTGGTTCCAACCTATGGCTGGTGCTGGTGCCAAACAAACTGTAAAAATCCTCACAAAATCCTCGCTGCAATGAGTGTACAATGAAGCTCAGCTTTATCATGCTTGGTAAAAGCTGATAAATATATCCCACTTGGTATGGTTCACTTGACAGTAAATAAAACCCTAACCTGTGCAATGATGGGCAAAAGAGAGAGGTTTACCAAGGAAAAATTTGTCTTTTTTTGAAAATTGTTTTTGTCTGTCAATGGATGTGAAATCATTAACTTCAACTCCTGAATTTCATTAAATTATAAAAAAAATTGTAAGAAAAGGAAAAAGAGATGGGAAAAACAGAAGAAAAAACTAAAACTAAAATAAAATAAATCCCCAAACATGAGTTGTTTATAGGAAACCAGATTTAAGGTCAGTCCTCTTCAGACTGCGTCACGTTTTGAATGTTTTTCTCAGTGCAATGATATGTCCATCTAACTCTTCGGGAAAAAGAACAGAAAAATGTCAATCTTAAATACAATGTATGATTTCTTACCATTTATACATCAAGGATTGAAGCGAGTTATATTTACCATACTCGACTGGTTCCCGCTGGTAGCATGAACTGACGTGACCTCTGCAATTTGCCGTTGTAACTTGTGAGAGGTGGAGAGGGTGTCATCTTCACCGTCAAGATCTCGTTCCGACTCTCGCTCCCTCTTACCTGTCACACTTCCTCCTGAGTGCAGCAGAGGTCCTGCTGAACACCACACAAAACAATAGGTATATATTAAAACACTTCTAATTATTTAAACTTGTGTTGTGTTTATGTAGTACACATTTCCATGTCTGTTACCTGAATGTTGTGGACCTGCCATGTCGTGTGAGACATTACATTTGTAAAGTCGACTGCTGTGCCCTGTGTCAGGCATGTGGTGGTATCCTGGAAAACAAGCAAGAGAAGAAAAAAAAAAAAACTGAATGAGAAAGCAGATCTTATGCTTCTAATTTTGCAATTAACAATCATTTACACCGGCAAATCTATTAGTGTATTGAAGTGTGAAAGGTGACACCTAATTGCTGCTGCTGCTGCTGTTGTTGTTGTTGTTGTTGTTGTTGATGATGAATTCCACTTGGTCCCTGATGCTCTTCACTGTCAAAGTTCAGCAGAATACTTCCACTCCTATTACCACTGGAACTGGCTGATACAGCTGGTGCTTTTGGGATGTCAAAAAGTCAATTTAAGTCACATTAGTATAAAAATAGAATTGCTTTTAAATGAGACCAAAAAGTTAACCTTTATTTATTAGCCTTCTTAAAACATTTAAGAAAAAAAATATATATATATAAAAACACTAATAGGCTTAAAGTAATAGTTGTTGTCATTTCTTTGTCTGCAATCTCAAAAGAAGAGGGGAAAAAAATATTATATTCACTTGGTGTATTGGTCCCCGACTGCTGTTCCCCTGGGGAGTACGCCATCCCATTCCCATTGCCGTTGTGTGTGGATGGTACGGAGGCCAGAAGTCCTGGTAAAATAGAATGTAGAATTATCTTCTACTGCTACAGTGTACCATTTAAGCATTTTCCACAACTTCCGACAATTTTACTCTTTATCAACTGCATGTGAGGCTTCTTTTCACTGCTAAATATGATTGCATGTAAGCTAAATAGTTGCTTGCTAAAAGAAAACAGTGAAATTCTTGCCAAGTCCTCTGTAGCGTGACAGCTGTTGGTAGATCTGCTTCATCCTCTCGATGTTGAGGCGGCTCGCTTCAGCGTGGTTCACCATGGGTTTAGGGTAGTGGACACCAATGATGCACTTGGCAGCGGCTTGCACAGAGTCTGGGGCGTTCCATGGGTCGTAGATATATTTGGCAGGGAAACCTCGGAGAATAGGTAAATATCGTCTGAAAGAACAAAGAGAGATTAAACCAGAGTCTCATCATAAACATGTTGAAGGTTATGCGAGATGGTTATTGGGCTCCCATGTTTGAACAAGCAGGTACAAGAAGAACGGCACAGTTTCTCGGATTACAAGCAGCTTGTGTTAGTGATTAATTTACAGGGATCTCAAAATGGTATTTTCACACATTTAACTGTGTAATATCATAATTGTGAATGTATAGATATGTGCCAACTCATACTACAAATAAAACAGTCAGCACACCACCATACAGTAACGACAACAAAATAACAAACGGAAAAGAACTGAAAAATTCGAGCTCTACTGAAATCTGGACTTCTCGTCTCTCCTCCAGGTCCCAGGGACAGAAAAGGCCACCTACCTAAGGTGCTCCACCTTACCAGAGCGTGGGGACAGAGGGCTGCAGGAGGCACGGCTCGCAGACAGGCGGACGCAGTTTAAACAGGACAACAGGTCCCACCAGTGCTGAGACACTACGGAGATTCCTACTACAACACGCATTAGAAAGCAGAGGCAGTGACCAGGCCCTCCCAATCCCTCCAGATCCAGTGACACAGCACCCTCCCACAACCCCATCCCACCCGCTTCAACAAATCGAAACTCAGGGCTGAGTGAGAGGTTCAGGTTCACTCCCTGCCCCTCGCACTGCCACTGATCGCTTTTAAGACGACAGTGATCCCAAGCCAAGGCAGAGAAACCTGCTAGCCGCCAAAGGAGAAACGCAGTATACTGTCCTCCGCTGCTGGGTGGCCCCCTCGTTTTGCCAAAAGAGACCAGAACCCTTTTGCCAGGAAGAGTCACATCCTGCCTGAGCAAGCAAACGGCCAGAAACAAGTTACATCTACAGAAGCAGATTTGAGAAATTACTAGATGACCTATGAACCGTGAGTGACTTTGTTGGGACAGGGGTACGCTGAAGGCCAGGACTCTCATTCTCTTGCACAGGCAGGGCTGCATTCAACACCTAGAGGACCGCTAAACATTTCAAAAAGAGTCTGATAAGGAGGAGTTGTCCAGAGCTAGACTGAAGTCATTGGCTCTGGCTTTGGGCCCCACCTCCCATCATGCTCTCTGGGAAATGCAATGTGGCTCTCTAGCCATTGAAAACAGGCCAGGCTTCATATGCATTTCCCTACCAAGCGGTTAAAACCCCTTTTGATGAAACGAGATGCTACCGAGCTACAGAACAGGCTACTGCATTTCCCGCTGATAAAGCATGAAGCTTCAACCACATTCACAGCTAACAGGTTTCCAAATGCTTTGGCTAAGAATGGCTTTCGTCTTAAAAGCAATCAACCACAATTCACAAAGGGGAAAGAGAAAGCTGAACTTTTCACCCAATCCGTGAGACGACCACACAGAAACACAAAAACATACAAGCTTTGGGCTAACGTGCGTATGAGCTATGGCAAATACAATGACAGCAATGTTTACAAGCAGACATATGTTTCTTGAAGGGGCTTATAATAAGGACAATGCGTTGGCAAAGTACCAAAATCCTTGAACACCAAATTCTGGAACTGGAAGGCCTTAGATGGAAAAGTTAGAACACAAAGAGACTACCTGGGACAGACTTGCTTTCTTGATTAATTCATGTTGGAATTCATGTCTAGACCTCAACTGATACTTTTCTGCATCTCAGTCATATATATAAAAACATGCTGCCCTGTAGTACAATAAAAGTTATGCATATGACCCCAACTCTCTAAAATCTTCATGAATGTATGAATTACCCTTCTAAACGACCCCAAAATTCTTTACATTCCTCTAATGGTTTTTTTTTTTTAAATGGAGTTTCTTTAAAAATGTTTCCTCATTCTATTGAACTGTTCTTCTGTTTAGTTAATCTTTAATGCATTCTAGCTTTTAAACAGCCTTTTAGTGAAAGCAGGATATTCAGCCTGGAATTGGTGTGCATTTTTAGGAATGTTACCAACCTAATGAAATCGCCGTTAGGGTCGGTGCGCCTGCCGAAACCCACTGGACAGTAGCAATGAAAGAACTGTTGAAAGAAAGAGCTACAGGAGAGCCACATCCAGCTGCCTGCATTTACACTCCAGTCAGCATCCAATAGGAGCTCCTCGAACACCTGTCAATCATAACTACCATTATTCTCCATCCAATCAGAGATGGTGGTTATTAAGCAGTCATTTAGAACTATTAAAAAGAGACCTTTACACTACAGTTTGAAAGTTGGGGTCAGTCCGTAATTTTTTTTTTCGTGACATGGAAATAAAATACCTCTACAACCACGACTGATGAAAAGTAGGTCACTCTATTGTCATGACTAGTGTGACCTAAACAAGATCTCAAGGTCTCAAATCCATCAAGCATATTTTTATATTCCTTTATAACAGAGGCCAGCAACCTTTCTGATATGAAGTGCCATTTTTAAATTCACCCTTCAAAAATCCATATACAATCCTTACTAAACATGCTTTTCATGTATTCAAAGTATTGTTCTGAGAACAAAAAGCAGACCACGCTGCATCACCGCCATTAGCATGAGTGATACGGTGTAATTTAACTGATCCACGCGGAGCAACCCACTGAAAGTGCAGCATAGATCAACCTGTTTTGACTCAAAATGGTGTGGCTGCATCTAGTATCACTGGAATAGGTTGCACATGTAAATGGATCCGCTCTGTGCTATTCAGTTAATAAAAGAGGTTACAACCTTTTGTAGAGGTAGCGTACTTTGTGCAAAGTACTTAGTCATTCAGATTGACAACATTTGTAATATTATATTTATAATAATATTTTTTTTCCCTCAAATTCTTATATATCCTGGGGCTCCCTAAACCCCAGTTTTAAAATCACAGCTCTATCAAAAAAAAAACAAAAAAAACATTTTATCTCCCATGTGTTAGAGATGCACCTTCATGCCCTCCTCCCAACTGATCCACAGGTCTCCACGAGTGAGAAAACAAGCGACAGCATGACGGGCCAGGTGGTGGATCCAGCCCTCCTGCCTCAGCTGGGTCATTATGGCATCAATCCATGGAAAACCTGTCTTGGCTTCAGCCCATTTAGCCAAAGCCTCTGGGTTCTTGTCCCAAGGGATGCGTACACAGATTGGGTTGCCTTCCATCTTATCAAATCGTGGGTTTGTGGTGGCAGCAGTGTAGAAAAATTCCCTCCACAGCAGCTGACCATAGAGGGAGAGTGGAGGAGTGCTGTGTTTCTTTACCTGTAAGAAGAATTTCACATAAATCTAGATATTACATTTGTTTATACTAAATAAAAATCGACCTGAAATCCCAGCATAAATGAACTGTATAATTGTACAAGATGCAATATATACCATTATTGCCCAACCCTAATTGATACACCATCATTAAAAAGTGAAACAATGCAAGTATACTTGGTTTATACACAGATGGACAGATGGATAGTGTAGAGTCATGTCTGTACCTTCCTATAGAGGTCTGTGAGTTTGAAATAGAAGAGGCGGCAGGAGAGGCAGCCAAAACGGAGGTAGGGACTCAGGCCAGTCGGACTGGCTAGCAAAGAGTTGGCATTCATTCTGGGTCTTTCAAAATTTGCAACCCAAGCCTGTAAAAACATTTAGGAGGAAAAAGGTAAAGTTTGGTCTGCCATTAATGAGCACATGATGCAGTACATGTTGGACTAACAATTTTACAATTTAATGCTTTTAATTTTCACTTTCAATCTGTCCTTTTATTTCTTATAGTTCTTTTAAAGATTGATATACATTAACTTATTGTATCTGCAAAAGGTCTATAAATTCATCGATAACTGCAAAACTGGGCCAATAACTGCACAGTATAAAGTGAAAATCATGGTTGTAAAAACACTTTGTGTTGTATTTGTTTTAGCTGTTAAACACCACCAGGCATATGGCTGCATCTATATATGATCACACCTTTCGCTCCAGATGCCTTTCAATTCTTGTTAATGCTTCTGTTTCACCTCCTGGCCAGACAGCAGAAGGTAGTCCCTCGATGTCAAATCCTGAGTCAAGATAATGTAGGTTAAAAAACAATGCTTACCTTACATAACTTGATGGGTTCTTGTATTGCAGTTTACGAAACTCATGCATTTGTTTTAGGTCACAGGAAATGGATACAGTGATGTTATCGTTCAGGTCAAGTCTACTTCATTTTAACATGTGTCATTTACTTACCCTCACGTTGTTCGAAACCTGTATAGGTTTCTTCTGATGAACACAAAAGATGATACTTTGAAAAATGTTGGTAACCAACTTCCACAGTATGGAAAACAATATTATGGAAGTCAATAGCTACCAGCTACTGATTGGTTACCAACATTCTTCAACATATTTTCTTTTGTGTTTAAATTCATACAGGTTTGGGACAATAGAGTAAATGATTTAAAAAAATGTACTATCCCTTTAAACTCAATGGACAAAGCTCTTTTCAGCTCACCTAATTCCTCCAGCGATGGCACACCATATTTGTCCCCATGGTCTTCAGAGACAGGTGTGACGCAGCAGCCCATAATAGTGTTGGAGAGGGTTTCCACTGGCATCTCTGGTGGATCCATTCGGCTGATCAGAGTCTGGAACCGTTTGTAAGTGAGGGGAGGCTGACCACCATTTAGTTCAATGATCCTGAAGTGATGTGGAAGGTAGAATGTCAGTGTCTTCCTGTTTGCCACCATCCTTCCCACATGTACAGTTCACTAGCTTTAAAACTCTTATTTGAGATAGTAAAGAGACAGCAATTTCTAGATGTTCTTTCAAGAACTTAATGTAAAGAATAGCAATGCTAATGGTGCAGCCAACATTAGATATTAAACAGGTGGAGATCATTAAAGCTGAAGTGTGTCATTTTTAAACATAAATATCAAACATGCTTCCTGAAGTCTCCTCAAATGTCATTCAGTTGAACAAAAGTTACTGTGTCAGGCTAGTAGGATGCTAGAATGTTCACTTTTTAGGGAAATCAACCTATAAATGGATTAGGTTTACTTGCACATTAAGCAGGTATAGGAAAAAGTATTTAAAATTTAACTTTTTAAATTTAAGGAAATGGGTTCTTACTTATCAAGGTTGTATAGGGTGTGTGAGATCTTGACTATGACTTCAACCCCAGCCTCCATCGCAAGCTTTTTAATAGCTGCATCCCGCTCCTTCCCAAACGGTTCTGAGTCATACTCGAAGGTCAACCTGGATATTTTCCATTCCTGCAGGAAAAGATCACAAACACTATAGTTACTCAAAACCGTCGATGCACTGGATTAAACTAAATCGGAATGTGTGGCTTTCAGAACAACGTGAAATTAGACAAATCAATGAAATTATTTTGTGATACCATACTGATAGAGATATTTTGAATAATTCTACCTTGAAAAGGCGTGGAAAAACATTGGCTGGTTGGCCTCGGATGACAAAAAGGCGGGAATTGAGTTTTCTTAGATTGGAATCAAGATCATCCAGGCACTGCAGGAGAAATCTGTCAGGAATACATTTAAAATTTAACATTAATTCTACAGTAAAAAGGCAAGGTAAAGTCTAGTAAAACATTGCTAAAAAAAGGTAAAGTCTAAACATAGAGATACCCGAACATAAATTTCTAAAAAAAAAAAAAAAAATTGAGCAGAAGAGGTTAATTTGAGCTTCAACTAAAAAGCATTACTGACCAATCCTAGGAACTATTGCCATATACCACTTTTATCAGAAAACATTAGAAAAGTCATGTACAGGTATTTTTGTATTTTCTTTCCACCATAAAGGCACATCCACATCAAATGGACTGATTCTAATAAGAGTCAAATATACCAATAAGCACATTTGTTTATAAAGTGTTTTATTTTACATTTTAAGATTAGGGATCCCCGAATAGGGATGTTCTGATTTGACTTGACCAGGTACGTGGCCTGAAAGGTTTGAGAACTCCTGATCTAAAGCAAAGCCCTGAGGCTTTACCTGTTCTGCAAGCTGTCCCTCAAACCTGCAGATGCTCTTTTTCCGTTCTACAGATGCTCTTTTACAGAGTTTCCATTCACAAATCTGTTCATTCATGACCTGTTTAAAACATTAGGAGCTTAACTGCTATTTCCTCTCTACACATCTGTCTTACCAGCCGAAGAGACATTAAGTACTAGAGCCTTTACCGAGAAACACTGCTGCATGAATAAACCAGCACATGACACTTGTTGCATTTGAATAAAGAGGTCAGATCATTTTTGTTTTCACATAAAAATAAAAAAAATAAAAAAGTCACAAGTACGTTATTTAGTTAAAATAAGAAAATTGTTTTTTTATCTTAGATTTTTTTTTTTTTTTTTTGGATATTGCAATATTTAACTTTTTACATAGAGTACGTTTTGGTATCATGACAGTCCTTGTTGCAACAAACAAAAGTGATGTTTTAACTTTAACTGTGCAAAGTCTTTTTTTTTTTAAGTCTACTTGCTCCCCTCCATGACATTCAGAAACTTTCTTTGTAAAAAAGCATAAACCTTTGTACCAGATCAGTAACTATGAGTTGGCCATCATGCCAAAAACAGTAGACAATTTTGTATGTAAAATAAGTGTAAAGAGCAGCCAGGACAGAAGTTTCCAACAATCCACTGTCAAGTTAGGCTTCCTGTACAGAACATTTTGTTCTTTCATTAATGAGGTTATAGTATTTATCTGTAAGGCCCGTCCGACCTTCTACCTGTGTCTGTTATTTGGTCCTAGAGTCCTGACTGAGCCCAAAGTCGGACTGTCTGCTACCAAAGCCCTGATTAGAGACCAGACAGGGACAAAGCTCCCTATGCTCCAGATACTAGTTGTCCGGTCGACACACTCTCACACATAACTGCACAAAATCCACCAGCACACACGTATAAACACACACATACACTGTCACCTCCATTGAAATCCAAAAGAATGAGACCGAACACAAAAACTAATAGCTATTGGGGAAACTCAAAACCTAATTTTCAGAACTCTGCCCTGTCATACATTATTCCTTATGTAACTGGCCTGGCCTAGATTTGCAGTGCGCATGTTCTCCACCACTGGAGGGCATAAAATTAGCCCAGTGACCTCTTTTCAACCACAACAACACTCTCTCAGCACCTAGACTGAGAAAAAAAGCACATTTATCCTTGTATTCTCTTTTCCCGGATCACATGAAAACAGCTGTGAGACAGTAAGAGGTTCAGTCTTTTAAAATAAAGTCTAGAACTCTAGAATAGCTGGCCATGACAACTAGTGAAAAACTATCCGTCCAGCCTCTAGAAAACCAAGATAACAAGTTATGGCCTACAGTTCATGTTATCAGTTACTACACAAAATGGTTAACTAACTAGGTACACGTGCCTCATCTATTAAGGTAGATAAAATGCTGAAGATCAGCAAAAGCAAACAAATTAGGTCTGTTTCACACATCCTGCAGAGTGTAAATAAGACAGTAACATTCCTTTGTCATGGGTTCAATTACTAGATGAATTACTACATGAACTGATTAAATGTATACTTTTAATACAGCTGAAAAGTCAAGGCTTGATTTATTTGATCAAAAATACAGTAAAAACAGTAATAATGCATTTAAAATAACTTTTCTATTTTAATATATTTAAAATGTAATTTATTTTGTGATGGCAAAGCTGAACTTTCAGCAGCCATTACTCTAGTCTTCAGTGTCACATGATCCTTCAGAAATCATAATATGCTGATTTGGTGCTCAAGTAATATTTCTTATTATTATCATCGATGAAGAAAAAAGTTGTGCTGCTAACATTTTTGTGGATTTTTCCCTTAAAGAGTTTCTATGATGGCGGTTTTATGTGTGTTTCTGCAGTGTATGTTTTCTGACACAGGTTGATCTGTTGTGAATCATTCATGTGGATAGTTAATTCATATTAATTAGTGTGATGACTTGAGTTAAGCTTGTCAGCTGTTGCTAATTTGTTAATGTGCAGGCCTATATGGAGATGTGCCTTTTAAATGCTTGTATAGACTGAGGAAGGCTCTTAGGCTGAAACACGTTGGTACTGTTATAATAAATATCTCCTTATCACAAGTAGTGTTGGAATTCTTCCTCACGTTCCTGTATTTAGTTGTTCTCATGCACCTTGTGAGTGGTAAAGTTGCTCCAAACTCTACCCCAACATTTTTGTGGAAACCATAACATTTTCTTTTCAGGATAATTTATTGAATAGAACGTTTACTTGATATAGAAATTATTATAAATGTCTTTACTGTCAATTTTGGTCAATTTAATGTGTCCTGGCTAATTGTAAGTAATTATTTCTTACTGGCAAATCTATGAACAGTAGTGTAAAAGTAACAGAACTGCTGCTTTACACTGAAAATAATATGACGTTATCCAATATAAAATATGCTATAACATATATGCTATAAAATAGATGGATTAGACAGACAGACAGACAGATAGATAGATAGACAGATAGATAGATAGATAATATTTCCAAATATTCATTTTGCCATTAATTGTAATAATCCAGAGAGATTCTTGTTTGCACAAGGAGTCTGACAACAGCAGTCAGATCAGACACAGAGATCTGATCTGATCATCATCCAGTCTGTCTGGAATGATGTGAAGAAACAGAACTAACTGAGACAGACTAAATCCAGAAGAACTGTGGCAACGTCTCCAAGATGCTTCAAGAGACCTGCCTGCAAAGCTACAGTACTGTTAAGTTTGTGTAAAAATGCTGTAAAATGAGGATGCTGTCAAAAATAAATGTCATAAATAGATTTTCTTGATCAATTAACTAAATTAAATCAACATTTGGTGTGACCATCCTTTGCGTTTGAAGCAGCTTTTGCCCTAGATGCACTTGCGCATAGTTTTTCCAGGTAGGTCTCTTGAAGCATCTTTGAGATGTTGCCACGGTTCTTCTGGATTTAGTCTGTCTCAGTTTGTTCCATTTCTTCACAACTTATATTAGTGTTGTGAATGTCATTCCCATCCCAGAGCATGATAACATGAACCAATAACAACTAGTTATCATTAAATTAATCAGTTACATCAGTTCTAACGGTGTCAATGCATATCAGCTTATCGAGTGACTGATTATTATCTACTGCATGACATCAAGCATATTTTTGACATGGTGTACTGACATGAAGTAACATGTCTCTCTTGAGGATGTAATGATGTAGTGCAGCGTGCACTACAGCAGTACAGACAAAGAATCCTAACAGCAGCTTACTTATTTACACCCCTATTTTTAAAGGTGATTTAGAGCAGACAACACAATGTGACCTGCAATCTCCCTGCATTAAAGTACCTAAACTTGGTGCTCAACAGGTGTTTTAAGCAAGACTTGCATAGGCCATCTGAACACTGCAGCTGACAATGACAAATCCAGTCACAGGTGCTTCGTCTTTTAATCTGGTGAATTAGCTCTTTTTAACATTTGGTCAGATCACACTGTATCCATTCAGGAGCAGAGCTGAATGACAAGCTCTGTGACCAGACTGTCTGATTGTCTTCTGAACACGAAGCATCTGCTGGTCGGCGAGTTGGCCTACTTTCCTCTTGACTGACTGTTATGGCACTGGATCGATCTGCATACATGGCCATGTGGTCAGATTACCTCATGTGTGGGTATTCACTGGTTTAAAATAGAAACGCATAGACATATCTGACTGCTCAGTGCTCACATCCCATTGTAATGAAAATTTTAAATCCTTTTAGTGAAACACTCAAATGGAGTGTTTCTTAATTTTAACCACTGTGTAAATCAGCAGTTCTCAACTGGTTTTGCTATGGGACCCCAAATTTACACTAGGCATCAAATTGTCACAGTACTAAAATGATTTGTAATATTACCAAGAACTTCATAAACCCAGCAATACACAATATGCTGTCTACAATAACTCATATTTACAATCCATTTTGGGCCATCACCCAACATTTAAGAGATCATAAGAGAATATGATATTTCTACATGTATAAAAATGCAGCTGCATCAGCTCATAACAAGACTGCACCTTTATGATCACTGCAGGCAGGATGTGACTGTAAAATGATGCAGAAATTTTACAACACAGTAATCAAATCTTTTAACCTTTATTAAAGCAACATGTCATGACTTTGCCCTGCCTTCTTTTACAGTTGGAAGAAACTGCAATAGTATTCAGTAGACTACTTATGTGGTCATCAAATTGTGTCAACTCATATTTCAGGTTTACGCAACAATAGGGTTCGCTTTCATCAGAACACAATGTACACAAATCTAAAAACGCTGATTTTCAACAACATGACCTCAATATCAGTTTCTGACCCTCATTCAAATGTAAACAACAAAGTGACATAAGATGGGAGATCAGTTGTAGTTGTTATATTTGTCAAGGCTACTCAGCATTTTCAAGTTGCATAACAAACATGCAATAAAACCTAGATAGGGCTAGTTTTTAATGTTGCAACCACATTTGTGCATTTGTTAAATGCATGACTGTGTTTGTACTGTGTAGTGGTCCTATTAAAAATGTGCATAAAGGCAATGCATTTGATCTTCAATGAGTACACAATGTCTTTCACTCATTTGAGGATACTCATAACAAACAGAGATGAAATATGGGATGCAATTATGCTTTCTTATCATTTAAAACATCTGCACCCACCTCCACCTGTTGACCCCAAGGTTGGAGGACCCAGCGAACCAGGGATCCAGGAAGTAGACACATCGAACAGTGTCTGCCCCACGTACTGCCTCCTGAAGTGCAGGGTTGTCATGGAGACGGAGGCCCTTCCGGAACCAGTGGATGGAATTTGGGGCCATGTTCACTGAGTCACCCTTCAAAAAGAGAAGGAAAAAAAATGTAATCAGGACAAATACATTCATTCTAGAGTCTGCTAATTATTAATTGAGGATGTCATTGGCAGCAGTTGGCAAACATATAAAAACATATAGAAATTATACATGCTAATGTTGCCATCAAAATTAAACAGCAAATTATTGACCATCTCCAGCACATCACCATCATATAACAGAAATTACAAACTGATGACTTTGTCTGTGAGACTTTTCCATTCTTATTTTACACACATTAGCATCCTAATATCCTACAATGAGGTAGTAAAAATGGACTGTCATTTTTAACTTTTGCTCAGAGACCATTTGGTATAGATCTGAGTCTTTCTTTGCCCTCTTTCCCCTTCATGACAGAGGAATCCTCCAAATCTGGACTTAAAACCTGGCCATCTGAGCACTCATTCTGTGACATTCAATTCTTGGCTTTTCCTCAGACTGACTCAGGATGTGTGACGTGTGCAGTGGACTGAATTCCGTCAAATATGTCAAAGCCATACTGTCTCTTGTGAATGATATGACACTCGGAGAAGCCTACTTGTCAAACATGGACATGTTTTTAAACCCTGCTCAAAATCAACCATCATACACATGCAAAGAAAACTGGTCTCAAGGGGGCAGAGGATTTATCTTGATTTATCTACTGTCTCTGAGGCAACTTATCGGTTGTCTATGCCCTGGGAATTACAGTAGTCCACCTCTTCCTGGAATTGATCCAGCCACTTGTACTGGCAGCCCATCTGCTACAACTGTCCTGC
This sequence comes from Acrossocheilus fasciatus, assembly GCA_036784905.1. Classification (NCBI taxonomy): domain Eukaryota; kingdom Metazoa; phylum Chordata; class Actinopteri; order Cypriniformes; family Cyprinidae; genus Acrossocheilus; species Acrossocheilus fasciatus. Next base: position 11,488,262 of record CM071945.1, on the reverse strand, counting down.
ATGTGCACAAAATTGTTAAAGGTGGCCTCCTCATCACTATTTTTCCAAAAAAGGTTTAGCCAACAAAACCACATTAATAATATCTGGAAGTACTAAAACGACAAACACTCATACTTATGCATACTGGCAAACAGCGCACTAATGTTAAGCAAATGTGTAAAATAAAAATTTGCTGAACAATAACAAAAACTATACAGTACATGGTTTTCATCTATATATTACAGTATACTGTACCACTACATTTTTAATCTCCATGCAATATCAGTTTATTACACATTACCTAAAACTGTGTCCTATACTCCAGCCACTATTAGACTGTCGCAGCAGGCTTTGATTAAGGCAAGACGCTAAAGGCAAAACCTTTTTTTGTTTGTTTGTTCATGCATTTTTATTTTTTTATTTTTTGGGGGGCTATTTTGCTTCCATAACATTAGTGGATAGAAAAAATCCAAAATACACATTTAAGTGTTTATTACATTTTTATCTATTTGTGTCTGTAGATTTCAAATACAATACATATATTTAAAAGCTTTTTATCATGAGTCAGAAAACTCCACTTATACCAAACTTCTATATTCTCTATTCTTTTTAGAATAGGGTTTGTTTTTGTATGTTTTTGTATAATTTTATAGAACAATTTTATTCCTTAAAAAAAAATAGGTCATTTTTTTTCCCTGGCTGTTCTGTTTCCATTTTTTGCAATTTCCAAATTTCAGGCAGAGATTTGATACAAATGTATGCAAATTATTAGTGCCTAATAAATTAGACAATGCAGCACATGTATATTTAAACAAAATATTTCAGAAAACATGTAATACAAAATACTGTACTTGTCTTAATGTACTAAGTCTACTACTTAAAAAATGTACCCTATTCACCTGTGATATCTTGTCTAAAGAATCTATTTAAAAAGACAGCTTTACTTGATGGTGCATTGCAAATCTGACCTACCCATTTAAAATGGTCTACCAGTAGTATACTGGTAACTGACGATTACAATATAGATAGGTCATCTCAGAAAAAAGGCAGAAAAAAAATAAGGATGCATTACCAACTGCACCCACAAACAAACAAACAAGAATGCGGTGGGTAGGATTAGGTCAGATTTTCATAATTGTATTCCAATTGCCATTCATGACAAAGACACCACAAAGACTGGTACATATAATAACAGTAAGCAAAACAAATACGTTATAGACAAATATTGCATGACTCATTTGTTTTACACTAACACACCGTATACAGCGTCGCGCGTCAGTACTCCACAGACACACTAAAAGCATACTGGAGCAGAAATTAGGTCAATTCCAAGTAGGTGAAACTGGCGAGACATTGCATTTAGACTTAATGTATACATTCAGGTTCCCTACTATGTTCTCGAAAACTAAAATGAGATATTAAAATGAACAACATAGAGAAATATAAGGACAACATTTGAAAAACATCGACAGGAAAACAAACGTGGGAAATGGGGTCACCGGCTCACGTTATGTAACGCGTTTTTTTAAAAGGCAATAAAAAGCCTACAAGAACGAAAAATACGCGGTTTAAACGCATTACCTTTAACCGTTATGTCAGTCCCGAAGACAGGATCATCTCTTCCCACGATATAGCGAGATTCTCACAGCTGAGAAACTATACTGTTCCCCAATTCGGTCCGGCTCACAGACGGCCAAAATGACTTCATAAGTCGCTCGTGCACCGCGCCTGCTCCGTTCGGCTCTCTGCTCCTGTGTCCTCAATGTGGATTTACTAGTGAGCGCAATGGCGCTTCTGATTGGTCGAGACGAGGTCACGGGGTGCGCGGACGCTCACGTTTGGGAAGCATGGAATAATGAGAGACATGGTTGAGCTGATGTGAGGAAGGATGAGATGATCTGTGATTACTCGACAGATAAGCAGTTTGCAATATCGAAAATAAGAATTTGTACATTACAGACAGTTTGCTGCTGATCTGTTTGAAAATACGAATATTTGTGTTTATATATATATAATGTTATAATATATATATATATTATGTTTGTTTGTTTTGCTTCATACCATCCTGAACATTGCGTGCTGTTGATTATTTATATTTTAATGGTTTGTTATGTTATATTGATTGGCTAATTTAAAGTATGACAACAAACTCTTCATCACACAAATGATGTTTGATATTCTATACACCCTACACAGATGTTACCTTTTAATATACATTTCTACAAATATATCAGCAGACTGAAACAGGTAATTCTGCAGTATTTCCATGTATTCTTGACATCTCTGTTAAAGCAATATACCCCTAAAAATACTAAAAACATACTTAAGCAAGTACATTTGTAGTACATTCTTATTTTTGTTCTTAAAAAAATTGTAAAAGTTAAACACTATAAATACTACTATAAAAGTCTATTTCTACTTCAGTAGTGTTTTAGTGCAATTGCAAAAGCATACTAATATATACTAAAAGTAGGCTATACTAATAGTATACTAACACTGATATTTAAACTGATTTTTAGAATATTGAAATAAAGTGTACTACCGCAAAAATATACAAAGGACTTTTATTAGTATATTTCTTAAAAGTGCTTTGAATGATTTAAAAATTATTTCAATGTCAGTACACTTTTATATAGTTATTGATTTGATTTATAACATATTAGTAATGTAATAGTTATAAGTACATGTTCCCAACTGTGCTACTTAAGTACACTTAATATAAATACAGTAATTAGCACTAACACTAAACACATTTGTTTTTAAGTGTAGTCAGATAAAATACTAGAAGTGTTTTATAATTGCATTGCATCAAAGTGTGCTACAATTGCTTTATATAAAATTTTAGTGGATTTTTATATATCACTGAGTTCTATTTGGATTTTCATGAATAATACAGTACTTAATAATACTTTACACTCTCAGAAATAAGGGTACAAAAGCTGTCACTGGGGCGGTACCTTTTCAAAAGGTGCACTTTTGTACCTATCAGGTTCAAATATGTACACTTTAAGTACTAATATGTACCTTTAAGGTACCAAATGGACCCTTTAGGTACAAACATGTACCTTCTGAAAAGGTACCGCCCCAGTGACAGCTTTTGTACCTTTATTTCTGAGAGTGTACTTAAGTAAAACCCTATTGTTACACCATCACACTGTTTGAACATTGCACCGTTTTCACTGTTTAGTGAGTTGTCATGGTTTCTGATTTGTTGAGTCTTGTCTATGTTACATGCGTTACAAGCCTAACCTCTGTCTGGATTTACCTTCTGTGGATTTATTAAAGAATGTTTATCTTCTTTGTGTGTTTTTAACAACACAGTGACCATGACACCTGTAGGTTACTGTGCTTAGGCTACTAAAAATGCACTAATAGCACATGATAGGATTATTCATTCATATGTGTTTAGATGTATACCAAAATTCACAGTTTAACAGTAAGTACTTTTAGCATAGAGTACTAAAAGTGCTACTAATGACATAGTAATAGTGTACTTTATTGTACTATTTAAAGATGTTAAGTATATCATATAAAGGGAATGTTAACATAATTACAATACATTTGAAATGAATTATTTAATCTATCAAAATATATGGGCAGTACATTACAAATACATTTTGTTTATATTCGTTATGTATTGATATTTTAATTAAGTGTATTTTCTATGTATGATGAGTATATTTATGAAAAATGGTTTCAATTGTACTTCAAGTGGTAACTAAATACAGAGAAAGGATGTTAATAGCACATTTTAGTACATATTCATGTTCTTAAGATTATCTTAAGAAGTACTAAAGAATAAGTTTTAGTATATTAAGTACAAAATTAGTGTGTGAAAATAGAGCACTTTAAGTACATTATGGAAGTGTACTTAAATAAAGTGTATTTTACTGCACTTTTTTCACCTGGGATATTCTATCCATGGCATGTAGCTGAAGGTACACCACTCTATTTCTCATCTACTTCTACTCAACTAAATATTTTCCTAAATATTTCCTGTCATGCATCTAGTTTTTTTGAACAGGCACCCGTGATAGTTATTACTCATTTTCCTAAGACTGTCATGATAGTCTAGTCAGTGGTTTAATTTTGTATGCATGTCATATACATTTTTCATAATGAACCAAGAAAAATTACAATTGAAATTGACTGCTGGTGATGGCCCTGCTTTAAAACAGCAGGTATCCCTGCATCAGTTCAGTTTTCTGTAGCTTATAAATGAATTTAACAAAAGTCATTTTACAAATGGCTGACGTGTAAATGGATAAATAATATATATCTTATTTAATGTTAAAACTCTTTGGTTGTGTTGACAAATTAAAATTTTGGATGGATTCCTTCCACCAACCATCATGCAAAAACTCATGAATCACATAGGCTAAATTACATAAGTTGGCTTCACCAAAAGGCAATGACTTTAGGCATTATTAACCGTTATTATTATGAATCGTGGAATTTAATTATCAAATGTAAAAATATTTATTGTTTCTCTTTTGGAAGTTGATCCACCTGGCTCAAACATCTTGAGGAGGCACGTAAAGAGTTTGGATGGGCCTGATGCCTCTGGTCAGTGATCTGGTCTGTCTCCTGCTCAAAGTTTGAAGCCCCTTAAACCTGTGGGACTGGGATGTCCAAATATGTGAATGTAATTTTATACTCTTTCCCTAAAACGTGTTTCTTTCATTTGATCTTTAACATGCTCTTTAGCCTTTACAGCTATTTTTAAGATTCACAATGTTTATGATAATGATTTCTCTCTGGAAATATGATGTTTTACTGACTGACATGCTGATTGTGAGACAACTGCATCTTCAAAAAACAGACATATTATTGTCTTGTGAATGGCCACACAAAAAGTCTTGTTTCTAGCTATTCCTTTAATCTGCCACCCCTGATATATATATATATATATATATATATATATATATATATATATATATATATATATATATATATATGAAGAGTTCAGATGCAAAAGCCTCTGAGTGCCATCTAAAATTTTCTTTTTTCTCAGTCTCCATTATTTGTTTAGTTATTTCACTTTAATGGCAATGAAAAGAACCTATTCATTCCCATTAAAGTGAAAATACAGAACCTTTTTTAAATTTTATTTAGAAAATTCACAATTATACGGTACACACACACACATATATACACACAAGCAGTGCATAGTTTCATACACCTATGCAAAATCCAAATATTATTTATATTTTGCGCTCATAATGATTAAAAACACAATTAAAATCTGACTTCATAATTCCTTGTTTTTTCCTTTATTTTCAATTTACATTAATTAAAATCGTAACAAAACCAGAACCAAAAAGAGAGAACAAACAAAAAAAGACCAAGATCATAATAATATTAATTATAACAAAAATATACACACCCTCACACACACACACATCCTGTTCAGCGATACGGCGATCCTTTGGGAGCAAAATTCCGGCATTGCCAAAAGAGTCCCTCTGTCTTTTGATCATCCCGTATAGTTCCGCATCCTCTGAGCAGGCTGTGTGTGTTGAATGAGGCTAGTTAGGGAGTGGGATGGTCTGGGAATTGTGGGAAATACTGACTGATAGATCAATACTAATAGCACCTTCTGAAGATGGACCGAGCCGTGCCGGGGGGGTCTTCCTGACGCCTCTCGAACCCCAAGCTGCTTTCGTTCACATCCAGATTTTTACTTTTTCTTGTGTGAGGTAGCTTTTCTTGAAAAATGAAGATCATGCAAATAAACAAAAAATAGAAATGGTTTCCAAATTTATTAGATTTTTTTCTTTTTTTCTGCTGTTATGTTAAGGGACCAAAACTTCCTAGTTTGGGCAATCATGGGAAAAAAAAAAAAGATTTACACAAAACAAACAAACAAACAAACAAAAAAGAAATGGAACTGCACTTTCCCCAAAATATTGTCGGTGTGTATAGGCACATGCTCACACACACACAAACACATATAATTGTGAAAATATATAGATCTGGCTGTTTCAGTACAGACTGAATCAAGATTTTTTTGTTACTATACACAGTAAATATTAACTTATTCCCTCCTCAGGTTTAACATTCCACAAAATCTTGCATAATGTGATGTTTTCTTCTGAGTCACAGTCAAGAGGCAGAGGGAAGGGTGAAGTGGGACTGGGCATGGCCTTCTTTCTTCTTTAGTGGGAGGGACTACTGTGGTATCCAGCCATGACGCTGTACAGCATCACCCAACCACCCACCCCCTGCAGGATGTGATGACATCAAGCCATGTTTCTGTCTTTCTTTGAATCTCTGAATCTTTTGGTTGCGCTCGCTCATTCTGTCCCCCTCTTGGCTCCCAGCAGGAGGAGGCGCTGCACTGAAGGCTTGTGGGAAACATGGCTGGATTTCAGAGGGAGAGACTATTTGGGGCAATCCCATTTAGCGCTGGTTTTTCTTGCACACTAAACGTGGACAGCACGACTTTTTGTGTTTTAGAGAAAAAAAACTTTCGTCAATTTTCAGATTTCTTTTCTTTTCTTCCATATTTCGTTACTTGGAGAGTGTATTGCATCCTCACAGTTATTGCTCGTCATTGGTATTTTTCCATGTCTTATTTCATAATCCACATATGTTTTATTTTTTTTACAAGAAGCAGACTGCACCAATGTCCACTCCAAACTCCTGATCTGCTCCTCCGATGTCCATGGGAGCAATGTCCACAATGGGCAGCCTGGATGTCTTCTGAGTTTTGTACTCAATCACAGTCTTGGCCCACTGACCTGTGTGCTTCTGTAAGACAGCAAAAAAAACATGTAAGTGGATAAGTATATAAAAAAGAAATATAAATGAAATAAAAATAAGCATATGTGAATAAATATTTGATTATTTTTATTTGGAGTCAGTAGAGAAATCTCTTATTGCTCACCAAGACTGCAGTTATTTGATAAACAAAACAAAAAAAAAGAAATATTATTACAATTTAAAATAAATATTTTATTTTAAAATCTAATTTATTCCTGTGATGGCAAAGCTGAATTTTCAGCAGTCATTACTTTGGTCTTCAGTGTCACATGATCTTTCAGAAATCATTCTAATATGCTGATTTTGGTGCTCAAGAAAGATTATCTTATTACCAAAGTTGAAATCAGTTGTGCTGTTTAATATTTCTGTGGAAACCATATTTCTTTTTAGGATTTATTGATAAATATGAAGTTCAAACAGCATTTATTTAAAAAAACATTTTATGAAATTCTGAATGTATTTACTGCCACTTTTGATCCTTGCAGAGTGAAAGCATTTTAAAAAAAAATCATACTGACCCCAAATCTTTGAATGGTAATGTATATAAATGTAATTTATTTTAGTAAAATGTACTAAAAAATGTATTCAGTTATTTTTAATTCATTTTCAATTTATTAATTTTTATAACTATAGCCGGTATGTTTGAAAATGATATTTTATTGAGTGACTCACCTTGCAGCCATCCTCAAGTACTCCATATGTAAAGCGGCTGTTGCCCTCTGCTCTGATCTCCACATCATTGGAACCCTGCAGCAGAATGGCCTTCTTCAGATTTCCTGTGGCTTGGTCCATGTAAGCAACACTGTTCTTGCAGTGGTAGGTGATGGTCTGAGTGGCCTCAGTAGACAGCAGTCTCAGGAAGTTCAGCTGGATGCTGGTAGTACTAGGAGTCTGGCTGCTATCAGCATAGCCGAACTGTTAGAGAAAGAGAAAATATCTTTAATATCTTTAAAATATAGCCGTTAATATTACTGAAAGAAAACAGAGCTTATTAAATGTAAGACAAGATAGTGACACAAGGGGAAGGAGAGAGTATTTCAGCACAGCTCCTTGTCCCCTGCTGGTTTACGATTGGATGTTACAAATATTTTCAGCACCATGGACCAACAGAAATTCAGAACCGTGAACAGCTCCCAAACCAGCTGTGGGAATTTACAGACACTCTGGCTGGAAATAAAACAGCTGTTCATAATTACTTCCAGATGTACCTTTTATGGTACTGTAAACTTTTCAAAACTTTTTTATGATTTGCTTTGAGGTTTGTTGTGCTTGTGGTCATTTTACTAAAATTTCAAGTGCACATCTCCAAAATGTAAGGATTATACTCACGTGGAATCCACCATTCATGCTCTCTCCAAACCACACGTGCTTCTGCGTCTTGCTCTTGCTGCTCCACCAGTTCTTGCGTGGGATTTTAGGAGTGCTTGGCTTCACACAGGTCTCTCCGGTCTCCATGTTGCAGAAAACTTTGATGGCATCAGCCATGCTACCAAGGTTAGGATCCACCCAGTAGTCACCTGTGGATAGGGATCAAACATGTTTAAGTGAGTAATAGCGAGTATCATACACATAAGTGTGCTTGACTAAACATTTTCTATTGTTAGATTGTCTCTGAATCTCTCACCGCTCTTCCATTCAGGGTGGCAGAGTTTCAGGTCTCGGCAGGAGCGTGCAGGGTTCTTGCGGGAGCCATCTGGACTGCGGATGTCCTCAATCTGGCTGTTGATTGACTTCAGTGTGGCATCCACCTCCACATCATGTTGTCTAAGAGAGCTGGAGGCCTCGTCAGCACGCATGTAACGCAGAGGATCGGGTCCCTTCTCAGGCTGAGACAACCCAGCGAAGGCAGACATGTCAATGCCAGGGCCAGGGGGACCAGGAGGACCAGGGGGTCCAGGGTTACCAGGTGGACCCTAATGAGAGCAGATAGGAAGACAAAATGAATCAGAAATGTTCTTTTCATGTCGATAGACCTGACGTCAGTGAATATTTCAGGTTTTATGTGCACTCACACTTGGGCCAGCCTCTCCAGAGCGTCCACGAGGTCCAGGTGGTCCAATAGGTCCAGGCTGACCATTAGAACCATCCTTACCAGCTGGTCCAACAGGTCCTGCAGGTCCCTATTGCAAGCAATATGAGTTAAACAGAACATCAGAAATCCATCCGAGCATTAAAGGAAGTTTCTATATTGTCTTAATTTAACTAGCTGAGAACCACACTCACTTTAGCGCCACTCGGTCCACCAGGTCCAGCAGCACCCTGGTCTCCAGGAGCACCCTTTTTTGAGGAGACACAACAGAAATGTAAGCATATCTAATATCTCTACTTTACCACTGTAAATTGTTTATAAAAAATTACGACTTGTAAAAGAGACTCACAGGAGGTCCAGGCAGACCCTGCAGACCGGTGAATCCTCTGTGTCCCTTCTGACCTCTTTCTCCAGCTTCTCCTGCCTCACCCTTATCACCACGAGGCCCTTGGGGTCCCTGATACAGAGAAATGGAAAAAGTCCATCAACCTGTGAGCAGCTATAAAGTAAAGTAAAATACGGTAAAGCCACAAAAATGACCTGATGTGACTTTATTTTTAACTTGAAATATTATTAAAAATAAACCAGTTAAATAAGATGTTACCACATCAAGTGCAATTTTAGTATTATAACTAAATGGAGTTTAGGTACAAGAAACCCCTCTGAAGTCGTCTGGTCAATTTACTGGATTTTCTTCATAGCCATATATTGTATGAGAAAAATGTTTTGATACTGGCTATTTCAAGAGTTTTAAAGCCTGATGTGTGTTTTCCGTGTTCTGTTTTGTTCCACATACTTCATAAAATGTACTTACAACCATGCCTCTAGCTCCAGCGGGTCCAGGGGGTCCACCAGGTCCTTGTGGGCCCTTTAGAAAGGAAAGAAGATGGTACATAATAAATAAAAATACTTCAAAAACATTTGATCTTCATAAGGATGGTCTTGCTTATTATCTAACAGGTGAATTTTTGATGGTGATTTGTGATTTGTAAGTTGATGAACTTACATTCTCTCCTCTGTCTCCCTGTTTGCCAATTGGACCCACAGGACCAGGAGAACCAGGTGCACCAGGAGCTCCAGGAGCACCAAGTGGGCCAGTGTTACCACGCTCACCCTAGAAAACAACAAATAAAACACATTCTATATTACAGCTGGTTGAAAATTCATCTGTGCATGGACTAACCAACATTTTAGTCCAAAATTTTAAACAGAGAATTTATGTAAAAAGAATAAGAAATATTTAACATAACCAAATAACCAAATTATGTCATTCGGAAATTCGTGATTTGTTTTCAGTCAAATTATGTTGATAATACAAAATAATTAAAACGGAAGTAATTTCAAAATAGTAATGCAAAAAACTAGAGACTTTTGAGACTCTCAGACTTTTGGACCTCAGCGTATGTGACAAATAGTAATATATATTGTTTACTTGTGTGGAATTAAGATTGTCTGATTAAGCTGGACTGTTTTTTTGATTTACAAAGACCAGAAGACAACAAAAGGATATTATATGAGTTTGTTTTACTTCCTTACCTTCACACCAGGAGCACCATCTCTACCAGGTGGACCATCAGATCCAGGATTACCCTGAGGACAATCAGAATGGATGAGTGAGATCTGGTCTTGATATGGTTGTATAATACATATAGGAAGAAAGTGTTCACTGACTTCACTTCAGATCTGTATCTTTGTGAGGTACTGATTTTATCATGTTATTCGTGTATGTGATCTTTACCTCACGTCCAGTCTCTCCAGAGGGTCCAGTCAATCCAGGAGGTCCAACAGGGCCAGGGGGTCCACGGTCACCAGAAGAGCCAGGAGCTCCCTGTTTGCCAGGCTCACCCTGTGGTATAAATCATTTTCGGCAGAAGATTCGTGTCAGATTAGGGACACTGCATCAGTATTAAATTTTCTGTGCAATATCCTTGCTTGATAAAATAAAATTCATTTTAAGAAAAAAATATGTTAATATTAAATAATATATTAAAATATATTAATAGTTAATATTAATCACTTTCTTGATCAGATAAATAAAACACAAAAATCTATGCTATATTTTAACATGAATTTAAACAGTATTTGAATGAAGATGAGATGTTTTCATATAGAAATGATGTTGCCGGTGGGTTCGTTTACTTACAGAGGGTCCTGGAAGTCCTGGGAAACCTCTTTCACCACGCTGACCAGGCAAACCAACAATACCACGCTGACCAGCAAGACCAGCAGGGCCAGAAGGACCATCAGGACCCTACACAGGAAATATTGAAAGAAGAAATATTAAGAATACAGTAAAGAAACAATAAACCTGTACAGAACACATCTGTGCCTTCAATGCTAAAATATGTATGTATGAATGAATCTGAGCCTTACAGCAGGACCATCCTCTCCAGGCTCTCCCTTCTCTCCAGGAGCACCAGGAGGTCCACGCAGTCCAGCATCTCCTGCTCTGCCTGGGGGACCGGCATCACCACGAACTCCTTTAGGACCATCTTTACCAGAAGCACCTGCAGGGCCAGGAGGGCCAGGGTTACCCTGGGAAAGAATAATTTAAAAAAGTTTTGGATCAGGAAAAGTTTATGATAATACAGTCAATCAGTTTGAGTAAATTATGGAGGAACTGCAGAGATGTGTCTGTGATATTGAGGGTCTTACATTGGGGCCAGGTGATCCAACTCTTCCTGCAGCACCTGGGAAACCAGTGGCGCCCTACAACGGGGAAATATTGTTTATTAAGAAACAATACCGGTCAAATATCTTTACTGTCAAAGTAACTGGTAAATACTTAAAAATGAATTGAAAATGATTACTTATGACTAATTGACTTATTAAGTAACTCACAGGGGCTCCTTGGGCTCCACGTGCTCCCTTAGGTCCTGTAACACCAGTCGGGCCCTGAAATCAAGCAGTGAACCAAATATAATCATGAGCCAAATATAATAATTTATTCAGACAGCACAAAGTTGATGCATGATGCTAAACTCTTAATTTACGTAGACAATAGCAAAGACTTTAAAGATGTCAAGTGGCAATAACCAAAACCAAGCTGCTTTCTAAAAGCTGCCTTTTTTAACCACATATCAGTTTAAAACCGATTCACAACATGCCTTAAATTATCAATAGGTAGTGAGGCAGAAATGCTTACCACTGGGCCGGGTGCTCCTGATGGTCCTTGGGGTCCAAGGGATCCAGCCTCACCTTTCTGTCCTGACTCACCCTGCTCTCCCTTAATTCCAGGCTGACCATCAGCACCCTAAAGAGTGACAGTGCCAAAAGATTGTAATCAGAGCTTCCTTATGACTAAATGCTTCAAGATCATTCCAAGTTTAATACTAAAGACACTCCCTAATCGATTATTTCACCACACCCTTTTTACATTGTAGCAACAGAGAACTGTACATTTTTTAAAGTGTAACTATAGGGTTATGTAGCATATCTATTCGGTATATCCAATATATGTGAAAATGATTACATTAATTGACACAATGTTTTGCTAATCATTTTATTGGCACTCTATAAAATGCCAAAATCCTGAGATATTTCACTTATAAGAATATTCCATTTGAAAAATGAATACCTAATGTATAATGGTGTTAGTGCCCATATTTGTATTGTAGAATACCCCTTTACATTCACAATATTATCGACTGGTTTACATTCAATTTAGGCTTCTGTCAACAGAATTACTAAGCCATTATAGTAATGTTGCCTTATTGAAAGTCATTTTTATTTTTGACTTAGAAAAGATCTTTTATAATGTTATCACTGCAGTAAAATGGAGGCTTTTGGTAACTGTGTTTCTACTTACAGGAGGTCCAGCAAAGCCAGCAGGTCCGGGTGCACCAATCTCACCACGATCGCCCTAACAGGATGTCGAAACAACAATGAATTAGAAGAAGTCTAAAGATAACCTTTAAAACTTATGACAAAACCACAAACTCCATTTTTTCTTGTGTTTGCTGTCTAGTTGTAATACATGAATGTTTTGCTTACAGGGGCACCACGAGCACCAGGAGCACCAATTGAGCCAATGGGACCAGTTTCACCCTGTGAGAAAAGAAAAAGAGTAATTAAACAAGAGAATCTCCTCAAATAATTTTAGCATGCAACCATTGGATGAGACTTTCACCTTAGCGCCATTGGGACCAGAAGGACCAGGTGGACCAATTGGACCAGTTAAACCCTGGAGGAAAAAAATGACAGAAACATCATTACTTATGATGATAAGCAAGAAAAAAGCGAGCAATTTCCCTGCATCTGCTGTCTTTATAGCACTTACTCTTGAACCATCTTTGCCAGGAGCACCTTCAGGTCCTTTCTCTCCGCTGTCTCCCTAATAAAATGAGACAGTCAGTAAGTCAGTCTCAGTCATTCAGTAGATTAACACCATGAAATTAGGTTGACGTGATCACTGAGTACCGTGTTTAAAGACACTTACTCTGTCACCTTTAGCTCCAGAGATTCCAACAGCTCCTCTCTCACCAGGCATGCCCTGCAGACCAGGAGGGCCCTGAGATCCAGCAGCACCAGCTGGTCCAATTGCACCCTGTTGGACATCAAGCAGAGATGTGAGGGGGAGTTTGAGGGATTATTTTTTAAAGTAATTAATACTTTTGTTCAGTGCAGGATGCATTAAATTGATATTGACTTTTATATTTTTACAAAATATCTATTTCAAATAAATGCTGAACTTTCTATTCATCAAAGAACAGAAAATGTTCAACTGTTCAACATCAATAATAATAAGAACTGAAATCCAAATCAGCATATTATAATGATTTCTAAAAGACTGTGTGACAGTGAAGACTGGAGCTAAAAATTCAGCTTTATCAATATAGGAAAAAAATGCATTATAATATTTCACTATACTGCTGTTTTTACTGTACTTCTGATCAAATGAATGCAGTTTTGGTGAGATGTCTTTCAAAAACATTTAAAAAACTTTTGAACAATTAGGTATTCATTTATTTGACTATTTAAGTAGCTTAAGAATGAAGAATGGACAGATTTGATATGTAATAGTGGAGCATAATCTCAGTCAGATGTGATCTCACCTTAGGTCCATCAGTACCGGGAGTTCCTGGAAGTCCTCTTGGTCCCTGGAGACCCTGAGGGCCAGAGCTTCCTCTCTCACCAGGGAAACCACGTTCACCCTGAGAGAAGCACAGGCAAGAGTTATTTTTGTGTAATGTCACATTACTGCTGATTTACAGTAGTAATTGGGAGTCTTGTTAATTAAAGATAGGAACTCACTCTTGGTCCAGTGGGACCAGCAGCACCACCCTCTCCAGGAACACCCTACAGAGAGAAAGGAGAGAAATTCAGCATAATTGGGATACTTAAAGTCACTAATTACAACTTAAATGCACAAATGGAGAATTCAAATAAATATTGCAAGTGATCCTCACCTGGTCACCAGGTTTACCAGGCTCTCCGGGGGCTCCAGTAGGTCCTGGAAGACCCTGTGCAAAAACAGAGTAATTCTTAGAAAACTCTGATCTCATGAAACTTACATATAAATAATTACTCTTTGAGTCCTGACTCCTTGTTCGGCTTCAGTAATTTAAAAAGAGTGCAGTTTTCTCTTTCACTATTGAATAATATAGTAAAATATTAATTTGAATGTACCTGGAAGCCAGATGGACCAGGTTGACCCTGCTCTCCTCTCTCACCAGCTGGACCCTAAAAGCACATTGAAATCATGATTTAGTCTTCAAGGAAGTGTTTCAGACCATGGTCATTTATTGGCTGACTGAAAGAATTGAGGTCATAAGACACTGTGACTAATGTGATGTAAAACTCACAGCAGGACCAGGTGAACCAGCAGGTCCAGTCTCTCCATCTTTACCAGGCAAACCCTAACAGAAGAAATAATAAAGAGAGAAAGAATACATTTGTACATTGTCTGTACAAAAACTCTGCTAGGTGTTGTGGGTTGTTTCCAAGGTGTTGATATATGGTTGCTAAGTTTAGTCTAGTTAGATCTGATGCTTACTGACATACAAGACCAAGTAATCTGGACATTGGAACATGACTTACTCTAAGACCAGTGCGTCCAAGAAGTCCTTTCTCTCCAGGTTTTCCAGGTTCACCCTGTGTGAGAGAGATACAATACAATGAGGTACAACACACACACTTTCCAAACAATTTTAAGGACCTAAATATGAATACTAGTAGCTGAAAAGCAGAAACACTCCAATGGTCTCACATTGGCACCCTTAGGTCCAGGGAATCCCATCACTCCAGGCTGACCACGAGCTCCCAGAGGCCCAGGAGGACCAGGGCGTCCATCTTCACCAGGGGAACCCTATAATGAATAAGTCATGTTTAGTATTGAAGTTTGTCCTGAACTGTGATGAGATGCAGCATTTATTATCTCAAAATGGTTTGTACCCAGTAGATGCGGAGTCTCTATTTGGGTAAAACATATAGTGTTCAGTTTGGGCTTGGTAGATTTTTTTTATGTTTTTGAAAGAAATCTCTTATGCTCACCATGGCTGCATTATTTAATCAAAAATACAGTAACAACAGTTATATTGTGAATTACTGTTAAAAATAACTCTTTTCTATTTTAATATATTTTAAAATGTAATTTATTCCTGTGATGGTAAAGCTGAATTTTCAGCATCATTACTCCAGTCTTCAATGTCACATGGTCCTTCAGAAAGCATTCTATGCTGATTTTGTGCTCAAGAAACATTTCTTTTTTATACTATATTTCATTTATCTGAAATAGAAATCTATTTTAACATTAAAATTGTCTTTACTGACATTTTGGATCAATTTAATGCATCCTTTCTGGATGAAAATATTAATTTATTTTAAAAAATCTTACTGAGCCCAAACTTTTGAACAGTAGTGTATATCTTTTTGCAGGCTGTAACTATTTACTGTTGAAGCAAAACTAAAAGTGCTTTAAATTTCATAGATACTCACAGGTGATCCAACTTTTCCTTGCGGTCCAGCATCACCAGGGCGCCCAGTGAGACCCTGTTAGAAGAGGAAGCAGATGAATGGTGAAAAATGCTATGAGCCTTTAAATCAACGATTATAAACGCTGATTTTAGATTGTAATGTCTGTTATCTGCATTTATGATGATCTAAATTGCCCTGAATAATCAGTTTTCAGGTAAGTCCCAGAAATAATATATAATCACTCACTCTGGCTCCAGGAAGACCAGACTCGCCTGTGCGACCAGGATCTCCAGTTGCTCCTTTCGGGCCAGTCACACCAGGAACACCACGATCACCGGGTGCGCCCTATTATAGTACAGAACATTTGAGTACAGAGGAAATAAATGGGTTGATTAGATGAGTAACCAACTATTAGTCTAAACCACCAACCTTTGCTCCTGCTAGACCATCCTGACCAGGGAATCCACGGTTACCTGGAGCTCCCTAGCAAAAAACAACACATATGGACTTATTAGTGTGGTTCTTTACCATTTAGTGAATCAGTTAAAATAATTAAGCTAATATACACACTCTTTCTCCAGGAGGTCCGAGAGGTCCGGCAGAACCAGGCTCTCCTCTTGGTCCTCTCTTGCCTTCCTCTCCAGATGGCCCAGGGGCACCCTGAGGTCCTGCAACACCCTGTTTAATTAGGAAAAAAATATGACTGATTAGTTTGCTACAATATTTCAAATGATTGTGATTGGTACAATAGGATAGACGACTGATAAGTATAATGTGGGTTACTTACACGCTCTCCTTTGGGTCCAGCCTCGCCTTTAAATCCTGGGATACCAGGGTCTCCCTGTATAAGCACAAGAGTGTTTTCAATTAGTGCAATGGCGAACCTCAAATGGCAGCATAATCAGTAACCTGTGCAATTCATCAATATTAAATTATTAAGTGATGTCTGGGAGACACTGAAAGCTTTTAAAATAGTTCAGGGCGTGATTACTTACAGATTGTCCTTTAGGCCCAAGAGGTCCAGTAGCTCCCTGAGGTCCTGGCGGGCCACGGGGTCCTGGGAAACCAGGGGCACCAGCAATGCCAGGACCACCCTGTAAAAGAGAAAAATGTTTACAATAGATTCACTGCAACAGTGTGACCAGACTAAAAATTATTTTAAAATATACATAGAAATGAGTGAAAGAGAACGATAAATTATATGGATATACTCACAGCAGATCCTTTGGCACCAGGAATACCATCAGTACCAGGGTTACCCTGCAGAATGTGAACATTTAATTTCAAAATACTATATGCATTGTTTACACCGATAAAGCAAATGAAATCATATTTTGCTTGATATAATATCTGTAATTTTACTCACAGATGCACCGGCGGGTCCAGGTGATCCAGGTGTACCGGCCTCTCCACGGGGTCCTTGTGCGCCCTCAGGTCCACGAGCTCCAGTAGGACCAGCTTCACCCTGCAGGAGTGAACATCACATCTCATTATCAAGGATAATGTTAATCTGTGCAAATTAAAAATGCTTAAAATTGAGAATAGGTTAAGAATTGACAGTGAAGTGCTGTCTGCTACCATGACTGGTATTTTACCTTAGCACCAGGGGATCCTGGGAAACCTGGAGCACCAGCAGGACCAACAGGGCCCTGAGGATAGAAACATCAACGAATGATCAAAGAGGCTTGCTTACTTCCTCATGCACTTTATACATCCCTATAATGTTATTCTGTGATTTGTAAACGGGTTATGCAAATGATCTCATTTTAAAATATTTTTTTGAATATTTTTAAGTATTGTATGAATATTGTATGAATTTATTTACTATGATTAAGTTAAATACATATATCTGCATTATATCGACAATCGTCCACCTTGATATCTCTAGGCATCCCATATGGGTTTACAATTAGTTAGCAACAGCATAAGCACAAAGTAGAATGGGAACCATAATTTAACATTACATAGACTTCCTGCACTTGAAGTGAGGATATGCACTTACAGGAGGACCAGCAGGACCAGGCAGACCATCATTACCACGGGCACCCTGTGGACAGACATAAGTAGATCATTTACAGTCTGAAGCCACCCTTGCTGCTGCAATTTTGATCATATACAGTATTCTTTATTAGGCCAGTTGTCTGAGTGTTCACTTACAGCAGAACCAGAAGGTCCAGGACGACCTCTCTCACCGGGCAGGCCACGTGGACCCTGATAGACAAAAAAAAAAGGAAAACAGGATGGACAACATTAGATGCGCTATTTCAGCGTCAGAAAACTAAATTAATCATCAGGACATTTCTGACTCTAGGTACTGACCATTGGTCCAGGAGCACCGTTCTCACCATTAGCACCAGATTCACCCTGAAAGAAGAGACAGGAGACTGATTAGACCTGATAGTTGTATAATACTAGGTCAAATCAGTTTGCTCAGATCCTAATTAAAATGAATTAGCACATTTAGCATTTAGTAATACATGAAACTATATATTTATTAAGGTTCTGGTATCTTTATAGGAGTCTTTATAGTTTAGAATACTTTTATCTGTATAAATTAAATTCAATTGTTTAATAATATATATTTTTCCAAAGCAGATTTGCAGGCAATAATGCTTTACAACTACATAAACATTTGATAAATGTGTTATAATTCTGATGCCCTGTAAAATTTATGATATTTTTTGTAAAATATCAGTATAGACATTCTGATAGGATGACTTTTGCATAGTTTTACTGGTACGGTTGGGTGAAAATGAGCAGGTAGTGCATATTATTATTACATACTCTATTTGTCAAAGGTCTGGTGTTTTTATAGGAGTATTTATAGTTTAAAATATCTTTCTAATTTAAAATATCTGTGGATGTTAAATCAAATTCAATTATTCAATAATATATATTTTTCCAAAGCAGATTTTGGAAACTATAATGCCGTACAATGTCATAAATTGGATAAATATATGATAGAATCCTGAAGCCCTGTGAAACTTGTTTGCAGTTTCTTCTTATATGCTGCCAGATATGATTATAGACACTGTGTTAGGATGAATTTTACATAGTTTATCTGTCAGAGTTGGGTGTTTTGGCTCACAGTTTTTATGTTGCTGTACCTTAGCACCTGCAGCACCAGCCTCTCCTTTAGCTCCATCAAGACCTGGGTGTCCCTACAAACACATTCAAAGATGTATTACAAATGCATGTATTTCTACAGAAATAAACATACGGAAAAACAATTAATTCCAATCGAAACTCACTCTGTGTCCCTTGATGCCAGGAAGGCCAGGGGTTCCGGGGAATCCACGGGCTCCCTGTCATATACATGAGAGACATATTTAGTAATTATGTTGCATCTTTGTAACAAATTGATTATATTAGATCATATGACCATTATCAGAACACAAACAAGTGACTGAAACAGGTCTTTATTTGTGTATGTTGTTCACCTGAGGCCCTGGGGGTCCACGCTCACCAGCCTTACCAGGTTTGCCAGCCTCACCCTGGAAGAAGAGCAGGCAGAGACATTGTAATTAGTATCTGTCAAGCATTCAGCATTTGGAAAAGGTTGAATATCAAGCCAGTGGCAAAAACTACTCACATCACTTCCGGGTTTTCCAGGGGGTCCAGGTGGGCCACGGGGTCCAAGAGGTCCCTATAGTAAAACAATTGTTATAAATTGATTTAACTGACCTAGTAAGGCTGTCTCTATGTGCATCTGAATGTGTCATCTGTGTGGGCCATGTAATATGTGGGTTAATAAAATGTCATATGTGTGTGTACGTAGGCAAGGTTTTGGACACTCACAGCAGGGCCGGGTTCACCAGCCTCTCCAGGGTTACCTTGGAAACCTTGTGGGCCCTGGAAAGGAAACAAATGACAGTGAGAGCTTAGCAGTTGGCGTTGGTGGGTGCTAACATATTACTCATATCTGTCTCATCAATGGTAGCTTCGGCTGAGAATATAATCAGCATTATCTTGTATTTTTCAATTAACTGGAAATATTAATTATGAGGATTATGAATGATGTGTTTTTACTTACAGGTGCTCCAGGGGGGCCAGGAGGACCACGGGGACCCATTGGACCCTGTAGATAAAACATATGAAATTGAAATACAGCATGGCAACTTTGGCCCAGATAAATATAAATAGCATGACTGTTGAATTTGCTTTCATTTATAAATCATATTTCAAAGCAAGTTGAAATTTAATTAGAAGAATTATTTGTTTCATTGTGTGTGATTTATTTTTAGTAACCCCATGTATTGTAAGTATATGTTCATGTTACAAGCTTAGAATCCATGAATCACTGTAACTTTTTTGAAAACACTTGGAATTTGAAAGCGCTATTGTGACAAAATCAGTCAGTAGGGGGCACTAAATATCAGAAAACAGGTAACAGCATTTCATTCTTGAGATATTATTCTTAATGATGCAGAGTTCAATCACTTACTTAAAGAAAACCTTTTTGGCACTGGATTTATTCAGTGTTTGGAGATCTTAAAGTACAATTATAAAGCATTTAATGCATTTTATTAATTAATGCATGTAGTTTTTGCTTTTTATGTTTTGTTAAAAAATGCTTGGCCCACACTGATGTAAAACATCTGTCATGCAGACTAAAATTGAACAAATGAAACTACAACTTGAAATGAAATGTCATTCCAGAGCATTCTGCAAGACCTTACAAACTTTTCATATAACAGTTTCTGAATTACAGAACTAAATACTATAATAACTATTATTATTTGTATTGTTCTGACAGATCCATATTAGCCAAACTGAGTACTTTAAAATATTGACTTGATGAGAAATTCTTTCAAAATGGGTTGCAGTTTAAAACTGAAAAATGTATTTCACACAATTTTAAAAGGTATTTAATATACATATAGATATGTCTGTGAACACTGTTTTTTCTCACCATTGGTCCCTGCATCACACCCATCTGAGCACCTCCTGCCTTCTCGTCAAAACCACCAGCCATCTGAGCAGCAAAGTTCTGCACACACATAGAAAAACACACTTACAGTAACCCCACGATTGGGAGACACACATTTAGTGAGTAGATGAAAGGAGAGGAGAAACATACTCCTCCAAGTCCAGGGGGACCATTAGGTCCTGGTGGTCCAGGGGGTCCTGGGTTGCCAGGTGTACCAGGCTCGCCATCTCTCCCTCTTGGGCCGGGATTTCCCTAAAGGGTGGGAGAAAAATAACAGAGCATATGAGCGGAAAAGAAAAGAGATTAACTAAAGCCTTTTCACATGACAGCGTCCTGCAGAGTGTGTCCACTGCCGCCTTAATGTACCCGGATAACTGCTAATAAGATCTGACATCACTTTACCTAACAATTCTGAGAAAAAAAAGTTTGAAAAGGCAAAATGTCTTACCTTTTCACCCTTAAGTCCTCTCTCACCACGTGGTCCCTGCTCTCCTGGGGGTCCCTAAAATCACAAAAAGACAAATATAAATAATTTTAAAAAAGTCAAAAAGTAAAGTTACAGGTCTCAGAGATGAAAGGGACAGCAGTATATTCATATAAACGTTTTGGAGAGCCCCCTAGTGGAGAAAAGCAATGATGTGTGGCAAATTATTCAGAAACCAACTACCAAAGTGTTTATGATTCATCTCACCATTGGGCCAGCAGGTCCTCTCGGTCCTACAACCTACAGAAACAAACAAATAAATATTATTTTCCAACTCTAGTTTTCAAAATTTGGTCAAATCAGTCTAAAACCCAAAGCTGTTTACTGGTGAAATGACTTACATCTGTAATATCGCCTGGTTCTCCTTTCTGTCCCTGTGTACAGTAAGAAAGAACATATTTAAGACTTACTATACAATTTATATAATTAATTCTACCTTAAGAACATTATCCATTTCTTAAATAAAGACATGATAAATAAGTCAAGTTCTCACCTTTGCACCAAGTGACCCTGTTGAATCGTCACAGGATGAAGGGAAGATAAAGATTGACAGTTAGACACAGGAGGAAGTAGTTTTGCATGTATTCTATCAATTAGCAAACATACAAAATCAGTCAATGTTTCAGAATAACAGTCTGTCTGGAGTCACAACATCTGAATCGTTCATTCATAATAATACTGCTGGCTCATCATAAAAAACTAGAGGTCACCAAAGGGTCAAGGAAAAACGGGCCGTGAATGAAGTAATTAGCTAATACTGATTCATAATGAGGACGGTAAACTAGTCAGACACTGTCAGAACTAATGAACTGCTATTCCCTGCTGAAACTACATAGCTGAAAAGACCAACTCAGCGGCACCCCACAAGGCCGTGTACCAAAACAGCATCATTCTCTTCCCAATCTGCTTTGGTTAAATTGTTAAAGGCAGAATATGAAGGTGCAAGCTCATGATCAGTTTAAAACATGATTATGTGCATTATGCTTTACATTAGAAGCAATATTAGGCCATATGCTGCTCAGCAAATTAGTTAAAACTCATTCTCTATCAGTGCCATGAGCTGATTACAGTGAGAAGCAATACATTAAAATGCTTAGGAAAACATTTCTGCATACTTTGATAACTATGTTCATCTTATTATTGTGTGTATCTGTGCAGGAACAACACACAAAATTTTGAAAATGAACAGTATCAGCTGTCAAGGCTGACTGAACATGAAGTGAATGAAAAAAAAAGTTGAAAGAACACTTCTAAATTTTTTGTTAATTAGGTTGTTTGAATGAGGTTGTGCCATGACCTCCCATTCAAAGACTCATTGTCTTGTTTTTCAGCTTTTTCCAAACGAAACCAGTCTATGGCCAAGGCAAGTCCACTCTCAAGAGATTTATTGCATCTTTTTTTGTGTTAAAAACTGAATATCTATCTGTTTTAAACTATGTATGTCCCTCAATGAAAGGGACACTCATTCTTTTACCTAAACAAGTCAAATCATCCTCAGAATGAATCATTATGGGACTGAAGTATAAGTTAGCTCAAAACTTATGACCACTATACAATTTACAATTATACTAAATATCTTGTCTAAAAATAATGGATTTCACCACAAACTAGTGTAAATATTGTGCACTTTCTATATAAAAAAAAATAATAATACTAAAAAAGTGGACACATTTCAGCCATAGCAGTCTTTAACTGAAAAACATAATTTGCACTATAATGCAAACGTAAAATTTAAAAGTGTTGCTTTCTTCCCTTTAAATGTTTGCTTTGAGATCTGAACACAATCACATGACCATCTAGAGTAGTCTAGTGGTATGTGACACTTGTCATAGTTACAGAACTCAGAGCAGACAGCTAGCAGGACAGGTATGATAAGCAAAGAGAGGTGTATGAGCAGAGAGCGGACCGATAGGTTCGTCGGTGTCAGCTGGGCAGATGGGACAGCACTCTCCAGGTGGAATGATGGGATTGGCACAGTCTCTCAGGTCCTCACAGATGACCTCGTCACATAGCACTGCCCCTGCATCACACACACAGACACGGCACGCTTCTGGCTTCCATACTGCACGGTCTGCATACTGCTGGCCATCTTGGATGCAGCCACCATAGTCTTCCTCTGCAGCCACCAGAAGGGGGCGACAGAAAGGAGTGCATCGGGGTAAGAAACAGGTGAGCGACATAAAAATATCAACCTCTTCCTGAAAAAGCAAGCTGTACGGGTCTCCTAATAATTTAGAAATATTTTAGAATATATATATATATATATATATATATATATATATATATATATATATATATATATATATATATATATATATATACACATATATATTTTAGTATATTTAATATATTTCATAATATATTCTAAATTACACACACACATATACAGAATTTTGCATAAACAAAATTCTCATTTCTATTCACCTGGTGGCTGGCATCTGGTTACATTTTGATTATACATTCAATACAACACTGGCTAGTAATATTTGCAGGGTGCATATATGGCACCCTGGTGTAAAATGTGGGCTCCTGTAGTCTGCGTATTTGTAACTGAACCCCAAATCAACTAAACTAGCCATGAATGGGGCTTTCTCAAACACAGACAGGGCTGCATTGACAGCCTGGTGCCTTATGCAAACACACCCCTCTCGAACGCTCCATCTGGATCTAATGGTCTCACTTACCACCAGGGCAAACACACCCTCATGGGTCGGAAAGGACAGCCCTCACACACACAGAACCCCTTGATGTGTTTGCTTTTCAGATATTCATATGAAAGTGTAATTTGACTTTAGCTTCCAGCCCTAGTGCATATGAATGCACCAATTATAGCTGTTTAACTCTGAACTGTAAATACGGAAAATCCACTTTTCTTGAATGCAAATATAGGCTGGCCTAAGCAAGCGTTCTGCGTGATTAATATTTCCTTGTTTATTGAGGAGTGAGAAATTGAATAAGCACAGTGAGAACACAAGGAGATCATCATCTGGGTCATTATTCTTCTATTGCTTCACAGTTTAGCAAATATCTCACATGACACTCTTCCAAGATGCTTGTGCCTCATTAAGGTTGCCAGTCTGATGCTTTGGCGTTTCAAGCAACATTCCACAGACCCCCTCCCTATCCACCCACCAAACCTAGTTCCCCAAATCTCCTTCTAATCAAGGTAAAATCCCCTGAACTAAACCCGAAATAAACCCTTTGCACGTGTGCTAATGGTGCACCGTTTGAACCCTTGCAGGAACTTTACTCCTAATCTTGAGTGAAACAGTACTCACACTACCACTAGTGGATGTATTAATAGCCTATATATATATGGAGATCAGTCATTATAATGTTGAAATGGTTAGCCTAAACCCTTATCTTTACAAAACTTGAGGCATCGGTTCACCGCACTTGCTTAAAAGTTCCTTTGAGAACTCTAAAGATCGTCAATATTTTCTGCAGGTATCCCATTATAAAGAAAAGGAGCACTTTAAATAGACTACTTAATGAAAATTGCCAGGAAATGTAAAAGCAAAAACTTAAAAGTTTGTTTTATCATTTTGGAACTTTTTCCTACGTTAAACGAACAAGGAAATAATACATCTAATAATTCAATGACTCTTAGGAAGCTTGTTTTTTTTTCTGTCAGAAATTTTGTGGTGTTGTACAACTCACTACTAGCACAATTAGCCATCAGTCAACTATTTTAAAACATTAAATGTATATTAAAGTGATAAATAATGAGAGAAAGATACATGTTTTGTCACTATACCGTGATACTGATCCTATCCAGCTCAAAGTGCTCGAACAGCGTACTGTTGCTATAGTAACCTCCTCAGGAGAAAGTTACTTGGTGAGCATCATTTTTGCGCACTGATTAACTTGCATTCTGACTTTTGTGGTTGCTGAACCGATGTTGAGAAACGTTAATGCACAATGAATACGTAGCTACTTTAGCTGTTTTGTTCTTTACCTTTTAGCTAACTTAGAAATCTAATACACACAAGAGTCTGAGCGCGTTTCGCGCAACCTCAGCATCTGTCATTCTGTTTTTACTACGAGCGAAAACCAGAATGTTTTCAATTTAGTGTCGCGTCGCGTCGCTTGTTTGCATTGTAGACTGCAATCAAACTTTGGATATCTGCAGACTTAGATCTAAAAGACAAGCATAAGGTCTCTTTTTTTTTTTTTTTTTTAAATGAGCCAAGACATTCCACAGTTCAGAGGCGAAACGCGCAACACAAACTGATCCATTCCAAACTTTCCTCTCCTGTCACCATGGCAACACAGTACAATTTTTTTTTTCAGCAGAATACTTTGAATTTCAATGTAAAAAAAAAACTCCAACTTACGGTCATCTTCTTGTTGACATCTTACAAGGGATAGCAAAACGCAATGCGTTGCTACAAGTAGCAGGAGAGTCCGTGAATCCACTAATCTGAACATGTCTAAAGATTAGACATGCAGGTCCTCAGGGGTCAAAGTCGCCGAAGAACCGGCGGAGCGGCAGCTCTGTGCTCGCGGGGAGTGTGAAAGTGGATGTGGATGTATTTGGGAGGATCCGACGGCAGGCACACACAGACTGAACCCACCGCGTCAGTCAGAGCTCCGCGGTTTTATGTCCACTGGCGCATTTATGAATCTTAGTATATCCCAAAAAGTGAGTCCAACCCCGACCCCCATGAGCGCTGAAATACGAGCCATATCAGCCCCCCAGCCCACCCCATTGGGAAAGAAGGGGGGGGGGGGGGGGGACTCTGCCACTCCTCTGTCTCAAGAACAATTCCATCCAAACCCATCCACCCCCCTCCCCTCATTGCCCTTTCCTGGCAAGTGGTGGGCTTTCTCTCTGTGCTTTTGTATAAAAGTGCATTAGAATGGCCTTTGCTCAGAAAAGAGACTTGGAGAACCAAAATACTTTCATTGTTTCAAAGATTTTGACCCACTAGGTTGCACATGACCATAAAACCTCAAGATAATGTCATGAAGTATCAAAATACTGTGAGTATGCGAACCATGGGTGCTCATAAATATAATGTGAACATCATCAGTCCTGATGTATCAGATATATTTACAGTTTGCATTTTCAATAATACTTCAACATTCTTGCAAGGCCAAAAATGATGTTACCTGTGGTATTGAACATCTTAAATATTGATGTCCCACAATTCACTGTGAATAAGATAAGCAACATCATACAGCATATTGTCTTTTTGATTCAATAATTCCAACTTACTAAACTTTTATCAACTAACAAACAACTAGCCTTCAATACTTGGCACAACCTGACTAAATTTAAACATAGTTTCTCCGGTAGAGTGCCAGCTGCTTCACAGAAGTTGTTATTACAGTACAAATAAATATTCTGTTCTGACAAAGCAGTAACTTAACAGCAGCTTTTTCTTTCACAAGCAGTTTTGTTATTGTTAAAAGTAAAACTAAATCTAAAACTATTAACAATCACGTTCATTAATTGAAATGAAAAATGATGCCATGACAGCTAACTGAAATAGCTACATTTTCCAGTTGATGTAATAAAATTACTACATCTAAAACAATTTTAAAAAAATAAAGCTAAATAGAAATATAAAATATAATAAAAAATCATAAAATCACAAAATCATATAAAAGTTACTAAAGTAAAAATAAAATTAAAAACTGAAAATAGAACAATAAATGACTATTTAAAATATGAATAAATATTATAATAACAAAAAAAAAACAGTTACTGTGTATTTTTGTCCTCATATGTTTCACATCTTTTGAAGAAAAACTGATCTTTTGAATATCTAACTGTAAAGTGGCTAGCTTTTAAAATTGTTTCTAAAACTATTTTAAAAAATCTCCATCAGCATTTTTGTTGTGTCTTCCCCAGTGTAGTTGGCCATTTATACAAGTTTATTTCTTTTATATAACTGTTCCACAATCCAATCACAATAAAACATCTACCATATCATCTATCCCACTGTGGGAACAGAGGAGGAGAGAAAATTTGTAATGCTCAAGGGATTAAAAGATCAAACTGCAAAAAGCGAGTGGAAGTATAAAAGAAGGAATACGGATACTGGAATCTCAGC
Organism: Acrossocheilus fasciatus; assembly: GCA_036784905.1. NCBI lineage: Eukaryota > Metazoa > Chordata > Actinopteri > Cypriniformes > Cyprinidae > Acrossocheilus > Acrossocheilus fasciatus. Next base: position 11,461,098 of record CM071945.1, on the reverse strand, counting down.
CTCGGTGTGAGACATCCTGTGTATGCAGATGAGTGTGTATACAGTGTGCACATATGAAAATCAGTGTGTGCATTTGTGGTCGTGTGCACTCATGAATGCATGTCTATTAGTTTTATGAAGGAATATGTGTATGTGTGTGTACTCATCGGTGCGACTGTGCATACACCCTGTTGGATGTGTGTGTGTCCGAAATGAGCCCTGACTGTGTGCTCTGTAAGACACACACACAATGCGGCTCTGTGTGCAGACCTGAGGAATGTGAGAGAGCACCGGGCAGTGGGGGAGAAGAGAGCCGCGGGTGTGGATGGAGGGAGGGTGCGGAAAGGTAGAGGGATGAGGAGAGGAGAAGAGCGGTGGCAGGAACACGGCGAGGCTCCAGGGGTGTGTAGGGTGGCTGGGTTGCTGTGGATCAGATGATGTGGGGCCTGCCGATTGGCACGAGGACCTGTGTCGGGAGCAAAACACTGACCGTGATTGGCATCAGGCATCAGAAGGCCGATACGTGCCTGAAGATTAAGCACCCACCAGGCTTTCTTCTAAATATGGGGCTTTTCCACCATTCTTTGAAAGCTAAAGGCAAATAAAGCTGAATTAAAGGGATGGTCCAACCAAAAAAGACAATTCATTTACGCATTATCACGTTGCATTGCTTTGATATTTTGAAGAATGTGTTGGTTCCCATTGACTACCATTATATTTTTTTGTCCTTACAGTAAAAGTCAATGTTGGAACCTAATGGGAACCTAAAATGTTAACAGCATTCTTCAAAATATTCGACAGAAGGCATACTTGTCATACTTCTAAGTTTGAAACAACACAAGGGTGGGTAAACTGATGCCAAAATTTTCATTTTCAGGTGGTCTATCCCTTTAAAAGTGATGGCATGCAAGACCCTGAAACATTCACTTTACAAAATGTTCTGATCCATGTGCCAAGATAAGATGCCCAACGGACTCACATGAGTGAACAATTGTGTCGTTTTTGTCGACACTACACCGTAATTAAAGTGTTGCACAATTGTTCTTTCAATACTCTTCCAGACAGGATATTTGACCTCTCATATTTGTAAGAGAGTGTATTAAAATAACATTTTCTGTGTTTTTTCACCTAATCAGACTGTGACGACCGTGGGAAACCGTACTGTTCTGTTTGATATTACAGTCCACATGGGGGGCCTTAAGTGGGGGAAGGATTCGTTCTGTCTTTGTTTGGTCTCATAAAGCTTTCTATTTATTCTCATAACTTCTGAGATAAGCTATGGCAAACACTGTGGCTGGTGTCCTGGGACGGAGGATTTTCTGAATGAAGGGTCCCTGTTGATAGAGTGATTTAGGCCACAAATGGGCTTAATACATCCAGGACACCACTGTCTGGGTTTAACAGCTCCCCTTTGACTTTATCCAAAACTTAATGTGCTTTATCTCTGATCCAGCATTCACTATTTGATTTAATCAAAACTCTTGATAAGGGGTTTTCAAACGGTAGTCTAGGGGCCCCCAGGGGGCCGCAAGGGGGTGCTAGGGAGTCCACGGGAAATTTAAGGAAAAAGTGTAAATGCATCAAAAAATCTACGGTAACTACTTAAAGCATTTATAAAGGGTTATTAAAGGGTATAATGCATTTTAATTTTTCATAATGTGCGTTGTAATACATTATATCTTGTCGTAAATTATTATAACCAAATTTAAAATGCATAGTGTATCAATGAATTGATAAGTGTTATAATGTATTAATTGTGGTTACAATTATTGACGAATGCATTATAAGGTGCATTACAAAGCATAATTAATGCATTAAAACTACTTTTACAATGCATTATACATAAAGGCTTTAATTAAAGTGTTACCAAATCCACTAACTTCAGATTTATACATCTAACAGAACTTTAACAGTGGGCAGAAACAGACTCACAATTTAAATATTTTCCAGATTCATAATATTCATATTCATTATATCTATTATTTTTTTCTCACAGAGTAAAAATAGTAACTTTTGTATTATATTACATTACATTACATTAAATTATATTATATTAGCCTATATTATATTATATTATATTATATTATATTTGCTTATATTTTGGGATCCTAGGCATCAAAAATCTTGCACTTGATAACTGAGAATATTTCCTCAAGTATGATTTTAGCTCTGTGCAAAGCCAGCGCTTCATGCAGTCTACTTTCAGTGGAACCAATAGTGTTTACTAACGCTGTATCTTAGAACAAACACATGCACACACACACACACAACGATTACTTAAACAAAACAAACAGTTCACCGCAGAGACTCTGCATTCTTAGCAGCTCCCTGGTACACATTCGAGGGTGAGAGTTAAGTCCTGTGAACTGGCCTGAGAAACTGACCCTGTTTGTGGACACTGCAATCTAAGAGCTTCACCAGGTTCTCAAAGCATCCAGGTGGCATGTGGATGCTTATTCTTATAAAGACACAAATAATGCATTCATTACAGAAAGCCAACACCATAAAGTCACAAAGAATTAATGTACAGAGTGATCAACAATGAGAATCTTCAAAGCCAGACATTAATTATTAATATAATTACATATAATATATAGTTCTGAAGCAAACCAGTAAATTACTTGTATTAGCACGAATAAATACAGAATTTAATCAAACTCACCTCTGTTCAAATGTTTGGGGTCAACAAGACTTAATTTCAAATAAATTAATACTTTTATTCAGCGAAGATGTATTAAGTTGATCAAAAAAAACAGTAAAGATATTTACAAGGCTACAAATAAATCATTTCAAATAAACGGTGTTCTTCTGAACTTTCTATACATCAAAGAATCTTCAAAGAAATTTTTTTTACAGTTTCCACAAAAATATAAATAAGTAGCACAATTGTTTTCAACTGTAATAGCCTAATAATAGGAAATGTTTCTTGAACACCAAATCAGCATATTAGACTGATTTCTAAAGGATCATGTGACACAGAAAACTGGAGTAATGGTTGCTGGAAAACCGTTCTTTTAAATTGTAATAATATTTCACACTATCTCTGTTTTACTGCATTTTTTATCAAATATGCCTTGGTGAGCATAAGAGACTCCCTCAAAACAACTGAACCAACCGCAAACTTTTAAATGTACACTGTAAGTGCAATGTGTATTTTTGATCACAAATGAATACTTGCTTAATGAATAATTATGTTTGTCAGAATGTTTATTGGAATTCTGGTTTTCCTAATTTCCTCAATTTCTCAGATTTGAATGTCACCATACACACATAGCAGTTCTGGCCTGTACAGAGATCAGAGAATGTTGGGAGAGGCAGAAAGGAGGAAGATGGAGGGAGGAGAGGGGGGCTTAAGATGGAGCAGGTAGACAAAGCCAGCATTCATGGACACAGTGAAGGAATGAAAAACATTCTCCACCAAGAGACGCATGGTCATCAGTAGGGCATGGGTTAGGGTGTGCGTGTACGTGTACGTGTACGTGTGCATGGATGTATGTGTGCCAACACTAAAGGATATGATATGAGGGGAAGGGGTGTTTGATCTAATGATAAGTGGGTGTAATTTTACTCCAGACTCTGCTTAAAAGAAGCCCTTGCTTCAATATCTAGCTGCAGCGGAGCGGGTAAAGGAAGAGTGGGGAGAAAGTCAAATTGCACACACTCTCAGAAAATAAGGTGCTACAGCTGTCACTAGGGTGGTACCTTTTCAATAGGTGCTCCTTTGTACCTTATTTATCCCAAAAAAGTGCATAGTGCTCCCTTAAATGCACATATTAGTACCAAAATGGTGCAATTTGAAAAGTTGCCACACCACTGACAGCTATTGTACCTTTTTTTCTGAAGGTATAAAGTATAAAGTTCAATTTCTTAGTGTGAGTATGTGTGTGTGCCAGTAAGTGTGTGACAGGTCCCCAAAGACATCAGTACAATGGCCCACACAGCCTCTCTGGAATGCATTCAATCAGAGTTCACAGGCAATTCTCTCAGTGTAGAGCTCAAAAAAGAACACAACTTATTTTTATGCTCTTCCACAAACTGAACAAATTGAGACTGTAAATAAACCCCCAGTGTAAGTGAAAGGATAATGTCTCAACTGACATTTGGCTGTGGAAAGGTGAGGTTAGTCGGTATGTTGGTGCTGAACTCGATTGATTCTCCGTGTCCGTTTAGAGGTGAGTTGGTACGCTCTGCCCTCTACAGGCAAAAAGGGGTACTAACAGCCCTCCTAAGGTGGTTACTGCCAGCTGCCACAGCCACATTATCCTCATTTGATTTTGGTCAGGTAATATGGATGTTATGTGCCATAAAATTTAAATAAATGCATTCAAAAATTCACAAATATTATAAACAGGGGCGTAAATTTCATCTGACAGTAGGGGGGGACAATAAACGTAAAATTTCTCAAGAGCAATTTTTGAAGGGGACACAAATAATACAGCCAAAATTGTACTTGTAAGGATAGATATGTGTACACAGCATGTGTACATAGCATGGAGACCATGTTTAAATATGAGTTCATGGTTCACCACGCGGTCATATTATAATTATTATTTTGCGTCATCCATAGTATTTTAGGTTTAGTCTGAAACCTAGTATGTCTCTTTCGCATTAATTCAACCGCATTAAACCCACTGCGCTGCCACTTAACATCATAGGTCTACAATATTAGCCTAATATCAGTTCACACACAAGCTTATCGCCGTGTTAGTTGTAGCGGGTGACAAGCTACAGTGTTAGGCCGTGTTCACACTTGGCGTCTTTTTTGACTAGAAAAAGTCGACAAGAGCACTTTTTTAGTAAAATAAAAAGCTGGCAGCGTTTTGCCTACAAATAGCAGCCGAGGGCGTCTTTTGTTGCTATAACATCAGCTGCAACAGTAGCTAGCGCTGTGTGCTGCAGAAATGTCGGCTTTTGAAGTTAATGGGGAAGGTGTCGGTTCACAACGGCGTTTGTGGGAGCGCGACATTATACGGGGAAGGAAACTGTATGGTGCTACCAACAATTTTGTCCAGGAGCTCCGGTTGGATGATGCACGGTTTTATACAGCTCCTTGTGCTCCGAAACTAGTACGATCTGTCTACCGGCTATCTTCTCCTTTTTTCTTGTTGTTTTTGTTATGGAAACGACTCGCCACTCGCTTGTCATTGGTCAGCTGTCAAAAAGGCGCTTGACGTGGGGCGTTTTTTTTTTTTTTTCAGAAAAGTTAAACTTTTTTCAACTCGAAAAGACGCTCTGAGCTGCAGAAAAAGATGTCGGCGGTGGCGTTTTAAAAAGCGCTCAGGACTTTTTTGAAAACACGGTTTACTCCATAGGATTATAATGTAAAACAGATGCTGGCAGCTTCAAAAAAGACACCAAGTGTGAACACGGCCTTACGCTTGTTAACCTTATAATCGCTCATAGAAAATACATTGGATGTCATAATTTTTTTGTCATGACTAATTTATTAATGATCCAGCATCATCTGTATTAAAGAGAAAGAATCATTTCACTCGATGTTTAAAGAGAATAAAATAGCCTTGACAGCCTACTTACACATAACTAACTTGCTCTCTCTCAGCGGACTCGTGTGTGTGTGTATCGATAAAGAAGGAAAGCAGGCAGTGGACCAAACCACTGTGAGGAAAGGGAGGGGGGAATCAAAACATTTCTGAACTTAAAACGTTTTTTGGCGTTTATTTTGTTTTACTAATCACACAATTATTTTAAGCATATGTCCATTATATTATTTTCAATACACAGAGTCGCTTGTAATGATATTTTTAGGGGGGACAAGCCTCAGATAGGGGGGGTCCTGTCCCCCCCGTCCCCCCCGGGATTTACGCCTATGATTATAAACGTGTTTTAGACGGACACACCTGTGCATCAGAGTTGGGCTTAAACTTTGTAGCTACACCAATATCCACCAGAGGGTGCTCGAATCGAGCAAGCCGATTCAGTCAATCTTTTGGACGCAGAAACCTATGACTTTTAGGCTACATGAGCTCGTGAAATGGTTGTGAGCTATTGCAAAGACTCAAATGTGCAAACCCCAATGAGCGAGTTAATTGAATACAGTGACACCTGGTACCAGAGTAAAGGGGTCACAGTGGACATGGTAACTTTGACCCAAAGCCAAGGTTGACTATGAGCCAGAAATGACTTCCCAGAGTGTCTAGAATGTCAGTAGTATGATCAGGGCCATCATGAGATGAAAACAATCTGGAATGTTGTCTCAGGTCCGTTGATGAGGCGAGCTGACTAAGGTCCTCTGTAATATAATCTAGCCTACTCGTCAGGCATAGCAAAGTTTCACAACTTATAATTTTGTTCCACAATTTATGACCTCAAGTAACCATTCTGTGATATGAGTATGACAGTGATGGAAAATTTTTCCACCCAGCAAAATTTTTTCAATGACTTTGCAGGAGTAGTGATGCACTAGTTGTGTAAATATAATAATAGAAAAAAAGAAGAAGGAAGAAAGAAAAGAAATTACAAAATTCTTAATTGTGAAAAGGGAAGCATCGACTTTGATAAAATTTTGTGAGGTTATAGGAAAGTATTTTGATAAAAATAGAAACACTGGACAATGCATTACATAATCTCAAAGCAAATCTTCCAGCTGTAACAGGATCAGTTCAGTTTCCTCAGCCACTCAAAACCGCCTCATCTTTGAGGGAGACCCCACTGACCTTACCACCTAAAAGTGAGAGAGCATTGCTTTTTTATTTTTAACTGTTAAAATTTTATATGTGCAACCCTTATAACACATTATTTGGGGGGAGTCGTGGGGGGGGAGTCGTGGGGGAGGGGGAGTCGTGGCCTAATGGTTAGAGAGTCGGACTCGTAATCTAAAGGTTGCAAGTTCGAGTCTCGGGCCGGCAGGGATTGTAGGTGGGGGGAGTGACTGTCCAGCGCTCTCTCCACCTCAATACCACGACTGAGATGCCCTTGAGCAAGGCACCGAACCCCCAACTGCTCCCCGGGCGCCGCAGCATAAATGGCTGCCCACTGCTCCGGGTGTGTGTTCACTGTGTGTGTGTGTGTTCACTGCTGTGTGTGTGCACGTTGGATGGGTTAAATGCAGAGCACAAATTCCAAGTATGGGTCACCATACTTGGCTGTATGTCACTTCACTTTCACTTAATTTTCTAACTGAAGATTCCTCTAGATTATCTTATCTTTTTTTTTCAATGTAATTTTCAGGTATACTTATCTGTGTATTCCTTTCTGTATATTCAAGGTTCATCCTTGCAGTGTTTTAAAGCTATTGTTACAGCAATGAGATGTAAAAAGTGTAGTACCTATTGTCATTTATAGTTATACCTATATTTATTTGTAATTTCACATTTATATAAATTGTTATGTGAACCAGTTATGTGATCACATGTATTTTACTCTTTGGATAGCCCAATGAAAAGCTTTCCTGACTTTTATGCAGTTTGTGGAAAAAGGGAAATAATCATACAAATCAAATGTATTTTGAGATCATATATATGAAGAGTTCAGATGCAAAAGCCTCTAAATGCCGTCTGAAATTTTCATCTAAAATGAGCATTTTTATCAGGCTCCTTTGTGTAAGTTCAATAATTTTACTCAATTTTACAATTAAAGTGAAATAACTGAACATAAATATAGGAGCCTGATAAAAATGCTCATTTTAGACGAAAATTTCAGACGGCATTTAGAGGCTTCAGACATACATATATATATATATATATATATATATATATATATATATATATATATATATATATATATATATATATATATATATATATATATATATATATATATATATATATATATATATATATATATATATATATATATATACCTTGAATATACAGAAAGGAATACACAGATAGGTACACAGATAGGTATACCTGAAAATTACATTGAAAAAAAAAAAAATATATATATATATATATATATATATATATATATATATATATATATATATATATATATATGAAGAGTTCATTTGCGAAAAAAAAAAAACAGTTAACTCATGTTTGATGTAAATCATGTTTTTTCATTGTGCATTCCAATTAATCTCAATCAAACTGCAGTTGGGTTATTTTGATTAGGTAAAAAATGACTAAAAATACAGCTAACTAACACAATAAAACATGATAACAATAAAAAACGTGATTTAAAAAAAAAAACAGTTATCTGTTTTTGCAAATAAACTCTTCATTTACAATTTTAATAAATGAATGAATGTGAATCAATCAGTTACTAATTCATAATGTTTTCCCACTGGTCACAAATGGTCTGCATTTTCATTCATTTTTTATGCTTTATAGAGCCTTCAAGCTCAAAATTAAATTTTTGGTCCCAAATTTTAAATGGGCACTTATTATGTCTGATTTTGTGTCAAAAACTTTTAAGCAGCAAAAGGCCGAAGCTCAGTAAGTCTGTCCTAAGTTGCATAGTTACTACTATTGAGCCATATACGTCTGTTCTGGGATCCACCAATTATCCCTCTCCTTTTTTTCTCTCACCATCATGCCCCTAACATCCCGCTAGGGGGCGTGTCCTCACCTGCCTATGATTCCTCGGTTACCGGCTAAATTTGTCAACAGAAGTCACTCCCATGCCTCGTGGGACGATCTGGCACTAACTAGAAAGAACGCGATTCATAAGCATAAGACACGCGCTGTTTATTCACACTGGTTTAGAGCTCCTATAGGTAGCTGATTTAGAAATACAAACTTTTGGCATTGATTATGCATTGTGTTAAGACCCTACGGGCGTCCGGAGCTGGCGTTTTGCTCATTAGGAACGCTGGAAAATGGGTGAGAGTTGCGGGGAATTTGGACAGAAGACGCTCACCTGCTCGGCCGCTGCACACGAGCGCATCTCCAGGCCAGCATCCGCGCCATCAGCACGTGATCACAGAGACGGACGCCGCGATGTACAGGTAAAATCCTCAGAGAGGCGTTACCTGCTGGATGTGTTGCCATAGAGATAATATAAAGGCCTTTTAAAATTTGATTATAGAGGAGTTAATATCTTTCTAAAATGAGATGCTTTGGGTCAAACATGTTTTCTGTATTGTTTTGTGTTTTAAGCAGTAATAAGGTGGCTGCTGGGTTGGAGGACCTGTTGTTCTACACTATCACCCAGGGAGAAGAGAAAATCTCAGTGGCGCGTTTCCTGGCTGTGAGTTGCACTAATTGTCAAAGAGTGCATGTGTGTTTGATTTAGTCAGCATGTACTGTAGTGAGAGGGAAAGGGAATAACATACATAAACATAAGCATATGTGTAAACATCACATACCCATGTTCTTTCCATGTAGTATTATTCAAAAATTATTAGACACTTTTATTCTTACATAATAATCATAAATCTTTGGTGTTATGTAATTGTGCTATAAATAGAATTCATGTGTGGGCCAAGTGGCTAGCTCAATTAAAGCCCATAATAAATATACCTATTCCTAAACATGTGGATCCATATTTGGATGTTTGAGTTTATATTACAGGAAGGAATACATACAATTATGGACTGTTTTAACTCATTAATCTCTGTATTATTGTGTGTGTCTGTGTGTGTGTGTGTGTGTGTGTGTGTGTGTGTGTGTGTGTGTGTTTGTGTGAGTGAGTGTGTGTTTGTGTGAGTGAGTGTGTGTTTGTGTGTGTTTGTGTGTGTGTGTGTGTGTGTGTGTGTGTGTGTGTGTGTGTGTGTGTGTGTGTGTGTGTGTGTGTGTGTGTGTGTGTGTGTGTGCACGTGCGCGTGCGCGTGCATACTTCAGTACACATGCCACCCAGAAATAGACACCCATTAAAGTGTTAAGAAGTATATTGCTATAATTTATGTGCATGGGGTTGTTTTGTCTATATATGATGGTCATCTCCATCATAGCTGCAATTTAACAGCTGAAATGCTATATATCACTGACTGAAGAAAACATGTTCATACCAAATGACTGATGGTGAACTCTTTCATTTGACTAATGTAAACAGTGTTGTACTGTACTATAGGAGCTTTATATATTTAGCCTTTGATCAAAGACATCCATATATGTCACAATCATTGCAAATATATAAGGGACACGTCATAGTTCTCAGCATTTCCTTATTTTAATATACTAACAGCAGACTATCACAGTGCCATAAAGTTTAGTTTTAGTTTATGAAGTAAACATAAAATTAAAATGTACTTTATTTACTGTTTTAATATTTAATATCTAATATCTTTCTGGTCTTATTGTTAACAATCCATCCATGTTATTCCAATAAAGCTTGTCTTATTCTGTTTAATAATATCCTGTTTCAGTCGCAAGTACACTACTGTTCAAAAGTTTGGGATCAGTAATGTTTTTAAATGTATTTGAAAGAAATCTCTTATATTATGAAATATTCTTACAATTTTAAATATGTTTTTTATTTTTAATTTATTTAAAAATGTCACTTATTTCTGTGATGGCAAAGCTGAATTTTCAGCAGTCATTAGTTTAGTTTTCAGTGTCACCTGATCCTTCAGAAATCATTCAGATGTGCTGATTTGATATTCACAAAACATTTCTTATTATCAATTTTGAAAACAGTTGTGCTGTCAGTTTCGATCAATTTAATGTGTCCTTGATAAATAATAGTATCAATAAACTAGAATTTCTGTCAAAAAACAACAACATACTGACTCCAAGCTTTTGATCAGTGGTGTAAATCAACTTAAAATATCAAATCACTTATATTACGTTATAGCTTCCTGAACCAGTAGTTCAACTTTGAATGTGTGCTAAAATTTTCAAGCAATAATTGTTCACTGAACAATTTATCAATTCAACAATTCAATATTTGAAATATGAACAGTACTGCAATATGTATTCTGTTTTTTCTTAGGCACTCAGAAGCACAGGCTTGCTGACCTCTGACCCCCGGTTGAGGGACTGCATGCAGCAGATCCACCAAGCTGTCCAAGAGTCTGTTGGAACTGCAATGATGGACCAAGAATTGTTCAGAAAGTGAGTAGAGAATTGATTCGGCAATGCAAAGAGTGAGAGAGTATGTGTGTATGCGTGTTTTGTGATATTCCGTGGCATCACTTATAGTTTATGACCTGCAGCTGTTATGATATATGCACACACTCATGCCACTTACAGGTAAATGATATCTCAATGTTCTTGGATGTCTGGAAATACAAGTAGTCAGTTCATCATGCACACACACGCACATATCATCACATACAAATTCTTGACTTGACTTTCTGTTCGCCACCAGAGGTAAATACAACTCACCACCTGTTGTGTTTATATGTGCGTGTTCATGTGTTCTGTGAAGCTAAGCCATGTTAAGCAGCGATAACGTGTTTGTTACTCCTGTGAGGCACTGCTTAAGTTGCTTTTGAACCAGCTCAATCGGTGTTAATAAACATGGATCAAATTTCATTTTCAGTCATTTAAAACTCTCTTAGCACATTACAGATCAACTGAGTCACAGTTGTGTAACATGGGGCATATGTGTGTTTCTGTTTCTAGATGTGTTGGCGGTAACATAGTCCTCCTGACTCAAGCTTTCCAAAGGAAGTTCATCATTCCAGACTTTGAGTCCTTTACTTCCCTCATAAACCATCTGTATTGTAATGCACAGGCTCAGAAAGGAGGGAAAGTAAGACATTGATTTCCCTTATCACTGTCTCTGAATCACCTTTACAAACATATATATAAACCTCTCATCTCTATATTTGTCTATGTGTGTTTGCGCAGGTTTCAAACTACATCCCTCAGTTAGCTAAGTTCAGTCCGGACCTGTGGGGAGTTTCTCTGTGCACAGTGGATGGTCAGAGGTAAAATATACTTTTAGACTTAGTCTTTACGCACATCGTAATTATGAGAGAACTTTATGGTCCACATGTACATACATGTATATCTGTGTTTAAAATAATTTTTTGACCATAAATACATTACCGTTGAAAATGTTTTGAATTTTTTTTAAATACTATTGTTCAGCAAGGGTGCAATAAACTGATCAAAAGTGACAGTGAAATATATAATACTTTATGTAGTATTTAATTTTACAAAATTGTCTGTTTCTGTTTTTTAACTTTCACTTTATCAAAAACATCGTTATGAGAGTCTGAAAATTCCACAAAAATTGAAAGCAGCATAACCATTTTCAGTGTTGATGATAATAATAATAATTTTTACTTGAGCATTAATAGCTGCTGAAAATTCAGCTTTGCCATCACAGTAATAAATGGCATTTTAAAATAAATTTTTTAATTGTAATAATAGTTCACAAAATTACTGTATTTTTGATCAAATGAATGCAGCCTTGGTAAGCATAAGAGACTTCTTTCAAAAATCTTTCAAAATTTTACCAATAGTAATAGTAATTTTGTTTTCTTACCATTTCCCCTCTCACTCACTGTATCTTAAATTTGATCTCTTCCTATTTACATAGGCATGCTATTGGAGACACCAATATGCCATTCTGTCTGCAGTCATGTGTGAAGCCTCTGGAGTATGCGCTGGCTGTGCACGAGACTGGCACTGAACTTTTGCACAGATATGTGGGGAAAGAACCAAGTGGCCTCAAATTCAACAAACTCTATTTAGATGAAGATGGTGAGAATCCATCACAATCTGTTTTATTTCTCTTCTTGATGCTGTCACTCAAAGATACGGCCATAAAGTGGTCTCAAATAGTATTTGGACAATTAAAATGACACAATATCAGCATCCTTGTTGTGTTTTATAATCTTTCTCTTGTTTGCCCTTGATGAAATGCCAGAGGTTCAAACCAATGGCATGACTCTAAATTAGTGATATCACAAGCTCATTGTGTTCTATTGCAACATGAAGTCTGGGTATAAGAGGAAGCTGTAAAACAGTTGTCAGTTATCCGACGTCCTTTCAGTATTAATCTTATCAATGGATTTCCTCACCTCTGAGGAACATTGCATGTGCAGACTTTACTGAATCTGATACGGAAACATTCCCAGTCAGCATGATGCCCCTTGGACACTGAGTTTTGACAATTTGTAAACTTTTGTTTCCCAGATAAACCCCATAATCCCATGGTAAATGCAGGAGCCATTGTAATCAGCTCTCTCATAAAGGTAAGAGATTACAATACAATTACATTACAATACAAACTAAAATTTCTCTCTTAACAGCCATGACACATACACAAGCCTTGAATAGTTACTTTAAATTCAACAGCATTGCTGTATTGCATTGATATCAGAAATGATTGCTATGATAGACAAACTACTTTTAATTGGACAAAATTGTATTTCTGTCCTTTCCTTTTGACCTGGTTTTAAACAGCTGACAAGGTGTGCGTTTGTGTGTAATAGGGGGAGTAGGTGGTCCTTATTGGAATGACATAATAAGAGCAGCTAGTGGTCAAGAGGTGTGTCTAAACAGCCAATCAGAAGATTTGCTGAGAAATACGCCTTTAAGCATGCTTAAATAGGGTCAGATTTTCTACATCTTCAAAATTACTTGTAGGTCTAAGACTGCAATAGAAGATTGCAAAGGCTTCAGAGCAAATGAACTGTTATAAAAACAATACCTAATTATATGTATAATTATTAAGGGACTCCCCACTTTAATTTCAAGTTCAAAAGTGTACAAGTTTCTAGTTTGACCTATGCCCTTATACATGTTACACAACATCAGTGAGCACAGACACACAGGAGTACTTTTTAAGACGAAGACATCTCACAGCTGTGATCGCATTGCGCTGACCTTTTGCACATGGAACTCCCTTTCGGACCTCGTGGAACTGGTCATCTTAACATCACACCTTAGTACATCTGAAACTCAATATGTGGGGTACTTTTCCCTGATACCAGTTAGGGACTAGCAGCTCACGTTGAATCAGTTGGCTTTATATTTGTTATAATTGGCTTCATGTTCTGTCATTTAACTTAATGTTCACTGCAACTGTGCAATGAAAAACATGACCGATCTTGATCATGGCCACATTTGCAAAATCTTTTCTTTGAAAATAAGATTTAGTCTCCTTTATGATGCTGTATGGTTTCACATCAATAACACATATTCATAACCTTTATAGAATTTTATGCCTTTTTATAAGACAGTTGTCGTATGATATCATATCGTATACCACATTTTTACTGCACACATTTGTGCACACTGCCACCAAGTGTCTAAATACTGCACTGTACTACTGTCTGCAGAGGAATCTTTGGATCAGTCCCAATGTAAACTGTGTCACTGGAATCACTTTTAGCTATTTTTTGCTTGCCAACAGAAACTAATTTTATTTATATGTAGTTCATTTATAGCACATTAACTAAATTAGAGTGGACGTTGTGAATGTTGAATGTGTTTCACATCTGACTCTTTCCTTCTGGATCTTTCTGTAGAGCTGTTCAGTTTGTTGTCTTAAAAAGGATTAGCATTAGCCATGGATTAGCACTCAGAAATTTCTAATAGGTTTTTGACATTTTTTAATAAGGCCACTATAGATAAACTACATATAACACAAGAATGTAAGTGGCTGGACTTCCCTTGTGAAAAAGTGAGCTTAAATTGAATGTGTGAAACTGTACTTACAGATAGTATAATATTGAAATAAAAGGCAACTTAAGTGTACTTAAAGAAAGTAGACTTTCATGACTGTTTCTTAACATACTTTTAAAAAGTGCACTTTGTAATCATGTCAAATTAAAAGTTTTACTTTAAAGTTTTAAATCGTTTTAATAATCTGTTGGTTGACTAACATACTAAACCACACATAAAGTACTTGATTTGATATTACATTTTAAGTTTATATATTTTAAATGCTCTAAATTACAACTTTATCAAGGTTCAATAGAAATTACATTGAAATATATTTTAATTTACCATTATTTTTTTCTTTAACTTTTTTTAAAGTGTCTGAAACATTTAATTTCAGTTCAGTTTTACAGCTATGCTAAAGTGTACTTCTTTTTTTTCTGTCGTCTTCTCTCACTTTCGCCGTTTTTTTGTCTCTATTACAGCCTGGTACCAACAAGGCAGAGAAGTTTGACTTTGTGAGTACATTGCAACATCTCCACCATGTGAGCTATCCCAGGTGTTTGCTGTTATCTCGCGTGTTATAAATATTGATTTCTGTTTATGTGTCAGATGATGGATTATCTGAAGAGAATGGCTGGCAGAGAATATGTTGGGTTCAGTAATGCCTCGTGAGTTTTAAATACAACCTCATTATTTCTATCAAATTACACTCTCTTATAGGTGAACCTATAGTTTGTAATGTAATATGTACCTGTGATAACATTTCCTGTTGATGACAAATGTCTGGTGATATTTAAAGTTTCCAGTCAGAGAAAGAGACCGGTGACAGGAACTATGCGATTGGCTATTATCTCAAAGAGAAAAAAGTGAGTCTCTGTTTGGTCACTGTCATTTTCATAAGCTTATTGACAGGGTTTTTATTGCTTTCTCACCTCCTACTCTGCATTTTTTTTCCTATAGTGTTTTCCCAGTGGAGCTGACATGATGGCAGCCCTTGACTTCTACTTTCAGGTAAATCAGCTGTCATTCTGACACATAATTGTCTTTAACAGTGGTACTTGCTATTATTGCTCATATTAAACTTTTTTAATGACTTTAATGTCTTTCTTTAATTTCCAGCTGTGCTCTATCGAGGTGACATGTGAGTCTGGAAGTGTCATGGCAGCCACATTAGCTAATGGAGGGATCTGTCCAATCACAGGCGAGCGTGTGCTCAGTGCCGAGGCCGTCCGCAACACTCTCAGTCTCATGCACTCGTGTGGCATGTACGACTTCTCCGGCCAGTTTGCCTTTCACGTGAGTTACACACACACACACACAGCCGACTGATTGCTTGCTGAATTCCCCAGTGTGATGAAGTACACAGACACAGTGGACTTTACAGCTAGATGAAACTATTTCAGGCATTTGCTTTAAACCTCAGCTAATTGCTTGTTATTGTTTGTGTTTCTCTTCCTCAGGTGGGTTTGCCTGCTAAATCTGGGGTGTCTGGAGCCGTGCTGCTCGTGGTTCCTAATATCATGGGGGTTATGTGCTGGTCTCCAGCTATTGACCGTGTTGGCAATAGCATCCGAGGCATCCACTTCTGCCAGGTACTTTTTCATGAGCTTTGCTTTTGTCTCTCTCTTTTTATTTCTTTATTTTTCTCTGAGACCATTAACTGAATTTGCTTGTCTTTTAGGAGCTAGTCTCCCTTTTCAACTTCCACAACTATGACAATCTGAGGCACTTTGCGAAGAAGTTAGACCCTCGCAGACAGACCGGCCATGAGAGGGTGAGGCCACAGACCCAAGTTCAGTCACACAGTGCGAGCAAATTAAAGCTAAAAGCTAGAAGCTTGCCCAGAGTTGTGATCAATCATTATATTTATATTACAGAACAAGTCTGTGGTGGATCTGATGTTTGCTGCTTACAGTGGGGATGTTTCAGCTCTCAGGAGGTAAAATCTTCTTTCTTTTATTGCAAATAAATATACATTCAAAGATTTTTTATGAGAATGGTCATGAGCATCAGTAAGATATTAATTTGTTTCACAGAATCGCTCTGTCTGCGGTTAATATGGAATTGACTGACTATGACACCCGTACCGCTCTACATGTGTCCTCAGCAGAAGGTAATGAGGCCATTTTGGGATTTCTTTGATGTATTTACACAACTGTTCAAATGTTTAGGGTCAGAAATTAATACTTTTATTTAGCAAGGATGTATTAAATTGTTCAAAAGTGACTGCTCCGCATTGTGTGTGGTCACTGCTGTATGTGTGCACTTAGGATGGGTTAAATGCAGAGCACAAATTCCGAGTATGGGTAACCATACTTGGCCACGTCACGACACTTTCATTTTCAAGGTTTCTGTTTTAATTAAATGCTGTTCTTTTGACCTTTTTATCCAGTGAAGAATCCTGAAAAAAAAAAACTATTTCCACTGATTCCACAAAAATAGCAGTTGTTTTTAACATAAGACATGTTTCTTGAGCAGCAAATCAGCTTTAGAATGATTTCTGGAGGATCATGTGAAACCAAAAACTGAATTAATGGCTTTTGAAAATGTAGCTTTGCCATCTCATTTTAAAATATATTAAAAAAACAGTTATTTTAAATTATGTTTCACAATACTCCATTTTTTGGGTGAAAATGAATAAGTCATTTACTTATCTAAAACTCTGATTTCAGGGAACTTGGATGCAGTCAAGTTTTTAACACATACCTGCAAAGTCAACCCATATGCAAAGGACAGGTACGGCAGAACTCCCCACTCTTGCACTTTTTCTGGTCTGTTTTTTTGTCATATTTCTCTCATTAAAATGCATCTGTTTTTCAGATGGGGGAACACACCTCTCGATGACGCTTTGCAGTTTGGGCACAGCGCCGTGGTTAAGGTACTACAAGAGTACCAGAGCATTTACACACACACACTAATGCCAGAAGAGCTCAGTACAGATGCCTGTCCTGATTCCACCATGGACGCAGATGAACTGAAGAGTATGGAGACTCTGGAGGGTTTAGTATGAGCGAGAACTACCATGAACATCCCAAGCTTTGTTCTCTCATGACTAAAGTTATGATAAAGCCCGTGTAAGGACATGCTGAGCAGGTGTGCGCAGGTGTTACCGAGATAGTGCTTCAAACCCAAAGCTCTGCTACATGTAGACCTCAGCTAGCTTCTGTTGATGGTTTAAGATGGTCATTGCTGTAGTTTCTCAGACCTCTGTTCAGTCTGCTGAGAGATTATGAAACTACCAGGTACTTCCAGGTAATTTCTGGTACAGCTTCTCAAGGACAGTTTGGTTTGTGCTTGGACCAATTTAGAAATGCAGACGCTTCCTTTCCCTTCACATTTATCACTGCAGAAGGATTTTCATATTAAAACACATCCTTAACTGGAAGGTTAGCCAGTAACTAGGAGCTGGATTCAAGGAGATGAACTTCTTTCATTTTAAAATTCTTCTTAACTATTTATACTAGTAAACTAGTATACAATCATAAAATATAAAAGGCTGGCATTTTAAGAAATGCTGCTCTTAAAGACGATCCTAAGAAAATATTTGAGAACTTCTTAAGGACTATTCAGAAATTGCTCGTACCATCTTTTAAACCTATTGGAATTTATCCTAAGCACTTTCTTGACTTCTTTCATAGGACGATTTTCGTGAATATGCCTTTAGTTTACTAAATACAAAGTATAAATGTAAATTTAGCAGGCTGTCTGTCAAGTAAAGCATGCATGCACATTAAAAAGTAGTTTATTTATGACATAACCATACTGGAAATGTCATTACCTCATATTACCTTTAGGACGTTGGCAAGCCAGTATAATGTGAACTTTGGCCCAGTTGTCCATATGGCAAAGCTTTCCATTTCATTTAGGTTATTAATAATCTTTGGCCTAACATTATGAGCACGTATTTGTATATTTGTACTATTTTTAATTTCTTAAGCCTGTTTATAGACTTTTTTTTTGGTAAGGTATTACATAATTTAAAAGATATCGTTTTAATGTAGGGCACAAAAGCTTTAACTGAACCTGTGTGGGAAGCATCTGGTGCGTATTTTGCCAGAAATGAATGTATTTAAAACGTGGTACGTGGACACACTTTATTGCTGGATACAAAACTGGACGTTTTGAGAAAAAAAAATGTTCATATAGTTAAAGGAGTGTATTTGTTCTATATTAAAGTGAAAAAGTGTAAGATGGACAATGACACGAAATGAGACAAGAAAAAATGGATGTATAAACTGTAAATAAAGAATATCATTGGTGAAGAATGTCTTTTTATTGAAAAACTTCTCTGAACACTGTACTTGGGCACCGATGCAAAATGTGAAATGACTTTTAAGCATATTAAGTATTTATATGTGCATATTCATTAGTTCATCTGCATATCACAAATAGTACACAGAGGATGTTTTCACCAGCTGAACAGACAAATATTGCTCAAATCTGGTTTAATGGCAGTAAAAAACAGATATGTTCCCACTGACTTCCTTAGTCTTTTTATAAGGCCCCTACTTCTTCTCTATCCATTAAGAGGCATGTAGCATCCATGTGTGAATGACCAAGAGTCACTAAAGCCCTGGTGGGATCTCCAGTCCAGAGTGTGTGAGCAACTCCCCATCCCAGAGTGCAATCGCAGGACAGATGGGCGAGCGGAACTGTGTTTTTATCGTGTACACCACTTCAGATTTCTGGATATCCACCAGACTGAGTCGTCCAGCCTCGTAGTCCAGCAAGAGCCCGACCCGATCGGGTTTCCCCACCAACGGCACCGGGACCTGCTTGCCAGTGGTCATCGCAAACCATTTCCTCTGGACAAACGCAAACACCCAGGAACTGGAATTGGTGCCCACGCATTCATCACGTGATGTCAACACCTCGGCCACGCCCACCCGGAATTCATGGGACTTTTTAACCGTCACCTCCCAATAGTGCCGTCCAGAGTCAATGTGGGTGTCAGCGAGAACCACAGCCCAGTCCCGGAATCGGAGAGGGGTGTCCTGCACGAGAGTGGGGTCCACACCAAGCATTCGATAGATCACACCTGTGTCCTTCTTAAAAAGGTCCAGGCTGCTGTGGGCTGTCCGCTCATCAAGCTTAAACTGCAAATCTGTAATAAATAATTATTCAAATGGTGGTTATTATATCGATAAACTGTTTCTGGTTTACCAAAATTTTCACAAAACATTCTGGAAAAATTTTAAAACATGAGTTAACCAGTGTTTTGTGCAATAATAAAATAATGGTAACACTTTACAATACGTTTTCATTAATATTAGTTGGCTACATAAGTAAACGTGAACGAACAATGAACAGTACTTCTAAAGCATTTGTTAATATTAGTTAATGTTAATACATTTTTTAAATCAAAAGCTGTACATGTTAACATTAGTTAATGAACTATGAACTAGAATTGTATTTTAACAAAGATTAATCATTTTAAAAATCTGAATCAGAAAGAGCTTTATTATGAAGTGTGCTTGCATACACAAGCAATTTGGTAATGATGCTTACAGTGCACACATATAAATGCAACAACAGCAACAAGACACATAACAATATTGTTTATTTTAAATAATATATTACCCGTTATTAATGTTAGCTAATGCATTGACGAATGGGACCATATTGTAAATTGTTTCCAAAATAATAAACTATGCAATTTTCATTTATTTTGACTGATACCATTGTAATTCCATGGTATTCTTGAAGTACAATTTAGTGCCATGTAAATACCAAGTTAAATAAATATGCTAAATATTCACTATCATTTTAGAAACCTACCTGCAAAGCTACAGTACTGTTAAAAGTTTTAGGCACTGGTAAAAATGCTGTAAAATGAGGTTGCTGTCAAAAATAATGTCATAAAGAGATTTTCTTTATCAATTAACTTCTTTTAACTAAACGAAATCAACATTTGGTGTGACCATCCTTTGCATTTAAAGCAGCTTTTGCCCTCGGTGCACTTGCGCATAGTTTTGCAGGTAGGTTTCTTGAAGCATCTTGAAGACGTTGCCACAGTTCTTCTGGATTCAGTCTCAGTTTGTTCTGTTTCTTCACGTCATTCCAGACAGACTGGGTGATGATCAGATCAGATCTCTGTGTGGAGCACTGGCTGTTGTCAAAATCACAATTAATGGCTACATGAATGTTTGGGATTGTAAACTGATATTTCCTACTGACACACTACAGCAAAAGATAGAAACAACTGATTAAAAAAATTTATTAATTTAAAGTGGTCAGTAGTCTATTGGCTGGTTTTATTACACCTCTTACTTTTTGTAAATATAATAAAAATTCCAGAAATATTCTGAAAGCTTATAACTGTATGAAGGAGATACCATATTAATTAATAATCCCAGCCACAATCAGAACAGCAATAGCTGTATGCGATATTTCTCTGGTATCATGAAGAACTGTAATTTGGGAACGGATAAAGACGTATTGATGTGAGAGAACATGATGTTCCCGTTTGCAATTTATCGAGATCACGATGAAGTTGATGTGGCAGCATCGCACTGAGGTAACATGGACATTTGCACTGTTATTTACACTGACCTGAGCTACTATCACGAGCTTTTATTCTTAGCTCGCGCCAATCTACTGGCATCTCGGCTGAGACACGTGACTCTATCGCATGCTGTTTTTGAAATGTTTTGCATTTCACATTGTTGAGATTCCGTACAACATCAGGTGATAATATTTAAGAAAAAGGGAGATATTTGGAGTGAAATTCTAGCCTCAATTCCTCTGACCTCCCGGTTTGACTGGAGTCAACACTGAGGTGCGTGGAAAGCATGCGTTTACTCACTGTTTCCTGAACTGGCACTAATATACCATCTCCGAGCTGTGACAGTTTTTCCACGGCCGTGACCGAATACGGTCCCTAAAGATCTGCTCGTTAAACGGCAAAAGAGTGACATGCCCGAGGACATCGCCATGTTGTCCCATTCGTAGTGGGTTTTGCTTCAGTTTCTGTCGCAAGGTTGCGTTGTCCAAATACTTGCGCGCTGCTGCCCCCTACTGTAAAGAAAAAACGCTGCGCGCATGCATGACAAGGTTGTGTCCATGGAAAAATTGAATGTTTTATTATCAAGAGTTCGGCAGACATACACAATGCATCAATGTAATTTGAACTCTTTATTTAATATTCATTAATAAAAGTATAGGGATGAATTCACAACAGGGTGATTCAGTAGAAAATGCGTTGTTAAATGTCTAAACACGATAAATAAAATGAAAATTAATATAAGAACATACCTGTAATTAATCAGATTTTAATGATTATTGTTCTGTTTGTCACTCTAAAAAACAATAATTCATTGTGATGATGGTGATAAATAGCTATTTACTACCAAACAGCAATAATACGATGGCAAAGATTAAAATAAATACGCTGAAAACAAATACACACTATCTGTATGCTTTAACGTTTCCCTTTTGTTGTTAATATATTTTTTAAAAGTTTAAATATAAGAACAAGCAAACACTACTAATACTATCTCATTTGAGTGTCTCAACTTTCAAAGTCACCCAGAGAATTACTGTCACTATTTCATACAATTCATACAAAACAGAGGATGTCAACTTGTTTATTCAGAGCCCTATGAGGAGGTTTTACGGCAGGGGTCACCAAACTCGGTCCTGGAGGGCCAGTGTCCTGCAGAGTTTAGCTCCTCAACACACCTGCCTGGAAGTTTCAAGTATACATAAGAAGAAGAATAGCTTGTTCAGGTGTGTTTGATTAGGGTTGGAGCTAAACTCTGCAGGATACTGGCCCTCCAGGAACGAGTTTGGTGACCTCTGTTTTGTGGCATGTTTGTTGTACATAACAACTGTAATGAGCAAAATCCGATTGTGAATCGCAGCATGATATGTGCTTTAGTGAATAAGCAGAAGTATTAGTCGTTATTACATTTTGGAGTGGGAAAAAAACAGAACAAACGCAACAAACCAAACTTGATTTGTGCGATTTGAGCTTCTGAAACAAGCACTGAAAATATTTACCTTCTTTTCTGACTAAGAAGTAATTATCCTAAAAACCATCAAACAAAACCAACTACAACTACAAGATCTATAAGTCATCAACATCTTGATCAATCTATTAACAATGACTATATGAATATCAAGTAAATGTTCACACTTACTGAGGATTGCTTGATGCTTCTTTACTTTAGGTACTTTAAAAAACTTCCAGAGAAAATATCCAGTGGTCCAGTGGTGTGGATCAATATTACCTGTATGTTAGTTTTTCCTGGATTTGAGGACTCTGGGCTGCAGTCGTGTTCATCCAGAGTTCACAGTGATGCCATAAACGGCCACGACTCCTCTATAGTAAAACCATATAAAATATGCAATCACAGTTATTGCTATCCTCTCCCCATCTCTCCTCGTTTATGTAGGTCTCAGTGTTTATAGAATAAGGCGATACAAGACCCAAAGGCCAAAGGTCAACCAGTGGCTTGTCCAGCTGAGCTGTGTCCATTTCTCAGTGGTGTGGCTGGCCATGCCGTCCTGCAGACAAAAGAAAATCATTTAAGTCATGTAACAAATATAAATAATAACTTACACAGAAGGCAGGGGCCATTAAGATTTCAGAAAAAGTAAGTTGTACCTCATCAGAATCCGTGTCATCTGTGCTGGAGCCAAAAATTGAGCCCAGGTATGTTAAATGTAGTACTGCTAACATGCTAAAAATCCCATTAATTAAATATACCCAAAATTCCTAGAGGAAAAAAAGAGGAAATATAAAAAAGTTACATTTTTAAAGAACGTTTAACTTTTGAAATGATAATATAAAATTCCTAAGATTTAAAATACTCAAATATTTAACAAGTTAATAATTTAGTAAAGGCTTATCAAAAGATGTTTTTTTATCATTTAAATTTTTAATGCTCTTTTTTGCCTTTGTTTAAGATATTCACACAAGTTCTTCTAGAGCCATAATGATGCATACAGCACCTTTTTATGTCTGTGTTTGCAGTCAGATGGGCATCTCTTGGAGAGGACACATGCATTTAAAATGCCTGACAATCTTTTCCTAAGCACTAAAACACAGAATAAAGATACAGTCCATTAAACACACAACCAAGATCCAAGCTGAAAGGTGGATTAATACTGTGAAAAGATGCATTAGTCACCTGAACTGCTAAGCATAATGCTTTTGAACTGATTAAAACATTTGAAAGAATTATTAGATTTACAGATAATACCTGAACAGATACTCACCATGTTCAATATATGTTATGAAGCCTAATGTAAACAATACTGCCCCAATGTGGAAGCTTAAACCCTGTGGGCACAGAAATACAATATTGTACTTAAGCCGAAAAATGCAGTCAATTCAAATGAAATAATCAATATAATGACAAATGAACAACAAGCAAAAATGCACTTACATGTAGCAGGGAGCTTGCTGTGTATGTCAAGATAATAGCTGTGAAGCTCCCATATTTGAGAGCCTTCCTGAACACATCTTAAAAAAATAAGGTGGAGAATGTGATATTTGGAGGTAAAAGAAAATACACAAATGTCTGCTCTAATTAAAATGCTATCATTTAATTCTTTTGGGAGGTAAAATACATTTAATTAATTTCGGAGTCTATTAAAACCAATACAACGCTATACACAAAATCAAATAACATAATCAAACAAACAAACACGTACAGGTGTTAAGCCAGCGGGACATGGGCAGGTTCCAGGAAGTCACCACTTCAACCATAGACCTGGGAAACTCTACATTTAGTGGCTTTGCTATTGTCAAGTCCCTGAAATAAAGGAAATGGCATTAAAAAAATAGCGCTTGAGAGATAGAAATGAGGGAAGATCAGGAAAAAGTGGAGTAATTCTGGATTTGCCAGCAAAAGTAAAGGCCAATTATATACTTTCAGTGATATTAATCATAGTGATGTCCGAAATAACAACTACAAACATTTGTATTACCAAAATATTAATAGTTAAATTGATATTTAAAATGAATCTTTTATTAACAATATTTGCAACCCTATAATTCATTTTAAAGGTGTTTTTAAATAAAATAAACAGTCTCAAAATTGGTGCTTTAATTGAATCAATATAAAATGATCAGTAAGTCACATCAGTGTCTTCAGAGCCGGCTAAAACCATACTAAACACACTAAATTAAACTTTAGGTCTACTTAATTAGACTACCAGATGAAAAAAAGGAATTGATCATGAGGCATGTTTGTCACAGGTACAGTGGTGTGAAAAAGTGTTGGCCCTCTTCCTGATTTTTCATTTTTTTGCATGTTTGTCACACTTTAATGTTTCAGATCATCAAACGAATTTAAATATTAATCAAAGATAACACAAAGATAAACACAACATGCAGTTTTTAAATGAAGTTTTTTATTATGAAGGGAAAACAAAATCCAAACCCACATGACCCGGTGTGAAAAAGTGCTTGTCCCCTCCTATTAAATCATGAAAGAACTGTGATTAACCACATTATTTTAGAAAGCTGAGTTAAATTTCGCTAGCCAAACCCAAGCCTGATTACTGCCAGACCTGTTGAATCAAGAAATCACTTAAATAGAACCTGTCTGACAAAGTGAAGCATGTTTAAAGAGCAACACATCTTTCCCACGATCTTAAGAAATTCATAAACAGATGAGAAACAAAATAGTTTACATGTATCAGTCTGGAAAGGGTTATAAAGCCATTTCTAAGGCTTTGGGACTCCAGCAAACCATGGTCAGAGCCATTATCCACAAATGGAGAAAACGGAACAGTGGTGAACCTTCCCAGGAGTGGCCGGCCTACCAAAATTACTCCAAGAGCACAAAGACGACTCATCCAGGAGGTCATAAAAGAACCCAGAACAACATCTAAAGAACTGCAGGCCTCACTTGCCTCAATTAAGGTCAGTGTTCATGATTCAACAATAAGAAAGAGACTGGGCAAAAACAGCATCCATGGGAGAGTTCCAAGGCAAAAGCCACTGCTGACCAAAAAGAACACAAAGGCACGTCTCACATTTGCCAAAAAAATATCTTGATTATCCCAAAGACTTTTGGGCAAATATTCTGTGGACTGACAAAAGTTGAACTTTTTGGAAGGTGTGTGTCCCGTTACATCTGGCGTAAAACCAACACAGCATTTCATATAAAGAACATCATACCAACAGTCAAACATGTTGGTGGTAGTGTGATGGCTGCTTTGCAGCTTCAGAACCTGGATGACTTGCCATAATTGATGGAACCATGAATTCTGCACTCTATCAGAAAATCCTGAAGGAGAATGTCCGGCCATCAGTTTGTGACCTCAAGCTGAAGCGGACTTGGGTTCTGCAGCAGGACAATGATCCCAAACACAGCAGCAAGTCCACCTCTGAATGTCTCAAGAAAAACAAAATTAAGGTTTAGGAGTGGCCAAATCAAAGTCTGGACTTAAATCCAATTGAAATGCTGTGGCATGACCTTAAACAGTCCTTTCATGTTTGAAAACCCTCCAATGTGGCTGAATTAAAACAATTCTGCAAAGAAGAGTGGGCCAAAATTCCTCCACAGCGATGTGAAAGACTCATTGGCAGTTATCGCAAACGCTTGATTGCAGTTGTTGCTGCTAAGGGTGGCCCAACCAGTTATTCGGTTTAGGGGGCAAGCACATTTTCACACAGGTCCATGTGGGTTTGGATTTTGTTTTCCCTTCATAATAAAAAACTTCATTTAAAAACTGCATGTTGTGTTTACTTGTGTTATCTTTGATTAATACTTAAATTTGTTTGATGATCTGAAACATTAAAGTGTGACAAACATGCAAAAAAATAAAAAATCAAGAAGGGGGCCAACACTTTTTCACACCACTGTATGTCCTCTATTTAATTTCTGACACTGACAGTGTTTAAATCTGTATAATTTATACAAACCACTTAAGATTGTCCTTCTCCTCTGTGAAACCAGCACCTGCCAGTGTGGTGGTCGTCTCGCCAAGGTAACTCACAAAGTAATTACTGAAATGGAAGGACAGGGTGTTCTCATAGGCCTGTAGCCACCTGATGAGAATCACAAAGCTGAAGGTTATCACAGATCAGAGACACAACCACAGAGACATGAAACTATTGAGGTTTAACACTGTGCATTGCCTACCTTTTAATAGAGCCCCTGCATTGAAATACAAAATAAAAAGCATTAATAAACTCAATACAAAATGTATATTCAATAAATAAAAAGAAGCAGATAAAAATAAAAATCAATTTATACGGAATTCATTGTTTTAATTCTTTTTACAAGTAAATTTAGCAGAAGCATGTTTTATGCTTGCATTAATTTGTCTTTATTCCTCATAATTAAAGTTTACGTAAATAATATAAGTAGGACAATACCTTATCTTTCGTTTCTTGCTGAGGAAAAAAAATATGAAAACAGATCAGTCAAAAATGAAAAATCCAGCCAGTTTAATATCAGAAGTAGAAGAATCAATCCATACTTTACATCTCATTGCTCACTGAATTACTACATAATTTTATACTTATGAACTCAAACTTATACTCACTTGCGGAGCAGCTTGTCTCCAAAGACCGGGATGAAATAGGGAAAGAGATAGGGTGCAATACAGTTGGAAATGACCAGACAGAGCTGGCTCTTCACACAGCTGAAGACTGACTTCAAAAACCAGGAGACACTCTGAAAAAGATCATATAGATACGGTAAAGTGCTGGTGGAAGCACCTGTAATGCTCTTAAACCCCCCTTAATTCCTATTTGTATTAGAACGAAATTTGAGACTCACAAGTTTTCGACTCTCTACCGCATCCATGTAGCTACTGAAACTGATCCAAGGCCCAAAGATGACCGTCCCCACAAAGTAAATGTAGCCCATAAACTCCACTGGAGAGGGAAATCTCTCCACTATGCCTTTGTCCAAATCAAAGGCAAGAGAAACTGCCTTCATGGCCACTACCATCTGGGAACCTACATGACCACAACAAGTATTGTATTTTAAATTTACTCACAATAAGAACCATCTATAGAGTCCTGGTCTGATATGTCACTGATGTCCAGTAATAAAACAGCATCAAAGGCTGACCTCTCATTTTATGCCAAGTTGCTGTATCCATCATATGCAGTTCTCTGAAACAGAAAGAACAGAATCTTAACACTGCATCTCTGATTCACCAGGTTCTATGTCCTTTTAAAAAATGTAACAAAAATACAATAGTAAAAATATAACTTAATTTGAAAAATAGGAGATGTATAATTAGTAAAGGCATCTATAATGGCACAAAGAATTATATTTCAAATCAATTATGAAAAAACTATTTCCACAAAACTACTAAGCAGCACAACTGTTTTCAATATTGATAACAATAACAAATGTTTTTTGAATACCAAATCAGCATATTTGAATGATGTCTGAAGGACAACCTCAGAACGATCTCAAAGTAAAAAGAGGTGGTAAAGTCTGATTTTGTGGTGGCTGTGTTTTAAAATTAAAAATTATAATCTTGATTCAAGAATGAAGAGTTTTGAAAGTCCGACATGAATCGTTCTTTTGAGTACTACTGAAAGGTTAACCCTGCCTGCTTTAAAAGTTTAAAAATTAT
This sequence comes from Acrossocheilus fasciatus, assembly GCA_036784905.1. NCBI lineage: Eukaryota > Metazoa > Chordata > Actinopteri > Cypriniformes > Cyprinidae > Acrossocheilus > Acrossocheilus fasciatus. The sequence goes on along the minus strand of CM071945.1, from coordinate 11,433,097 downwards.
TAACAGTTGAAATATTCCGTTAGAAATTTAGAAAAGTAATCAAATGTAATCAGTTACATTACTTTAATGAAGCAACTGAAATAGGTACACTATTTATTACATTTTAATAGTCATTAGTTGTGGCTTAATGGTTAAGGAGTCGGGCTTGTAAGCTGAAGGTTGCTGGTTCGATTCTCGCACCTGCAGGAATTGAAGGTGGGGATTGTGAATGAACAGCACTCTCTCCACCTTCGATACCATGACTAAGGTGCCCTTGAGCAAGGCACCGAACCCCTAATTGCTCCCTGGGTGCTGGAGTAAGGCTGCCCACTGCTCCGGGTGTGTGTTCACTACTCACTGCTGTGTGTGTGCACTTGGATGGGTTAAATGCAAAGCACCATTTCGAGTATGGGTCACCATACTTGACAATACGTCACGACTTAACTTAACTTAACATGTAATCTGTAACCTATTACTTTTTCAAAGTAACCTTCCCAACACTGTTGGCCAAATGCAAAAATGAAGAAACAGATGAGCGTGAGAGGATGTATCTACATACCCCAGAAGGAGGTAGATGAGGATAGTGATGGACAGGAAGGGTCCTCGGCTGCTCGAATGGCGGCACAGGAAGAGGATGAGGTAGCAGAGGAGGCTGAGAAGCACCACCCAAACCATGTGCAGCTCGAAGAACAGGTAAAGAGTATAAAAACCACCTGCCACAGTACTCAGGTGTTTCAAGAAAGAGGGCAGACCTGAGAGACATGACATCATTTAATTACCTATTATTTTAATTGTACTTCAGTATTAGAAGTAGTTCCCACAAACATGACAATTCTATAATTGTTTTCTCAAGGTCGTTTTTTTTTTTTTTACATTTTCCTCTTTCCATGCAACAAAAAGTAAGTTATTTATAGAAGAATCTCCAAAGAGTTTTATCACACAATGAAAGTGAATGGTGATCGCAGCTGTCAAGAAAGATGTTCCTCACACAAAGCTATCAAAAGACTTGAGATACTGTACATTGTACATGACCGACTTGCTGCTTTAATAGTATTTTTGTGCTTTTTGGTGCTTTAAACATCTGGCCACTATTCCCTTTCACGAAGGAAGTGTTTGGAATGAGGGAGAGTAAATCATTTTTATTTTATAAGAACTGTTCCTTTAATTGCATTTAAAGATTACAGTACATGTCATGTGTTGTATAAACCCTCTTACCCAATCGCCACAGCAGCCTACACACTAGGCAGATGAGTAACAGCTGCCATACTTGTTCCAGACCATGCTGGACAGTCGGAAGCAAGCAACCGGATCCCAGTTCCTGGAAGAACTGCTGTTTGCTTAGAGCTCCCATTGCTTTGACTGTTAGACACTGAAAAATAAAATAACATGAATTAGATGTTGTACCTTAAATAATCAAATCAATAATGTCCGGCATTTGGTCTAAATAATGACAGATGCTGTGGGCAAGCCTCAAAGGTAAAGATAAGACCAAGGCTGAATTGAGGTCAGAAGATAGTGTTTGTAAAATTAATCTCAGGGTTAATACTGAATCCCATCACACATATTGTGATGATTGCAGCAGCTTTTAGAAACAGATGTAATGTTTTTAGGATTCCATTACAGAAATCTATTTTCATCAGGAAGGAAAAGAAAATCATCCTTGTTGGTACTCTTTATATATTTGCTGTGATACCTTAATGCTGTGCTGTGTAGACATGCAGTGTCCAAATAATCTTACCTCTGCAAGATGTTAAATACCCTCACACTGCAATGCAGACAGCATGCACGGCCGATAATATCGACGACAGGTGTTTTATGCTCTAAATGAGAATTATAATAGCTGAGCTACAGAGCGCGACAGCGGAGGAGGAGGATGAGCGCTTCACCCCCACTATCAACTCACACAGCGATGAACCGCAGCAGGAATAACGGTACGCCTGTGCGTCCCTAAAATGTGAAGTTTTGTACACATTCTCTTATATTACTTTGTTCAATTTTAATTTAGAATAAATCTATATAAATTCGACCAGGTTCTAAACGAAATATGGAGAATTATGCCGCGCTTCCAGCACAATCGGTCCAGATGATGCTGGCAATGCGCCTGATGGCTGATTCCCATTGATGCTGTCCGTCGTTCATGATTACAGCTTCCCAAAGGGACATCCGATGGCCAATCATCTTCCTGCGCATCTGTGGCTGAACCAATCATATGAAAGGATCAGCACAAAAAGGCGGAGCTTATGGTCTTACGCTTTGATAGACTCGTGCGTGTTTGTATGTGTTTAAATATATGGAAATGTAATAAATCTTCGAAATGTAAGGAGTAAGAATATTTATTTTGAATAAGTTAATATAATTAAATAAAGTTTTAATTTAATTTACTTCTGGGGAACTTTCTTATTTTGTGTTGTTTTGTGAGAGTTCCAATTGAATTAACACATAATGAAAAATGCAATTGAATTTCTTCATCAGCCTACATATGTTTTGTACACAAATATGTCCTATTTATATAGATTGGACTTTTATTTTGAAAAAGGTGATAGGTGGTGAGGCGGAAGTAATGAATCAAACATTAAAATCGGAAATTTTGTTGTGAATTGTGTCTCCTTGTTAAGCAGCTATTCAAAATTATCTTAGGAAACCCCTTTTTACGTTTGTTGGGATTTTTTGTTTTCTAAATAGAAAGGTAAGAGAAGACAGGTAGCTAATTATTGCTGGCCGTACCGAGAGACAGGTCAGACACACTGTATTCATTTAGTGCATTAGCAGCTTGCAGAACTATTACACAGAAGTTTTGAAATTGAAGTTGAGCTTTAAGAAAAATACGCAGATCATAACTCCTTAAATTACAAGTTGTATGATGGCAAGTTTGCTCTCTACGCAATATAATTCAACACTGAGTAAATTAAAAGTGTTAAGGAATAACCCTGCCCTGTCAGTTCTAACGAGCACTCGGCGTAAATACAGCAGTAAGGATGGAGCTGGGATTGAGTATTTACACAAAAGTGTCGTACCGACCATGCACTACCAGAAGAGTTTACCAAGGTAGGTGAATGGCATACAATCACACACGATAGATAAATAACGTCATAGAATTCATTTTGCTGTGCTTTGATATTGAATCTGATTTTAGCTGGAAATCTATTATTATTAATATTTGTCTACGACAGTTTTAGGTCATATTAGAGAATGTAGGTGAAAGTGCAAAGTCTATGCTTAGGTTGCAAGGGGGATGGGGACACGGTGTTACACGTAAATATACCCCCTTGCCTTAAATTTAGTTCCCTCACTATTGTTCCGTGGTAAACAGTAGAGGAAGATTTACATTCAAGCAATCTAAAATAGAATAAAATGTAATAATCTTAGATGTAATGTAATATAATTTTTTTGGTTTGTGATGCTGTGTATACTACCACCTAAAAGCTTTTAAATATTTTTGAAAAAAGCTTCTTATGTCTGAAATACAGTAAAAACAGGAATATTGTGAAATATTATTACAATTTAATATAATGTATATATTTAAATATATTTTAAAATGGTGCTGGTGAAAGCAAAGCTGAATTTTCAGAATCATTACTCCAGTCTTCTTCAGTGTCACATGATCCTTCAGAGATCATTTTAATATGCTGCTTTGGTGTTGATTAAACTAACATGGATATTGAAAGCAGTTGTGCTGCTTAATATTTTTATGAAAATGTGATACATTTTTTAGGGTTATTTGATAAATAGAACATTCACAAGAACAGCATTTATTTGAAATAGAAATCTTTCATGTCCTTATAAATGTCTTTACTGTTACTTTAATTCATTTATTGCATCTTTGCTAAATAAAACACTTAATTTCTTAAAAACACGTACTGACCCCAAACTTTTGAATTGTAGTGTACATACACTAACATTGTTAAAAATCATTATTTAAATAAAATCAGTAAATAATTATACCATGTAAAACATCTCGAAATAAAATTTATAAGAATTCTAATTCTAATGGATATGTATCCCAAAACATATCAATTTTACATGTTCTTTATAGATTACCCGTCCCAAAATTGGAAGATACAATACGGAGGTATCTGGCAGCTCAAAGACCCCTGCTGAATGATGAACAGTACAGGTAAGCCACAAGTATCTATATCAATTTATTCATTTCATTTTCTAATTACTCTTTAATGTTTTTCTGTCTACTTCTGCTCCCTTGAAATCCATCAGTAATACAGAGAAAATAGCAAATGATTTCCAGAGTGGTGTAGGCAAGCAGTTACATGAAGAACTTGCGGCCTTAGACAAAAACAACAAACACACCAGCTATATATCAGGTAGGAGATGTAGTAATAAAAAGAACAATTGAATATTATTAGTTTTAATTGTAGCATCATTAATGAATTTCTCCCATTGTCCTTGCAGCTCCATGGTTTGACATGTACTTGTCTGCTCGGGAGTCTGTTGTGCTCAACTTCAACCCCTTCATGTCCTTTAACCCTGACCCCAAACCCGAGTACAACGACCAGCTTGTGCGAGCCACCAACATGGTGTGCTCTGCCGTCCGGTTCATGAAGACTCTTCGTGCTGGTCTACTCGAGCCAGAGGTGTTTCATCTAAACCCTGCCAAGAGTGACACCGATAGTTTCAAGAGGTTGATCCGATGGGTGCCCCCCTCTATCTCATGGTTTGGAGCCTACATGGTGAACGCATATCCTCTGGATATGTCCCAATACTTCCGCCTCTTCAACTCCACACGTATACCCAAGTACAAGCGCGACGAGCTCCTCACAGACAACAAGGGCCGCCACCTGCTTATAGTAAGGCGAGGCAACCTGTATGTGTTTGATGCTCTAGATCGGGACGGCAACCTGATAAAGCCTGCCGAGGTGCAAGCTCATTTGAATTACATCCTATCTGACCCCACACCAGCTACATCATTCCCCTTGGGCGTTCTAACCAGTGAGAATAGAGACACCTGGGCAGGGTTAAGACAGAAACTACTGGACGCTGGAAATGGAGAAGCTCTGCATTTAGTAGACAGTGCTTTGTTCTGCCTCTGCTTGGATGAGGAGGTGATGAGAGACTATATTCACATTTCCCACAACATGCTTCATGGAGACGGCTGCAACCGTTGGTATGACAAGTCCTTCAGTATCATCTTGGCTAAAGACGGACAGGCGGCCATCAATTTTGAGCATTCTTGGGGTGACGGCGTGGCCGTTCTTCGCTTCCAGAATGAGGTCTTCAAGGACACCACAGAGAAGCCTTTGGTCGGGCCTGGATCCCAGCCTGCAGCGGTGGACTCTTCCTCTGCGGTGCACCGATTAGAGTTTAAACTCACTGATGAGTTAAAAGCTGGAATCACAAAAGCAAAAGAGAACTTTCAGGCTGCCGTGTCAAAGCTCACCATCGACGCCATGGAGTTCAAGAAAGGTGGGAAGGAGCAACTTAAGAAGAAGAAGCTCAGTCCAGATGCCATCTCTCAGCTGGCTTTCCAGATGGGCTTCCTACGGCAATACGGCCAGACAGTCGCCACATACGAGTCATGCAGCACTGCGGCCTTTAAACATGGGCGCACAGAAACCATCCGTCCTGCTACCATCCACACAAAGCGCTGTGCCAAGGCATTCATTGAGCAGCCTGGACAGCACACTGTGGAGCAGTTACAGGGGCTGTTGAATGAATGCTCCAAATACCATGGGCAGCTCACTAAAGAGGCAGCAATGGGTTAGTGCATATTCATGAGGTGTCTTGTCATTCAAGGGGTGGAGACTGATGTTTATCAGATGCAAGGCATCTGATGTTTAAAGATGCAAGGCATCTTTTTTAATCAGTATCGAGCAAGAAAATTACAGTTCTGTCATCATTTACTTATTGTCAGGTTGTTCCAATCTGGTATGACTTACTTTCTTTTGTTCTGTGGATCACAAAAGATTTTTTTTTTTTTTTAAATGTTTCGACTTTTTGTCAAATATAATGAGAGTTATTGTGGTCCAAAACAGCATTAGACCCCACTAACTGTCATTGTGTAGACAAAAAAGATATATATTTTTAAAAGTCAAACAGGTTTGACAGGGTGATTTCCATCCTTTTACATGTTTGGGGGAGGGTGGGCATCAGATTAGATCTTTAGTTCACTCTCAACTTGTGTTTTTCATCATTGTCCTTTTTTTGTGCATTTTCATCTAGGTCAAGGATTTGATCGCCATCTCTTTGCCATGCGCTACCTGGCTAATTCAAAAGGAATGGCCCTGCACAGTCTCTACCAGGATCCAGCATATGCTGCCATAAACCACAACATTCTCTCCACCAGTACTCTTACCAGCCCCGCGGTCAGTCTGGGCGGATTTGCTCCTGTGGTGCCTGATGGTTTCGGAGTGGGCTATGGTGTCCATGATGAATGGATCGGGTGCAATGTGTCCAGCTACCCTGCCAGAAATGTTCACGAGTTCCTTAAGTGCGTTCACAAGTCCTTGGAAGACATTTTTACAGTACTTGATGGAAAACCCATTAATTGAAAGTGCACTTAATGTGTTGAAGTTCAGTGAAGCACTTGGTAGGTGGAGTAGTCTGAATTTAGAGCATTTATGTTTTACTTCTATTAGATAAGGACTCTAGTGTATCATGTTTATCATTAAAGGCTAAAGGTAGAAGTAATAAGCTTTGGATTGTGTGGATAGACAACTGTGACTGCTTGGTATTGACCTCATGCTGAAATGATTGATGACAGAAGCAAAACTTAGTAATTGTATTGGGTAAATCTGTGAAATGCTGATGTCCTGACATGTATTGTATTTGAAATATTTGCAGTGTATTTCCCCCAGGTTCAACAGGCAGCTTTAATCCACCTATACTTTCAATGGTCAATCATCTTTGACTCAATGCAACATGAATACAATGTATTTCCATACACTGCAAAATTGTGCATGGTTTAATTATGTACAATAATTGAAAGACCTGTCCTGTGCCTTATAAGATGTAAGAACATGGATAACTATGAATACTCTGATTGTAAATACTGTAACAATCTTAATTAAATAATAAAATATTTAATATCTGATTGAAAAATGTGTACATTTGTGAGGTTTGTTCTCCACAAACATATTAAGCAAAACAACTGTTTCCAACATTGATAAGAAATGTTTCATGTGACACTGAAGACTAGAAATTTAGCAGTGCCAATACAGGAATAAATTACGTTTGAAGATATATTAAATTATTTTAGAATAATATTCGTACCGAATTTTTGATTTTAAAAAAATCATCCTCTGTGACCATAAGAGATGTTCAAAAACAGTAAAAAGTCCTCACCAACCCCAAACTGTAAACCAGTAGTGTAGATATTATACATTTGAAAAGTACCTATTTGGAGTGTGCAAATATTGATATCACCATTAAGGTTTTGAAAAGATTTTGCAGCTTAAAAGGTTTTGAAATGGACAGTGAAGCAAATCAACAGTTGAACAAGTTTTTATTTAAAAAAAAAAAAAGAGAGAAAAGCAAAACCACCAAGCAATATACAAATGTTGAAAATAGCTCAAACAATAACTAAAATATGACTTTCATCCAGAATAAAAGCATCTGGGTAGTTAGATGGGCTTGATTTTGAAGTGGAGGCCGATGAGACTGAATACAAGGCATTTGAGATCCTGGACCAGGTAGTAGAAAACTCTGAGTCCTTCTGGATCCCTGAGGAGCAAGAACACAAATGTTACCACTCTTTTAATACAGAGCACACACAGTGAAACTGCAGAATGCTACACTGCTTGAGAGTAGCAATGGGAAAGCAATAGATTGCATGCCAACACTGAATAAATGCAGCAGAAAAGAAATACATTACAGTAAATCATTTATCAGATGCTTTTATCTTAAGTGACTTACAAATAAGATGCATCACATGCAATTTATCATACAAGAGTCAATAATACTTGTGGTACTGTAATGCCAGGTTTCAAGAATGAGACAGTAAGTGTGAAAAAGCAGTGAAGCAGAGAGAACAGGAACTGAAAAAAAAAATCCATTTATGAAATATGCTTACTTGGACTGGTTGACATCAATTAAAGATCCAATTTTGGAAGTTGTGAATGAAATGTGCTCATCACCGATGACGATCTCCAGTTCCTATAAAGCACAAAGAAGACCAATTATGACGCAGAGTATAACAAACCACATGGTGACCAGAGCAATGGTAAAATAAAAGCAAAAATATATATTCCTACAAACCTGTCGCCCGACTCTGTCTGGAGGAGGCCACAAGGCATCGTCTTCTTTTGTGATCTCGCTGTCATCAATGATTCTCTTCAACTCTTCCATCACGCTTTTATGAACATAAGCCTGAAAGAGGGGAAATATCTCATAAGCTTACTGACCTCATACTAGATGAGTGTGACGTCACCACGCAGCTTACTTTACCTCTTTTCGGATCATGACGTCGTTCTTGTAGTTGCTGTTGTTTGCATATCTCAGTTTGCCTGGATGAAAACAAAATGATCCATAAAAATTATATGAAACCTACTAATGAGAATATTCAACAGTCACTGGAATATTATATCAGAAAAACAACAGTTTCTTAACAGAAATATTATTTATCAAGTTAAATAACGTAAGATATTAAAGTGGCAGTTTTGAGCAATTCAGACGTTGGCTAACATATTAATTTGTTTTTCTACACAAACAGCCCCTCTACCTCACAATTACTAAACAAATTAACCGGTAATTAAAGTTCAAACAGCTTTAGAAAAACGTTCTGGCCTAGTAAAAAAAAGCAAGCACTGATATCAATAGAAAGGCTGTTAGCATATTAGCAAGCTAAGTTGGCGCCTGACTTACCGTCTGGTCTGAATTCAAATTCCAGAAATTCGTGGCCGAATTTACCTTTATGGCCCACATAGTACCTCAAATAAAAGTCACTCGTGGACATATCTGTGCACGATATTTAAGTAAGACTCTAAAACACCGCACGAACTCTCTTCTTCAATGAATAGCTTGAGAAACGACCAATATGGAATCGCGTGCGTACTGCGGGTCGCGGTGTGACGTCAGACACCGGTCGCACAATAATGATGCTGCAACTAGGCCTACCAAAGCAGCACATCATGACCTCCCTGAACTTGTTTTGCGTTGGTGTATGCTTTCATGTTATCTTTGTTCTAATCTAAACCATTGTGTAATTCTGTCCAGCTTGCAATAAAGTTCTTAAAAGAGAGGGATTTACTCTTTAAAGTCTTTTTTTTTCTGATGCAAGCAAATGTGATTACAGCACTCAGGTATCCAGGAGGCAACGGACATGAGGAGTACAAAAACTTTTATTTAACCAAGCTTTGCTGTCAGTCACTTTGTTATACAACTTTCTGCAATGCTTTACACATGTACATGATGATACAGTTATCATGGATTTATTAAACCACAGAAACACTTTAAAAAAAAAAAAAAAAAAGCCAATCCCCAGCTTCAAGAGTAACAGTTGAAGATAAAGTGTTATTATTAATATTCATTGCAGTGTCACAGAAATGCTGTTTTAAAGCCTTGCAACTGTAATTTGTTTGGTCCAACAACACAAGCATGCAACCTTTTCTGATTTTAATATAGTTTTGGCTTTCTTTGCATTTTGCACCCCTTTTGCAAGCACCAAAACTCAAAGGCATCAATAATTGAACATATAATGATACATCATGCAGAATACCATACTTTTGAAATCCTCTCCAAAGCCACCCCTCTTTGCAACAAGACAATCTGTTCCAGACTGGGATTTCTAATATTAACATAAATGCATTAAGGTTGTCACATATTCTGGTAAAATCAGTATTTGCTATATAATTACAGACATTAGTGTGGGAGTCAAACTAATCGATTGCACATTAAACAATGCCAACAGCTTAAATCTTTGGAATCCCACAAATTTCAATAAAAACAATGTACAGTATTTGCATCATTTTCAGTCAAGTAGGATTACACACTGGGTGTGCAAGTTGGTAAGATCATGAAATCATGGTTTTATTCAGGGCTGAACTGTGTGATTGTGGGGGGAAAAATTGTTTGTAATGTGTACTGCATTTTAAAAGCTGGTGTTTAAATCTGTGCTAATATATCAAAACCCTTTAATGAGAGGTATGAATATCTTCGACATGCATGTTCGACAGCCTGGATGTTTGAGTAACCAAGTGTTGTTTAGAAAAGTAATATTTACAATATTTAGCTGATGTAACATTGAAGGGAAGTCAACATGAAAATAAAAGGAACAGTCTGTAAGTTCACATACAAAAACTTTGAGATGGCACAAAATTTGTTGCAGTGGTTTTAAACTGGTTCAAGAATTTTAAAATGAATCTATGAACATACTGATCGAATCACACATTTAATACCCAAACGAAACCAAGGACCAGACGTCAAAAAAAGATTTATAATAATTTATGCAATTTTGGCCAAATAAACAGCCCAGGGGTAAGAATGCCTTTGATAACCAAATAAATATTCAAGTCACAAAATGTTTTTTTTTTTTTTTTATCTGGCCCAAATATAAATAATGACGACAAAATGGCATTATCCTCAAAACGATCGCATTCAATCAAATAAATATTCACATCATTCAATAATAATTTAGAATTTTTACATAGGATAGTAAATGAGTCACCCTGTATCATAGCAGCAATGCGAATGAAGCCAACCAGAAAATAAAATATAGCGATATTACAAACAATGTTAAACAAGAACAAATCATATATCAATGATTAACCAATTTTAAGTTAAAGATTTATGGATCAAAGGGAAGATATATGGGGTTATTTTACAGTCAGGGTCAAGTTTAAAGGTTGGATTGTTCAGTTTCACATCCCTGAATGATTTCAGAGTACCTTAAAAGGCTTCTCTCTGGCTCTAAGATGCAGGAAAACTGAGCTACAAGGGAAAATATGTACTGCGTATGGAAATTACATAGCTCGGACTACAAAAACATCTGTTGAAGAAAACTAAATGAACTCTTTGGTGAGTTTTGTCAAAGACTTACCAAAGTGGCATCATGGTGTATATTTTAAGTCACAACACTAGTAAAATAATGGGTTTAAAAAAAAAAAAAAAAAAAAAATGAAAAAAACCTTCGTAAAGGATGAAGAGACTCTGAGAATTCATTTCAAGTAAGCATCTCCATTTGTCTAAATGCCTTGCACAAGTCTAATTAAAGAATCATAAACTGAGTGTCAAATTGCATTATTAGAGTCAAGGGTACAGTGCATAGTATATGAACATAAATCTCTTGACAAATAGATCACTATTAGTTCATGCAAACACTCCACAATCAACCACTGGGCTTTGTTTTAAAGCACATGACCATGTTTAATAAGGATCACATGGCATCTCCATAAATATTCTAGAAGTACAAGGTTTGTAATTCGGAACAGAGTATCAATATGTACAAGAAATTTACTTCTGCTTAATTAGCCAGATTAGCGCCCTTTCTATCTTAGAGGTGTGGTCTGTAATGTCTTCAGTACAGACATCTTGTTCCTTTTAGGACAAAAGAGAGTTATTGTTTTCATCTGTAGTAACTACACCCTGAGAGGACTGTTGTGACGTAGTAACACTGCCTGAATTGTTCAAGTGAAAAGGAGGAATAAATGTTTACCCTTCTGCAAGAAACACTGATCATAGAGGGACATCATATAAATAATGCCAGAATACTAAAAACTTATTCCATCACTGTCAACCAAAAAGAAAAAATATTGGATTTTAAAACAACTGTTTTTGGACTCTATCCAGTGAAGAGGTTCTTTAAATAAATACATCTGCAAATGTAGTCCTTTCTGATAGGGAAAAAAAAAAAGGATCAGAGGTAAAAAATAATAATAATTTTAAAAATATATATTCAATCCTCATTACCATGGAGTCATGTAACATTTAATTATCTGCATTCCCACTTTTAGTCAACAAACATACTCTTAAAGAAGTAGTACAAAAAATAAAATAAAAATGCTAAAATAAATAGAGGAACTATCCATTTTGACCTTTAACAATCCCAGAACTAGAAGTTCAATTTATCTTTCTTACTCCTAAAACATCAAGTGTAGCCAGTCCAAAAAACAAAAAGAAGGAAGCAGAATGAAATAAAAGGCAGTCTTTGAAATTCTTGAATTTTTTCATGATTCTTTTAGTCTTAAACAGTGTTGGCTAATTAACAGAATGCAGAAGCAATCCTTCTTTTCTCTTGCATCCATCCTTCACACATTCATTCTCTCCTGATGGAGGGCTGGTCAATGCGGCCTGCTGCTGGACTCTGAAGGATGCCGTTTGCGAGGCGTGTTGTGGCCGTTGAGGTATCCGTTCAAGCGTTTGGTCAAACCACCATTTAGAATATCCTGGATGTGTTGCACTATCAAATTTATGGCAACTAGAGAGAGAGAGAAAGAGAGAGAAATAAACACGGAAGAACAAAACTCATGTCAAGTTGACTTACAAGTCTTTGTTTAGTAATTTACAAATCTTACAAGTCTCACCAGTCTTTGTTTAGTAAATACTTCAGGGCAGGTTTAGCACTACTTTCACTCGCCTGGTTTTGTAGTTAAAGAATCAGTAGTACTACAAGTAGGGAAAAGACTAAACATGCTGGAATGCTCACGATATCAAGACTAGAAGTGTGGCCTTGCTTGGCACCTTCAAAACTGTTATTTTCAAAACAATGTATGTATATCATAAACTGTTCCAAAACATTTCCACATCAAAATATTTGTGTCTTCTCTCTTCCATGGTAAAGTCTAACACATTTGGATAAACCTTTAAACTCTCACCCAGATTATCAGCTCCCCTTGGAATGATCACATCAGCATACTTTTTTGTCTGAAAGTAAAACAGATAAAAGAAGCGAAGATGATAATCAACAACAACATTTCACCACCTGGTACTTCTTGAAAAAATGCCAGGAACATGTTCTCTTGTAAACTGAAAGACTAATACTGGCTCTGCATTTTAATAAATGGTCTATATATATATATATATATATATATATATATATATATATAATTAAATATTTACATTTATATAAAAAAATAGAAGGACTATTTATAATATAGTTGCCAAACAGCACGACAGAGAAATTGACATGGAAAAACAAAAACCACGTCAAGTTGTTTTACAACTTTTTTAGTACCAACACTGTAAAAAGTAATGAGTTGACTTAACTTAAAAAAAAAGAGGAAACCCGTCGCCTATATTTTTTTTTAAGTAAACGATAATTAAAAAATAAGTTAAGTGAATTGTAACTTTTTATTATTATTATTATTATTATTTACTTAATTTTAAGGCAACGGGTTTCCTCAATTTTTTTAAGTTAAGTCAACCCTAGTGCTTTTTACAGTGTAGATACTGAAAATGTTTGTATCAAGTAAAATTGTGTCAGTGTTGTTCATAATAATGAAAGTGTAAGATTTTGCCCACGTTCAAAAGTCTGAGTGTAAAAGTGTAAAACTCACTGGCAGACAGAACTCCTCAAAGGCAGGCTTAACAAATGTTATGTATTGGCTTAGCACTTGCTCTAGGTCACGGCCTCTCTCACTGATGTCTCTCAGGACTATAAGCAGAGGGGAAGGAAATGACATGAATCAAATTGCAATGAAATACCTCATCCTATCACTACCAATTATGAATATTTGTTGAGATCCATTGATGAAGTCCACACACACCTCTGCGTGACAGACGTGTATCTGCATCCGTATCCACAAACAGCTTCATTTGAAACAGATCTCGGATTTCTTGCGAATAAAACATAAGAATGCCTTCAAATAAAACTACATCTGCTGGATAAACAGTGACCGTCTCTTCTTTCCTGCAAAAGGTAAGGAAAACAGAAGTGTATCAGGATGCAGGAAATACCTGCACAAACAGATTATGTGACACAAATCAAGATAAGGCTTGTTTGAAACCCTACGCTCAAGTAGCATGTAAGCAAATCAACAGCAGTTACAGTCTGGCCTGCGTTTCTGATACTTCCCTGCAGACGCTGAATATGGGCTCCAAAATAAATATGTGCTGCTTACACACTGCTTTTGTGTGTGGTTTGAAACTTGAATAAATACAAAGATATCCACACATAGAAGTAATGCAATGATAATAAGTTAAAGGGATCATTCACCCAGAAATGAAAACTACTCACCCTCATGTCGTTCCAAACCCATATAACTTTAGTTAATCTTCAAAACAAAAAATTAAGATATTTTTAATGAAAACCGAGAGGTTTCTGTCCCTCCTTTTTTTTAAAAAATGTACAGGTAACCAAAACTTAGAAGATTCAAAAAGGTATGCATCAAGTGGTCTTGAATCAATCAGTCTTGTGAAGGAATACAATCGCTTTAAACAATGAACAGATTTAATTTAGTCTGTATGTGTTTTGAGTCTTATGGGTTTTGAATGACATGATGGCGAGTAAACGATGGCAGAATGTTCATTTTTTGCTTATATTTACGTTATTCAAAATGTGGTCTGAACGGACCTTGAGTGGGTCACGAAGTCGTAGACGGGAATCTGGACAGTTCTTCCCTCCATGATATCACAAAGGGTTTTGACTATCAACTCATTATCAAACGCATCTGTGGGACACAGTAAAAGAGGATCAGATAGAAAGCACAGAATTTGTTCTAAGGTTTCTTGATCCACATGATGTGGGAAATCAAGAACAAGCAAAAAGGTGAAAAGCCACTTGTGCTGCTGCAGAATGAGTGTGTGTGTGAGGGTGGCTGAGTCAGGCAAACACTCCGACACACACACACACACACACACACACACTCACAAAGAGCTGCCAAAGTATACAGACTGCATCAACGCTCATAGTCTGAGTTGTATTCTGCTCATAATAACACACTGCAATAGGCAGGGGTGTTTGGCTATACAAAAGCACACAAAGAACTATTAATCAGGTCAACAAAAATAAGTCTAAATAAAAAAAATTATATCAACATAAAAATGAGATTTTACCCGGGTGGTCAAAGTTAAATTGTCCTTTCAGAGCCTTGGTCTTCTGTTCAGAGGTCAGTACCCTGTAGAAACTATCCTGACTGAGGATGGCCACCTGCCTCTGATGATGGTCGATTTTATTCTGGCCAAGAAGCTCCATAATCTTCCCACAAACTGATGACTGAAAAATAAAAAAAAATAAAAATAGTTACATATATGCTCTAAAAGCAAGTTTCAGTGAGTAATCTAAATTCAAACTGTGAAATAATAACAAAATGGCTGTTGATTTAAGGTCAAGTGTATCATGTCTGTGGGTGGCCACTATACTCAGGTTGGGAACAAAAAGCTGGTCCTTAAAAAAAAACAAAAAAACAAAACAAAACACACTGTTCAGGTGTGTTATGCACTTAATTTTTTGACAGTTTTGGTACTTCTTACAAAGACTGAGTCATGATAGACTAGCTATGTAATTTAAAAGTTTTCATGAGGGCTGTGTTCAAATATACAATATGATTTTTTTATGCCATCAGCATTGAACACAATAAGGCTAAACGGCACCATATCTCTGCGTTTGGTTAGATTCACTAGTGCTGACAATTTTTACAAAAGGCTGACATTTAATTGAATATGTAATACAAAAGTCATTACATGCTAAAACTCTCATTGGTTGTGTTATCAAATTAATATATATATATATATTTTTTTACAATTTTGGATTGATTAAACAACCGCATGCAAAAACTCCATTAAAAAATTATATAATTCAGATTCTTGAGTGAATGATTCTTAAGTGTGATTTTTTTTTTTTTATTAAACACCACCAGATTATATTTAATTCACATTATTTACAACATTAACTGCTAAAAATGTCACATTTCAGTAGGCCATACTTTTAAAACATTACATGCATTATGTGCTTTTTGTTTTTAGTTTGTTCCAAAAGGTTTATGTAAAGTCATTTATAAAATATAAGAAGTTCAGTTTGCAACAAGTCAGTTGGATTAATCTAACACACTTACTGATCCACACATAATTTCATCATGACAAAGAATGAACCAAGAACTTATACGGTTTTATGCTGAACAGTACTAGTAGGCTATAAAAACAGAGCTATGTTATGAGTATTGTCAATGGCGTTTTATAAAAAAATAAAAATGACGACATAAAACAACGACATACATGAAATACAAATAGGCCCCATCACTAAACATGTCTAAAAGAGAACCTGTCCCTAAAAGACTCCTTTTAGTGAAAATCTAAATTACACCTCCCCCACTCGAGGTATAAACACAGAACTTTACATAACAGAACTGGCTCTGTGATCATACAACAGGACATACAACAGTGTCTCTTCAATCCCTAAACGCCTTGTTTCATAGTTACAATAAATATGCCTATTAAAAACAAAACAAAGTACAAGGAGTACACTCACAGGTGGCACACCCTGTACAAAAAAACCCACAAACCATGAGCAGTTATGAAGAACATAAGCAGGTGTTTGCTCACATTGTCATGGAAAGATTTCTGCTCCTCTCTGCAGCTTGACAATATCTGGTACACTGACTTCCTTCATAAAACTGATATATTTTCCAAAGACAGTCTACTAATGGGCCAAAAAAAACACCCTCAATATTCTGTAATAGCTGACCAATATGGAGGACAGAGGCACATACTGATGAGAGAGAAACAGCACTAAAATGTCAATGGTTTATAGTGTACCTTATAACTGACCCAATCATGATGATATGACAAATATTAATACTTTGTATAGGAATCCTTCCTGTGCTAAAGTCCAAAAAAACTGAATAAACTTACTGTCACAATCACTTGATGTATGATATATAAACAGAGTACTAAAAGCTACTATTATGGAAGAATATCTTCACAAAACAACACTGAAAACCACATGTGATGAGTTCAAATCATGTTAAGAGTCAACCACATGCCAATAAAGAGCGGAGCACAAGACAGGCCGCAGTGCAGGGATATGCAACTGAATCCTGCAGAGTCTGATGAAACCCTGCTGTATCTAACCTATGTGTGTGCTTAAATGTCTTACAAAGCTTTCCTTCACCAGCTGCAATGCTGCCTGCCAGTCGCTCAATCCATTTAAAGCATAATCCAGAAACAGTCCAAGCTGTCCCAGACCCTTATAAGAAGCTACACACATATACACAAAGCATATGGTAAGCAAAAACAACCAGTGGTTTGCTTCAAGGCCTGTAATATTTTTCGAAACAATTCATTTCTCACGTAAGAGTTACAGAAATAATACTGTCTTCTGTCACACGCAAAATAATCACAGCCCAAATACAAGGATTGCATGAAGTTTGTTACATATAGTTTTTACATGCTCCACAATAATGTATAACAGCCAAAAAAACTAAACAAAACAATGTTTTTATAATACCTGCACCAAGTTTTACACAAAGTTACACCAATTTGACATATTGAGTCCTTAATCCATAATGACGGTGACACTCAACCATACATTTAAATATAATGGTGCATTTTTAGTTAACATCAAGTCACCAACTGATGTGCAAGTCAAATGGACTAGCCAGCATGTTGAACAATGAACAGTAAAGCAGTATTTTGCATGATTTACTGGTAACACTTTACAATAAAAGTCCCATTTATTAATATTAGATTAGTCAACATGAATTAGCAGCAATTCTAAAGCATTTATTAGTAAATGTAAATTTTATTTACTAATGCATTACTAAAACTGTCTCTATTAATATTATTTAATAGACCTGAGCTGACGTAAACTAACAATGAACAGCTGTATTTTTTAAATAATATTAAATGAAATTAATAAGTACTGTAAAAATGAATCTCTCATTGTTAGTTAATTTTAGTTCATGTTTTGACTAATAGTACCTTATTGTAAAGTTTTACCAATTTATTCATGCCCCAATGCATGCTGAGAACTAGAGTGCATTTCAACTTGGCACAATTTACACTGGCTTCACCAAAACAAACTAATTTATACTGTATAATCATTACATGTTTTTCTACTGTGCTAAAGCCTTGCAGAAAGAAAAAAAGAAAAAAAAGAGAGAGCTCAAACACCTTTTTGACATTTGTTGGTACAGTCTGTGCCCAAGATCTATCAACCTCCAGCCAAAGTAACCACTAATCCTGTTCACATGCTAAATGGCCTACAGGCATAGAAAGACAATCAGTTACCTTTACCATCAGGAGGATGCTGAGAGAGTTGTAAAACTCATAACAGCCAACAGCAGGAAGGAGGAAACCATTGTCCCCAGCAGTGAGTGATCTGCAGTGAGGTGGGCATCTCTCCTAGCCTGGCCTGGCCTGTCAGCGTCCCCTAAACTAACCTTGCAGGACAGCCAAAAACCAGCTTCTGCAGTTGCTGACTAAACATTCCCCTGATTAATTCCTAAGTATTTTTTGTGTACCCAACAAGCTAAGCTGCTGTTTAGAAAAATATAATGCGAATGCTACCTAAAGTGCACCTAGTGGGTTGGGTTGTGATGTATGTTATCAACGCAAAAGTGTTTCTGGCTGCATTGAACTTAGAAAGGAAACACTTGCTTCAAATATCTGCTTTGGTTGAGCAGTTTCAGGATGTAAACAAACTGGTGTCCTTAAACCGAAAGCATAACATTAGCACTGGACAAAACATTGAGTGCCTACAGGCCCAAAGGAATGATAACATACTGCTTGAGAAAGTCTAGTCAAAGCATTTTCACTGAGAAAATAGATAACATGTTTCTTCAAGCAATGGGGTAGAGAGAGAAACTTGCACACCTGACAGCTGGGAGATATAGCAGTCATAACATATGCAAACAGAAAGGAACAGACAACTTATGTACAGAGACATTTTAAATAATGACTAAACAGAGTGGTCAGTAAAACATAAACTGAAAGCTTAAAAATGCAATAGTATTGCACATGATGACTTAAACTTTATCATAATTGGCCTTTCCAGCAACTATGGCCAATAATAACATAAACATAATAAATAATATAAATATAAAGAATCTTGTACAAACACTAATACTATAAATATATAATACATACATAAAATATTGAAAACATTGTTTTCATTTTTTGTAAAAAATATTTGTAGTAATATATGTCATAAAAGAATAAACATATAAATAAACATTTTAAAATATAAAATGCGATATATTTAGTACACCATTTATTTCCCCACTCTAAATAAACTACACAAACATATTATATATAAATATTTCAATAACAACCAAGGCAAATCAAAACCAAGCTTCACTGAAAGAGCCGTCTTGACGCATCATTGCGTACGCACGCAAGCACGCCGCCTTTACGCACGTAAATGAGGTAAGATGTGACACATTCGCTGTGCCGCTGACCCCAATAACGTTAACCAACAAAAGCTCCGCGATTACTCCTCTTTATCGTCAAAATTCCGTAGTGATTCAGGTTAAACGCTAAACACAAACATATATAAACTTTTATCTAGTTCTCTGATATCGTATCACACCGTTAGCTCATGAAACAAAGAGCCCGTTCTTTGTGCTTGTATCATAACTGTTATCCTAGCAGACACTAGACATCCTCCGGCGGACAAGGTTTTATCCACGTATAATAACCGCAAAGTTAGACTTTACTCAAAACACGTTGTATATGTAGCTAAAGTAAAACAGTAATTAGGGTGTTCGACAGCTGATGGGATTTGAATGAATCTGATGGAATGTCAGAGGGATTGTGCTGATTTATCCGGCGCAAGTATCACTGTTTTCCAACAACAAAAGACAGTCGTAATTTTCCTCGACACAACAGCGCTTGATCCATAACAATTCTGTTACTTTTCGCAAATGGATTAAACTGGATTAGGGCATTTTTGATGAAAATAATAATATTGATTAAATGCTTATTAATAAGTTGGTAAGTCCACCATCGCCATAGTGCATGGCGACGGTGTGTGGGAGCTGTCTGTTTCGGGAAAATGACCAACATCCTTGTTTTTAAGGGACACATACTAACGAAGTACTAAATATATTCTTACTGTATGTGTATACCGGTTTTGAAAATACTATGACTATTTATTAGTTTTGTTCCATCTTAATGATTGAACTTGATTTTAAAATAATTAAATAAATAAATTAGTCAATTAGATCACCCCTTAAATGCTAAAAGTCTGTATGTCCGTTTTTACATCGGACATGTCAAACCATCTCGGGGAATAAAATAAATGTGCACATTGATGATTCCATGACAATGAGCCACGCGGTCAGTGTGCGCTCGCCTCATCTCTGACAAACATAAAAACAAACGATAACTAAAATTCATGTAAGGGAAAGCAGAATGCCAACCTTGCCGCTGGCAGTGCCGCCGGCTACCCCGATGAGGAAAGGTTGCCTGACAACATGCTCATTTTCGGCTTGATTGTCCAACTTGCTGTCGCTGTCTCCTGCCATGCTGTCAGTGCGCACACTGAGCTCTGTACTGCTTTTACCACGGCAAGCAGAGGCGCTCCTCCTCCTCCCCCTTCCTTTCAATTGTGTCTAACCTTTTCCTTTGGAGCGTTTCTGTACGCTGTTTACATTTGTTAGCAGGAATTAGTAGAGCTCTCCACCTAGCTGACGACACATTTCCGTAGAGATAAAATTGAACTCTTTTGTGACAAAGTATGAAACATCAACCTAAAATGCGAATATATATATATATATATATATATATATATATATATATATATATATATATATATATATATATATATATATATATATATATATATATATATATATATATATATATACACACATATATTATAGAGATAGAATATGAAAAGGAAAAAAATTTAAACTTTTTCACACTGTTTTACATTGATGATATAAATGATGGAATATTGGCTACAACACAGCTGTTGAATATTTTCACTATTTTTATAGGAAAGCTAAATTAAATCATTTTAAAGTTAATGCTGTCTTTAGAATTTTTTGAAACAAACCTTCAAACTTTTAAACAATCACATAGTACAGTAGAGTATTGTCTTTATACTTATTTCTTTTTGCACTCAGATTGTTATATTAGAGTGAATTGTTTATAATATAACAAAATATAATGTAATAGGCCTACATAATGATATGAATATGAGGTATCATTACATTACAAAAAAAAATCGTTTTAAAGGAGAGCATGGACTCACAATCCCTACTGCTTAATTTGTTTGAGTGGATGTGAAATTTGCTTATAGATTTAAAGCATTAAAAATAATGCTTAATTTATATAGTTCCCTACATTGCAAGGCAATCTTAAATCCTTTTTTTTTTTTTTTAAACATTTTTAAAAATTACATCCTTAAACAATTAAAATCCACCAGCAAATCTTCATTACTATCATTTAAAAAGTATATATATATATATTTATAAGATATATAAGTATATATATCTTTTAATCGGTTCGTCATTATGTCTCTTACATGCCGGCATATAAAATCATGTTATTATTTTTTTTTAAATCATTTTTATGTTGATGGTTGTGTTATTTTATGTGTACTGTTCTTGATTTTTGAGCATTAATAAATGAATAAATAAATAAAGCCGGTTCGTTGCCACTAGTAGGAGTCATGAGTTCATAGTGCAACTACATTCAGGGCGCACATTGATGAGATCATCACAGTAATGCTGACGCTGCTACAGTAGAGCTTGTGGCTCAGCCAAAGTATTATCTAGTATTATCAGTCTCCTGAACGTTTCTCCAAAATGAGCACAATGTTTGCAGACACTATCCTGATTGTGTTTATATCTATTTGCACAGCATTGTTAGCGGAAGGTATGTACACGCTATCTCGAAATGGAGTTTTACATGTCAGAAAGCGGTTAGCGAATCCCCAGGATTTCGGAAAATGTCCTATGCTCAGCAAATACAGGACAACCGCATTAGCTCTTGTAGTGCTGGATAACAGCTGGCCTTACTCTGTTTCTACAGGTATAACATGGGTTCTGGTGTACCGCACAGACAAATACAAGAGACTAAAGGCCGAGGTGGAAAAACAAAGTAAAAAACGTAAGTCATATGAACGAAGCATGTTTGTCATTTTTATGTATTTAATACATGTGTCCAGTGATTAAAATTCTGTAACATGTTTCAGTGGAGAAAAAGAAAGAGACAATTACAGAATCAGCTGGGCGTCAACAGAAGAAAAAAATTGGTAAGTGAGATTATTAAAAATAATTTTGTTTATGATTACTTATGTGGATCATGATGATGATTATTACTAATAACAAATACTAAAATAATAATTATTACAATCGACAAGTGCTACAAAATATGTAGTTATTATTTTTAATAAGTAAATAAGTAATAAAAATGTAATTATTTATTGTGCAACGTAAATGGAGTCTCGCTGTAACCACAATGTTGTATTCAACAGAGAGACAAGAGGAGAAACTCAAGAACAATAACAGAGATCTGTCTATGGTATTCTAATATTTTCTTTTGAAGTTTTTAAATTCATTGTTTTGTGTTATTTATTTATTAATTCTAAGAAATAATGTTGTGAGCTGTCTAACAAGTTACGCTTTGTTTTGGCATTGTATTAAAGATATTTTAATTGCAGGTCCGGATGAAATCAATGTTTGCCATTGGCTTTTGCTTCACTGCTTTGATGGGCATGTTCAATTCCATGTATGTAGACTTATTCAGTGCATTATCACTGAATCAATTTGTTATAAATGTTCAATTATTTCTTAGGCTGATAGTGGTATGATTTGCTAAAGTTACCTGAAATTGCTACTTCACTTATGTTAACATTTTTTTTTTCTCCATTTCAGCTTTGACGGTCGCGTTGTAGCCAAACTTCCATTTGTCCCGTTGTCATATATCCAAGGCCTCTCACACCGCAACCTCCTGGGTGAAGATTACACAGACTGTTCCTTCATCTTCCTTTACATCCTGTGCACCATGTCAATTCGACAGGTAATGCTTATCTATATATATCTATGTGTGTATATGTAAGGGGTGTAACGGTTCACAAAATTCACAGTTCAGTTCGATACGATACAGTGGTGTACTGGATCGGTACATGTTCAATAAAGCAAAAAGAAAGAAATGCCAGAGAAATTTTGTCATTTATTAAAACAAATTTTTTACTTTGAACAATGATGGAGCTATGCTTGACCCATCTTCTGGGGTGTCTTCTTTTTTGTTAACAACTTTTCATAAAAAAATTTTCTAGAAACAGTAAAAAAACAAAAAGCAACTGTGCAAATTTAGAACCCACCCCAACCCATCCCACCCCCTGGTAGACTTAAAAAAAAAAAAAATAATAATAATAATAAAATAATTTTTACAAAGATTTTAGAAAAGATGACACAACATTAAAAGCTGAATGCCATAAATGTACAGTTTTCACATTAGATCCATGTATACGAGAAGTTGAGAGCTCCATCGAGATGATGTCCAGCTTCGTCTGTCCATTGTGTGAGGAGGATTCCAACGGTATCTGGGGTGTCTTCTTGGCAGCATATAAAACAAAAACAGCTCCGGTTTGAAGTATTCTAGCTGATGTTGCCTATTGTCATGTGGCGGATTAATCTTTTCCAATAAGTTTAAATTGATTTTTTACATTTTATGAGCATTTTTTTTACCTTTTTAATAAAGCCTTTTTTTTTCTAAAAGTGTGCATCACTTTTTGAGTAAATTCTTTACATTTAATCAGTCAATAAGACATTTGGCCTGCTACCAAGCAAATGAAGTCAGTATTGGTAAAATTCATCTCTGCAATGCAGAGGGAACATAGAAGCTGCATCTGAATGGCATTTAGATGCTTTTAAATAGAGCTGGGAATCGATTCCAAAAAGAATCGATTCCGAGGCGTTGGGAATCGAGAGTCGATTCCAAAGGTTGGAATCGATTCCATCAAGAGGAATCGACTCCTCATTCAGAGCTATTTTCAGTTCAACAAAGCTTATCAATGGGAGCCTCTCAAACGGAAGGCTGCATCCTACGAAGGCTGCACACATTTAAATTCACGAAAATAAACTGAAAGAAAACGAGTCGTTACTGCATCATCATAATTTGAGGATGCAGCCTTCCGTTTGAGAAGCACCATTCGCCTCATGCTTGATAAAAGCGGTAATTACGAGAGTTGTGAGATAAAAGATTATTTCTTATATATAAAAGATCTATTTCATTTTTATATATACCCTTCGCCGCATGCTCGCTAAAAGTGATTAGAAGTCTGATTCGTTTCCACGAAAAGTTTCTTTCGGATAGTTAACTAAAATTTTAATGAACCAGTTAAAAAAAAAAAAAAAAAAAATTCAGGGGTTATTTTACGGTGGAACTGACTTATGTTGTCCACAATTTTGAGCGCTGCACGACAGAATAGATCATGATGTGATTGAGGATCTTATTTCCATCTAAAATACTTTTTTTTTTTTTTCTATCAGCCAATGATAATTCTAAAAGAAAACATCACGAGCATAGATCAGTGGCCAAGAGCGCATCTGATTGACAGATAAACCACGAGCTCTATCAGTGTTATTGTTAATGTTCTGGTTATTTTGTTTCAATGTACAGTTTAATTTTATCCAAAGCATATAGTCAAAGAAAACTTCATCATTCAGCTGAACTGTGCACATTTATTTTAGACACTTCGTGTGTTCAATTGTTCAGTTCATGCGATAAATGCATGTCCCTGCTGAGCAGTGAGCTATGACTAATTTCACGGGCAAAGCAGACAAAATTACAATTTAAGAATCAATCATAGCTATAGAAATTTATTGTCATTTTTTACAAGTAAAGCTTCATATTATGAAAAGGATACTTTCTACGACCTTTATATCCTGCAGTAATGGCGAGATTAGGTTCCTTCGATCTAAAAAAAACAAGAATCGAAAAAGAATCGAAAACAACAGAGGAATCGATTCTCGGAATCGACTCCCATCGATTCCAGAACCAGGAATCGGAATCGGACTCGATTCCAAAAATTTCGGAATCTTACAGCCCTACTTTTAAACACTCTGTTTAATGCAGCTCAGAGGGATATGTAATGCTTTAACCTGCAGTGACAAATGCATAAATAATGTTTTGATATTTTAAACATAAAATGTTGGCAACTGATGTTTGAAATTAATTAAAAAATTCAAAGATACTTTTAAATGTGAATTTAAAACCGCTACCAGGTGGCAGCAAGTCACTGTTAATAAGCGAGTCATTGCGATTGAACCGAATCATCTAACGGGTGATTCATTCAAGAACAAAACACCGTTATGTTGCTCAGAGACGCAAAACAGTGCTGTGGCTGGATTTATTTTTGTTGGCGAAATTGAGCAAAAACTAGATGTCTAATACCCCTAATAAATATATATATATATATATATATATATGTATATATGTATGTATGTATTTCTTCTGTATTTTCGTGAGTGAATGGAGCATGATCCAAGTGAAATAACGCAATGGCAGTTTTGAGGGAAGAGTTTAGGCTTTGACACTGTACATTTCTGTAATGCATGCCCTAACCTTTTCCACTGAATACTTGTGTTGTTTCAGAATATCCAGAAGATGTTGGGTCTCGCCCCCTCCCGTGCTGCCACCAAACAGGCTGGAGGGTTTTTAGGACCTCCTCCACAAGCTGCCAAATTTTCATGAACATTTGTAGACAGTGGGATACCTACTTAAAAAGATCAGACACTCAGCTGTACATTGTGTGAACAGCACTCAGTGTGAGAGATTGATAGTCAGGTTGTGCAGCTACCGTTACCTGTGATGACCACAGAAGTCATGTGCATTGTGTCTTTTTTGTTTATTGTTGTTTTTTAATTGGGTAAATTTATAACTTGCATTATAACTTACATTTCTAACAGAAAATGTTCCTTGAGCAAAGATGGTTATGAATATAAATTCAGCCTTAAGCATTTCTGTAAACCTTTATGTTGCTCAGAAGGCTACAATGATTCTTTGTTGTAACTATTATAATTTTATGATTACTTACAAGCAATATTAATTAATATAACTTCATATTTAGAATTTGAGTGATTAGTTTGATTGGTGGATTCTTAGAACATGTTCATCTCTTTTTTTTGGATTGTCTGTAAAAGTTTTATTTAAGTTTAAGAATTTTGTGAGTTTAGACCTTAAACCCTTGAGCATTTGTTCCTCTAGTTTTTATTATGATTATTATTTCACTATTTAATGTTCAAATTGCATTCGCACATGATTAAATAAATGACTAAAAAGGAGTTTTACAGTTCTTTAAAAAAAAAAAGTAATATGGTATGCATAAGGCGGTGTAGACCAGAGTCATTGTTTTGTAATTCAGAGTAAAGTTTTAGACTTCTGCAATTGTGCGGCAATTGTCCCCCACAGGATAAACTTTTTGTAATAGTCTCGGATGGTTACTCTGGAAGTAATAATGTTTGTTTAGGTAAGCATACAAAGAGCATACATTTTACATATGCTATAGAATTGATATTCAACTTTTCATTGCCAAATTTAGTAGTGCAAAAGACATAAAATTGGCTGACGAGTGCATAACTAGTGAGAGAGGGAGAGACAGAAAAACAGCTGAGTTGATACAGGAACAAAAAAAGTAATTCATGAAAATGAGAAGACATGTCCTCCCTATTTATGTCCCAGTTAAATTCTCTTTCAAGCTGGAAAGAGCTGACATTGTTGCAATACACTAGTGTATTGTTTGTATTGTCAGGTATACAAAGTGTTTCTTAGAGTTCATGGTTATGTAATAGAAGCGCAGGACAAGAATCATGCACATAAAGGGAAGATGCATTTCTGATGTTTTGCGCAATTCTTGCCTTCTGGAACTTCGGCCAAAATGTGTTGAAACCACAAAAATGTTGTCTAAAGGCGGTTCTTAAGGTAATATTCATAAATAATCCCACCCACTCTTTATGTAATCAAATCACGGGGTCAGATTGAGCAACCACATGCTTTAAAGTCGAATAAAATACGAAGAAGTCCTCCTTCCGTTCCACGACCATAGAAGGCGAACCATCTACTTTTGTGCAGTAAGCAGCTTGTGTTGAAAAGGTAAAGAACATGCATTTGAGCGACTGTTTATTGCATGCATTTCTGTAAAAATTCTGTTGTAGATGTACAATTAATGCTTAAACTTGATCAGTCAGTGCTGCATTCTTATTTGTGAAGGTTCGCAGCGAAGCTTCTTTTGTTTCAGTGACCTGTAAAGGGGCGTTTCCCCGTTGTGGCAGTAATGTTGATTAGCCAAAGTGTACTATGGACTTGTTCTTATACGAAGTCAGTGCATGCATAAAACTTTAACGTTGCACGCTCTGCTGCATAAGCATTGCACGTTATTGACACTACTGACGCAAACAAAAATATATCGCTAACAAGTATTGATATTCACCAACAATTTGCATGGTTCCCGTCCAGACCAGAATGGCTCAGCAACCGCTTCTGTCGCTGCCCGAGTTTCAGAACGTTTCCACGGGTACTTTGGTGGTGAAGGAGCCGCTGAATTTCTGGGGAGGAGCGAGAGTGAAGCCGAAGCACACGAAGAACTCTGAACCAGTATTTGAACCTGCAACTGGTATGATCATTTTTTTTTTTTTTTTTTTACTATAGTAAGTTATGTTTAGCTTCCGTGCATTTATTTTATTCATTTATTTTTTTTTGTCTAGTTTTGATTCCACTGTCGAGCGGTTCGCCCTTCTCGTGTGCATTTCCGTTTTGACATCAGCCAGACAGCTGACCAAGTAATAAAAATAATAACAACGTTCATTTTTATATTACTCTTAAACATGGCAAAATACGATTAAGCTTACCAAAACCTATAAAAATGAACATAATATATAAACCAGTATATATCATAATAATGAAGCCCTTGTCAGCAGATATAAAGGAACAAAATAAACAAAAAAAGAAAGAAAAGAAACAAACTTGGTGTAAAGCAGGAGCAGTTGTTAAACATATGTCATGCATCCAGGCCAATAGGTGTCGGTACAGAATGCAAAATGAACCTTATCACTCAAGTGATTCTCACTGCAGAGTCAAATGACCTACGTCTCCACCTCTCTGGACGGCTAATGCAGTGGAGGGATACAGTTGTGGGTAGGGTTTGGGTGTGACTGAAAATTCTAGCTCCACCCATTAGGCACGAGTGAGGACATGGATGTCATTTGACTCTGCAGTGAGCACTACTTGTGCAAAATCATCTTAATTCGCCTAATAGGCCCAAGAATAAATACAGGCTTTTTGTGAAGAAAAACTGCATGCTTTTTAGTGTGTAGCAGGAGAGTGGACACCGTAAACTGCCTGTCAATCATCTTGTGACAGTTAATGTCCTTATATACACACTCCACATTTCATACAGTACTCAATAATTCGTCCTACTGAACTGAAGAGAAAAGGAGCACACTGATCTGCCAGTCAAGGGCCATTTAATCACTATTTATGTTGCTGTTGTGCTGCTGCATCTTTATGAAAGTTCACAGTGTTGTTGCAGATAAAATGAATAAATATTTTTCATCGGGCTTTATTAATCACTCCAGCCACTTTACCCAAGCCACACATATATCCATAATGTTTGTAGTTCTTTTTATTAGGTCTTAACTGGGTCCTCCTCCAAAGTGTAGTGGTTTGTGGGAAATATTAGCTGTTAGAATGTGCATATCTGCTCTCTGATTTTTAAAGTGTATCTTTGGGAGGGTTTCTCTCAAGTCACCTTTAATTATAATTCAAGTGCCCTAGTTTTACAGGCTATGCATGGAGTTATTGATTTACAATAATTGCCCTGAAGTCTGTTGCCTCGCCTCATAGGAATAGTACTTTGAAACCAGTATGATAAGTCTAAATCGTAAAATCCTGAACTTTTTTCATTTAATGTAGGAATTAAAAAAAAATGTGATTACAAACGGCCGTTCCTTCCAGTAACATGTTCAATGCATGTACTTCACCCTGTGTTCTGTTCTCAGGTCGTGTTCTGTGTGATATGATTCCCTGTGGAGAGGAGGAGGTAGATGAGGCCATAAAAAGTGCTCATTCTGCATACCTAAAATGGAGCAAATTATCAGGAATGGAGAGGGCCAGGATCATGCTGGAGGCTGCCAGAATTATTAGGGTAAATGCATTTAATGTACAGTGTTTCTTCTAAAGATGATCCAATGAACATGGCAGTCAGCAGAGAGCAACAGTCCAGAAGGAAAAATCCTGTTCATTTATTACATGGGGGAATTTAATTTTAATGATAACTTGTACACCTTTAAAACAGACCTACTGTACACTCCAAGCTTGTTGATCGATGGTATATGCTGAACTTATCGTTTAAATAATGTGCAACAGCAAAATTGGCGTAAAACTACATTACCTATGATTCTGCAGAGAAATTATGTTGATTATTAGTTGTATGATTCTACCAATTAGCAAACTTCTGTTCTTGCATGCAGGAGCGCAGAGATGCTATTGCGATAGCAGAAGTGGCCAACAATGGCAAATCCATCACCGAGGCTCAGGTGGATATTGACGTTGCTTGGCAGTGTATTGAATACTATGCTGGTATTGCCCCCACATTGTCAGGTAGGCTTGAATACTGGTTAATCAACTTGACAAGGTGGCTGGTCTCAAAAATGGGAAATATTTATACATCATATCTAAGAACGGTCTTTATATACTCAGGCCAGCATATACAGCTTCCAGGAGAATCTTTTGCCTATACCAGAAGAGAGCCACTGGGAGTGTGTGTTGGCATTGGAGCTTGGAACTACCCATTCCAGATAGCTTCCTGGAAGTCAGCCCCAGCTATGGCTTGTGGTATGAGAAGATTTCTTTTGTTTCTGTAATTTATGGCAGGATTTTGGTGCTGTGTTCCATCTTGTTCCTCCATGTCCGTTTCTGTTACTTATGGAAACTACTTCTCTTCTTAGGCAATGCCATGGTGTTTAAACCATCTCCCATGACCCCAGTGACAGCAGTCATGTTGGCAGAAATCTACAAAGAGGCAGGTGTCCCAGATGGACTCTTTAACGTGGTACAAGGAGGAGCCGAGACTGGAGGATTGCTGTGTCACCATCCCATGGTGGCCAAAGTGTCCTTCACTGGCAGTGTTCCCACTGGGAAGAAGGTATAGCATGAAAACAAAATAAACTGAAGAAAACTAGTAGTATTAGTGCAAGTTACCGTTGGCTGTAAATATAAACCTGTTGAACCCACACCCTCACTCAGTATGCAGCAGTAATGCAGTAGTTTTCAAACTATTTGGCCCAAAGGCCTGATTTTTGTCTGAAACAATTTTCAAATCTCAAATAGATTAAGAATTTCTGTTGTAATCATGTTTTTTGACATGGTCTTTCTTTTCTTAATGTGTTTTTGAACATTTAGTGTAGATTATAGTTAATTATTTTAATAAAAACCTATTAATTTAAATACTTACCATACCAGCAAGTGGCTGTAGCCTGTATTTATCATTAAAAATGGGAACCCATAAACTAGGGCTGAATCCGAAAATCACATATTTTCTGAGTTCGCTTCTTTTGAATAAGCAATTACTGTAAAACTATTATTAAAAAGCATGTTCTATAAAGTATGGATGTTTAGTATGACTATAATCTGGACATATCAGATGTCATGTGACCTACCATTGTCAGTGCCTAGTGTTTTATGAATACTGTGAATACTACAGACATAATATTTTTACATACTGTTTTTCACCGACTATATAGAAGGAATGCATGTTAATGTTTTTAAAATGCAATTCTGATGTGGTGTGATGTACCCTTCCAATAAAGGTTATGGAAATGGCAGCCAAAGGTATAAAGCAGGTGACCCTGGAGCTTGGAGGAAAGTCACCACTGATCATCTTTAAGGACTGCGAACTGGAGAATGCGATCAAAGGGGCCCTCATGGCCAACTTCCTCACCCAGGGAGAGGTGTGTTAAAAAATAATTATTTCTGTTTCAGCCATACAGTTTTTACAGCCTGAAAGCTTTTTTTCTTAGTTGCTTATTTGCATTTTCAAAGTGTCTGTTTTTTGGTGTCCATGAAAGGGTGTGCATATTGGGCTCGAAAAAAAACACAATCCTCAGCTTTCAGTAGGCCACCAGGCCCACATTTACAGCTTCATTAGTGTGCTGCTGCACTAGTGTAGTACTTTAACGCATGTAAATTTGAACACATTTCTAGAAGTCTGCTTCTGTATAAATAAACCAAACCTGCAAAGGACAACAGTACTATAACTGCTGAATAATATTTTTCTTTTGTTTCCCCCCCCCCCCCCCCCCCCCCCCCCAGGTGTGCTGCAATGGAACCCGAGTGTTTGTGCAGAGAGAGATTATGCCACAGTTCTTGGAGGGAGTAGTGAAGCGGACCAAGGCCATCGCTGTTGGGGATCCCTTGTGTGAAGGGACACGCATGGGTGCCCTCATCAGTAAACCCCACATGGAAAAGGTGCTGGGCTTCATCAAGCAAGCAAAAGAACAGGTACTACAGTACAGTGATTTAAAGTCAACATTAAATGTATTTATTTTGTAAATGCATGTTATAGATCTGTATGTTTTTACACACTTGTTCATGTAGTTTATCATTGTTGTTTAAGGGTGCAAAGGTTTTATGTGGAGGAGAACGGTTTGTTCCCAATGATCCAAAACTGAAAGATGGATACTTTGTGTCCCCATGTGTGCTGGGTGAGAAAGCGAAAAATTTACCTTCATATTACAATTTGTTACTTAACGAATGCTTAATCCGCTTTATTCAGAGCCACCTTTTTCTGTACTTTTACTTCACTACAATACACAGATAACTGCAGGGATGATATGACCTGTGTGAAGGAGGAGATCTTTGGCCCTGTGATGTCTGTTCTGCCTTTTGACACCGAGGAGGAAGTTCTTCAAAGAGCCAACAACACAACCTTTGGATTGGCATCTGGAGTCTTCACCAGGTGACTCCACCATACAGCAATATAATATAGGGCTGTCACTAACGATTGTTTTGGTAATCGGTTGATTATTCTGATGATTAATAGAGTAATCTGATTTCTTTTTTTGAGGTAATAAAAATAGAAACAAGCAAACAATAGTCTTTAATAATTAGTTCAAATAAAGTATCAAAAGCTAGTAATCATATAGTTTTATTGAACAAAACTGAAAATATGTAATGTATTAACAATAGAACTAATGTACATTATGCATTATATCTAATGACAGCAGAGGGTGCCAATGGCCTGACGATTGTTTTTACACTTTACAGGGCGACTTGATCCTTTTTTGATATTGACTAAACAAATGTCCACTTAATCTTTAATATTTGGTCATTTCTTTATGACAGAAATGCTACAGCCACTGTAATTTCTTGAATATGTGGACCTGCTGTCAGGAATGAATTTACGTTCTCATTCAGCCTGTCTGCTGTTTTAGTTTCAGATGTTTTATGTAGTATAGTTTCACATAACTAAAGTCAGACCATTCTGTTTTTGCTTCAGATTTTGAAATTCTACTATCTAATTTAAATCAAAAACTGCTTATGCTGCATGTATGCAGCATCTTTGTCTGGATCATGAATAAAATGAAGCAGTTGCCTCTCATTTTAAATGGGAAGCGCAAAGACAAAGCCTTAGTTTGTTTATATGAAGAGATTTCTTTTATTTGTATTTATTCGATTTGGGATTTGTTTTAAAATATCAGTTTTGTTATTTGACATTTCAATTTCACAAGAAAAGTGCAGTATTTTGTCTGAGAAATGATAAAATGACACCTTTTTAATTTATAATTTGTCTTAAATCTAAAAAAAAATAATAAAGAAAATAATAAAAATAAACAATTGTAAGAAACTAGTTTCATGAATCATATTGCATAGTGAGCTTAGTGAATCTTTACATCCCTTATAATATAATATACTTTCTGCTGATGGCTGTTGTTTTTATACTAAGCCAATGTTAAATCAGGAAGCTTTTTTGCTTGTTTATAATTAATTTAGTATGATTATTAAATCGCTTTGTAGGAATTGCTATAATTTAATTTTCTTGTAACCAAATAAGTTATCTACAAAAAAAAATTAAATATTGAAATTATTCATTTCTGTGACTCATACATTTTTCTACCGAGTTAACCCAGTAAACTGGCTACCCTGATATTAGATTTAACATTCTCCTGTGCTGTGTGTTTTATAGGGATATAGCTCGTGCCCACAGAGTTGCTCAAAACCTTCAGGCAGGAACGTGCTACATCAACAACTACAATGTTGGCCCTGTGGAAGTTCCTTTTGGAGGCTACAAGATGTCAGGTACTCCAAACAGTGATTCATGGGTGATTTTATTGATTGTGTCCTATACAGGAAAAACAAAACAATCTATTCTGCCAAGTGTTTTAGTACACAAGTATATTTCATAAAACTAGAGAGATCTATCATACTATTATCCTTTTCTTTTAGGGTTTGGAAGGGAGAATGGACAAGTGACCATTGAGTACTACTCTCAGCTCAAGACGGTTGTGGTGGAAATGGGAGATGTGGAAGAATACTTTTAGACTATTGTGGGGTTAACCACCAATATTCCTGACAGCAATATGATTTTTCAGATCTATAGCTCTACCCATGAAGTTTGCAGTGTAACATGTTAAAAATGTTTTATAACTAACAGTCCTTTACTTAAGCTGTAGACGAGCTACACTGTCGTTGCTTTGACGGTCCATATGTCTGTCTCAGACTTCCAAATTGTGTTGGTATATTACTAACATGCAAGAACACTAGAACAGACTTAACAGTCGACTATATCTGTTTTTTCAGTTCCGTGATGTATGTTTAACAGTGTCATAATTTTCAAAATGCTAATAGTTCAAAATGCTCATTTAAAAGCAAGTGCCTTCTATTACAGTTATATTTCACAAATTTATTATAGTCGCCTGGTGTTAGACTTGTTTGGTTTTCCTCACTATACTCCGCACCATGAAGAATTTGTATTACACTGGTGGTTGACAAGTTTGTAGCATTTCAAATAAAAGAACCTTGAGCCAAAAAATATCTGTACTCTTATTTCACTTTTGTGTGACTTATGTCTGTGGTGTCAGATGTTCCAATTATTTGTCTTTACAATGATCACATCTTTTGTAAGCAAAAACATGAATATGTTAGATGTGTAATATCACGAAGTGTGTTGTATAATTTAAATTCTATTTATTCTTCAGCTGAATTAAGATAAGATGGAAACAATGCCACTGGAATCAGTTTGCATTCTACTAGATTGCTGCAACATGTATGCACTTGAAATGAGAAACATCAGTGGGAATGCTCATACTACTCTGAATATTTTTTTTTTTTTTTAAATACTTTGATTGGTCCCAAAAATTGTCAAACTCTACAAAGTGTACTTTTGACACGGAGGTTATTCAAAGAGAAATTGTTTCCTCTAAGGTTACAAACAAATCTTTAAAAAAATAAAATAATAAAAGAAAAGAAAATATATACACACACATTTTGCATAGAAATCAATACAACACTTTTGGAGTGAATTATACCTTTTGCTGAGGGGGCTCAATTAAGATTATTAAGAAAATGAGATGGAATAATTATTTTTACATAAGACTAAATTTATATAGGCCCAATCTGTTCTAAATATGTTTTGAGTAGTTTTTCATGGCTTAATATTTATTACGCATAAGAATGCCAGTAAATAATGGAAATAGGTTTGAGTGGTTTTAAGTCCTGTGTGATTTAAAGGTGCTTTTTGCAGATATTTAAGAAACAGGCTAAGTTAAGATACTTGTTTATCTGAAAAACAATGCTACAGTCAGTTATTCTCCTTTGAAAATGTGAATTCCGGCCCGGAATGTCTGTGTTTGTGAAACCCGCCCACTGCCAGTTTACCCAATTGTATTTCGGCACCGAGGGTTGCCAGTTGGCGGAAAACACAGCCTATTTAATTTCATTCATCGGCATGTGCGCTCGTTTCTGTTGGTGTCGTTAATCTGGCAACCTACGTGTGCGTCAAGTCTGAGGAGGAGGGGCCGGGTGAAAAAAACCGTCTCCGTTCAACCGCTAGGTGTCAATCCTACATACAGCACCTTTAAATTCAATTTAAAGGTGCTATATGTAGGATTGACACCCAGCGGTTGAACTAGATATTGCAGTCCAAATTCAAAATATTGGAGACGGTTTTTTTCACCCGGCCCCTCCTCCTCAGACTTGACACAAACGCAGGTTGCCAGATTAATGACACCAACAGGAAGGAGCGCACATGCAGACGAATGAAATTAAATACGCTGTGTTTTCCGCTAACTGGCAACCCTCGGTGCCGAAATACAATTGGGTAAACTGGCAGTGGGCGGGTTTCACAAACCATAACAAACACAGTCATTCCGGGCCGGAATGCTCATTTTCAAAGGAGAATAACTGACTGTAGCATTGTTTTTCAGATAAACAAGTATGTTAAATTAGCAATGTTTCTTAAATATCTACAAACATATTATGGTATGTTTATGCTTTAGTATAGTCAAAATCCTACATACAGCACCTTTAAAGTTAGTAATAATTTGCTTGTACATAGTTCGTTTTTTTTAAATTATTTATAAGTAATTTGTATTTGTAACATTGATAATTCCGGTTAAAATAATACTAATAAAAATTATTATTATTACGTTTCTCGCCCTTGCGCCCTTGTGGTCCTTCTTCAAAAAACGTCCGAGGGAAACAAAATGACTAAATCACACAGTTCCCAGTACCACCCGGAAGAACAGTGGCGCAGTTGCACATGAAAGTGTGACTTGTCAGGGCAAAATCCGAAGTATTATTAATGACTGGTGACAGCTAGGTATGTATGTTTTTTAGACTAGAAGAACAGGTTTCAGATGTATTTGTTCTACGTGTTAACGTTGTTTTTAGCAACCGCGTTTGCTGTATTACAAGTTATAATGTTCCTCTCCTTCATGAACTGTTTAAATATTACTGTATTTTCGTGTCACCGGGGAATTTGTTGTCGCCATGTTTGTTAATGTGCTGTTGTTTCTACATTCAGGTCCATTTCAAAATATCTACTACAATACAACACATTGATAAAGGAAGCATTTGTGCAAGAGCAATGGCTAACAAAGGCAACAGTGGTAAATATATCAAATGTTTTTGAAATGTTATGTTTAAATATGCCAGTGCTGTATTATCTTCTTAAATATAGACTAATTTGCATAGATTTCCACATCAGACATGTAAACATTGGAAAAAGCCAGGTTCAAATTCCGGTTTCATTTTGTTGATGTATTAGATTTAAAGGTTTTACAATGGAGATTTTTCTCTTCTTTTTATGTATAGGTAAACATATCTATTAAGCTCACGTACGCATTAAGCACACTACCATATTTGAGCTCAGATTATAAAAAGAAAACTAATGTCTTAAACAATAGATGTGTTAAGGTGAGTTTAAAGGATGCACTACTATGAAAATCACACAGCTTCAGTGTGACATCAATAAGAAAAATTGTAATTTCATAGATATTGTTAATAATAGTTGTTCATATTAAAATATTTATGAACCTAATACATGACCTAGATTATTTATTTGGCAAAATCTTGTCATTTTAACAAATATTACAAGAAATTTCTTAAAAATTGATTCAGCTCCTATTAAGCTCAGTGTGCTGTCTTTAAACTCTTCCACATTGAACATCTATGTAAATACTTCATAAACAGACTTTAAATATTAACTGATGGTTGTCACTTTAAATTAATCTTTATAAAATGATTAACTTATTTTAACAGCTGTAAAATCTACAATCTACAATTTACAATCTATGTGTAACTACAGTTTACACATAGGCATGTCATTCGTACAAAGAAGGAGCCATCAGAAACCTGTCGTATCTGTCCAGGAAAAAAGCAACTAAAGGCTGGAATACACTACAGGACTTTTAAAATGTGAACAGGTTTTTAAAACACTAGGTATCATACGCTTACCGATTTATAATAGAAACATATTTGATCTCCTCTGACTGGATGGAATCCAGTCAGAGACTATGGGAAACCATCATAGACTATGGGATTTTCTTTGGAATCAGTCGACTCGACTCAGATCTGCAGACTGGCTCTGATCTTTGCCAAGTAGTGTCAACTTCTCCAGACTGTAAATCGGTGGAAAATCAGAGCAAAAAATTGTGTAGTGTATTCCAGGCTTAAGAGAATATAAATAAATTGACATCCATTTAATAAGAGGCATCATATTGAGGCTAGTTTCTGTGTTCATCCCTATGAATTAAATATTTTATTGGTTTGTTTTGTTATTAGATTTTTGAATATGTGTTACTTAGCTGAATGTGGACAAGTCTAGATGTTGCGATATGTTTGACACTTTTGAATGACTCTATGAATATACTATAACTGATCAAACTGAGTGCCTTGTTGCTTGATTTTAGTGTTCTGTTTTTTTTTTTTTGTTTGTTTGTTTTTTTTTGGTGATTGACTTTGGACCTTCAAATAAAACATTTTTCAGTTGTTCTTAAAAAATTTCCTTAAAATAAACAATAATTTTTAATAAAATATGATGTGAGCTTAATGGGAACAGGGGTGTGTTTAAAGGGTACAAAAATATACCCATTAAGCGCACACCCAGACTTTTTGTATTTAATGATGTATATCTTAATTGAAATACTTTTTTCATTTAAAATTAAATTAAATATTATTGTGTGAGAGATTAATATTTTATTTTAAAATAACTTCTTGTACTGAAACCGATAACTTGTGCACTAAAATTGTCTCAATGTAGATTTTGGTGAGCTTAACCTCTTAACTGTCACCGTCCACCCTGTGGGACGCCTACGTTTACTTCACTATTTTACAATTAAATCCTAATCTAAGCATGACAAACTATATATCGTTGGAAAGGTCTAATACTCCTAAATAGGTATTTTACCACTTTTTTTGTTAAATTATGTAGGAAAAGTAATAGATTAATTTATGACAAGAGTGCACCTGAAAAATCTACATAATAATAGGAGTTCTGACCTTCACAGAAAGTCTTCTTTTTTGCCTTTTTTTCTATCAAACTTTAGAAATCATAAGAAATTATATATCAGTTGAAAACTTAAAATCTCGAAATTGATCCTTTGAAACCCATTTTAAAATCAGATATTGCATTACCATGGAAATGGTACATCAAAATCATGTTACAAAATGTTTTCATTCATGAATTATAAAAATTTAAGTTTGAATAGTGCACTATAATGTCTATGTTCAAAACTGTGAGTGACAGTTAAGGGGTCAATAGGTACGTTTACCCTAAGTCAGAAAATACTGTCAACAGAAAAAAAAAAAAATGAAAAATGAAAATCAAGTGAATGATATATGAACAACCCCCTCTGTAAAAACCTTCTGAATTTACATAGGAATAAAACTGGAAAGCTGAATGCAAGTGCTGTTGAAGTTGATTATATTGCTGCGCTCCCTGCTCTTATACATGCAATGTTGCATGGATGGGTGGGAGTTCTTGCCCAGAACAGAATCATAAAGCTAATGCAAACTATATGCTTATTGTAAATAATTTTTGTCTGAAGTGGTCCCAACAGAATGTTTTATAGTGCTGTTCACACTCTGTGGTTGCACACAACATAATATATTTTTCCTTGTCTGACACACAGATGAGACACAAAAACTTTCACATGCTATGCAGCAAGGAACTGACTCTAGGTCTAACCCAGGTCATCATACAAAAATGAAAAGTGAGAGTACCAGTGAATCTGAGGAGAAACAAAACGGTACGCTTGCACATCATATTATTAATGTTTAGAGAGTTTACAGTGGCTACATTTAGTTACTCGTAGTCATGTCACAAAAAATATGCAGATAGGCATGAAGTTAAAGTTTATGACATTCACAAATAGGACTGTTTAATCAAATTTTATTATAAATTATGATTCTGTGTTCCAGCAATTATGAAAACAAGTTAATTGGAAAAAGCAGTTATTATGCCACATTATGGTTTGCCGTGATACAGCTGTATTTCAGTAAATTAAAAAGTTACATATTTAATATATTATATTGTATATATCGAATACATATTTAGTAGTTCTCAGTAGGTTGTGCAGGTGAACTACAACATAGTTGATCTTATTTTTTCTGATTGAATTTATTTTTATATTATTTATTTAAATGTTTGTTTATCTCTAATTAAAAATCAGTTTGTTGTAATGCTTTATCGTGCTGTTTAATACATTCAGTTATTGCACTCAACACTACATACTTTTCTTTGTCTGACACACAGAGAAGACGACAGAGACTCCCAGTAGGTCTCAGACCGAGAGCCAGCCTCCCTTTGACATACAACCGAAGACAGAAGTGGACAGAGAGAAGGGCAGTAAAACTGAGGGCAGAAAAGAAGGTATTTTTTCTTTGAATAAAGTAAATTATTGCATTTCCTTGCTTCCTATAAGTGTTGTCATGTATAAAAAGTTCTAAGGTTGAAACCAGGTCAGGAATCAGATTTAACAGCCACTCTCAACAAAATAGCTAAAACTCTTCTTCTGCTTCTGCTTCCAGGCTCGTCTGATGATTCTTTTCTGGATAATGCATCTACAGAAGAGCATGGTAGGTCTGGTTTGCAGGAAATTATGACCATACTTTTATTTTTTTTTTGACTAAGACAGAATACTTGTCCAAATGGTCACTGAACGGGAAGATATGAGAATATTGGGCATTAGAGGTCAACTATTAATTTTTATTTTGTAAAATTAAAATAATCGTGATGAAGATTTTTGCTGTAACCGAGCAGCCCTAAATACAGAATTAATATTTGTTATAATGCTTTTTGGCACTGTTTATTATGTTCAGTTATTGCACTCAACACTACATACTTTTCTTTGTCTGACACACAGAGAAGACGACAGAGACTCCCAGTAGGTCTCAGACCGTGAGCCAGCCTCCCTTTGACATACAACCGAAGACAGAAGTGGACAGAGAGAAGGGCAGTAAACCTGAGGGCAGAAAAGAAGGTATTTTGTCTGAGATTAAAGCATATTATTGGCATAGCATATTACCAGGTCATCATACAAAAATGAAAAGTGAGAGTACCAGTGAATCTGAGGAGAAACAAAACGGTACGCTTGCACATCATATTATTAATGTTTAGAGAGTTTACAGTGGCTACATTTAGTTACTCGTAGTCATGTCACAAAAAATATGCAGATAGACATGAAGTTAAAGTTATGACATTTACAAATAAGACTGTTTAATCAAAGTTTATTATAAATTATAATACTGTGTTCCAGCAATTATGAAAACAAGTTAATTGGAAAAAGCAATTATTATGCCACATTATGGTTTGCCGTGATACAGCTGTATTTCAGTAAATTAAAAAGTTACATATTTAATATATTATATTGTATATATCGAATACATATTTAGTAGTTCTCAGTAGGTTGTGCAGGTGAACTACAACATAGTTGATCTTATTTTTTCTGATTGAATTTATTTTTATATTATTTATTTAAATGTTTGTTTATCTCTAATTAAAAATCAGTTTGTTGTAATGCTTTATCGTGCTGTTTAATACATTCAGTTATTGCACTCAACACTACAAACTTTTCTTTGTCTGACACACAGAGAAGACGACAGAGACTCCCAGTAGGTCTCAGACCGAGAGCCAGCCTCCCTTTGACATACAACCGAAGACAGAAGTGGACAGAGAGAAGGGCAGTAAAACTGAGGGCAGAAAAGAAGGTATTTTTTCTTTGAATAAAGCAAATTATTGCATTTCCTTGCTTCCTATAAGTGTTGTCATGTATAAAAAGTTCTAAGGTTGAAACCAGGTCAGGAATCAGATTTAACAGCCACTCTCAACAAAATAGCTAAAACTCTTCTTCTGCTTCTGCTTCCAGGCTCGTCTGATGATTCTTTTCTGGATAATGCATCTACAGAAGAGCATGGTAGGTCTGGTTTGCAGGAAATTATGACCATACTTTTATTTTTTTTGACTAAGACAGAATACTTGTCCAAATGGTCACTGAACGGGAAGATATGAGAATATTGGGCATTAGAGGTCAACTATTAATTTTTATTTTGTAAAATTAAAATAATCGTGATGAAGATTTTTGCTGTAACCGAGCAGCCCTAAATACTGAATTAATATTTGTTGTAATGCTTTTTAGCACTGTTTATTATGTTCAGTTATTGCACTCAACACTACATACTTTCCTTTGTCTGACACACAGAGAAGACGACAGAGACTCCCAGTAGGTCTCAGACCGAGAGCCAGCCTCCCTTTGACATACAACCGAAGACAGAAGAGGACAGAGAGAAGGGCAGTAAACCTGAGGGCAGAAAAGAAGGTATTTTGTCTGAGGTTTTGTCTCAGGTTTGTCTGCTGGTCAAATATTACTCCATTGCAAGTAAAAGTTGTAAAGACAGATTTTTTTTAAGTAAAAGTACAAAAAGTAAATTTCCTTTTTTATGTCAATGCACTGTTTTATTATTGTTGTACGTAATACTTGCAATACCTCTGAAGCAACTTATAATACATTACACATACTGAATACACTGACTAGCTTGTAGTATCTTTGAATTAAGAGCTTTTAGAATGTTAAAAACCTATGGGGAAAAAAACAAACAAACAAACACAAAAAATTTAACACCCCTTACCCACCCCCACAAAAGCAGGATGGTAGTGATCTCACACAGCTCTATGTGTAGCCATTCATCCACATTTGAACAGAGTGGACAGTGAAATCCTGTAAATACAGAGTGATAAGGAAGGGAAAAAAATCAAACCTGCTTTAAAACCCAGCAACACAACTGTAGCTGTATAACTTTACAACAGCAACACTGTTTTAACAAAAAAGCAAAACAGCAAGGCTTATTTGACATCAAAACAAAAAAATAAAAAATGCTGTCTAATCGCTCTTGCGGTACTTTGAAGTCACACACAGAACGGTCTGTGCAGTGCTGCTTCAAGTCCAACACCTATTGTGTTTTATTAGGAGACGCACTTCTGTGGCTTTATAGGTAATATTTTCACATACACAATTTAGCAAAATCAGACAATATTGTGTCTAATATATACCACAATATTAACTTCTTATTATTGAATTGTTGTAAATAAATAGCACTGGTCATTGTTCAAAAAATACTGGGAAATCACTTCATGTAGCCCTACGAGAGTGATTACTGATAAACTGTCTGAAAAAGCTGCTACATAGTAACGACTTTCTACTTCGAGGACCTTGATAGAAATGTAGTGGAGTGAAAAGTACAATATTTGTCTTTCAAATGGAGTGAAGTTAAAGTAATGTTTCCAGAAAAAAATAATACTCAAGTAAAGTACAGATACTCAAAAGGTGTACCTAAGTACAATACTCAAGTAAATGTACTTAGTTACTGTCCGCCTATTACACTCAACACTACATACTTTCCTTTGTCTGACACACAGAGAAGACGACAGAGACTCCCAGTAGGTCTCAGACCGAGAGCCAGCCTCCCTTTGACATACAACCGAAGACAGAAGTGGACAGAGAGAAGGGCAGTAAACCTGAGGGCAGAAAAGAAGGTATTTTTTCTTTGAATAAAGTAAATTATTGCATTTCCTTGCTTCCTATAAGTGTTGTCATGTATAAAAAGTTCTAAGGTTGAAACCAGGTCAGGAATCAGATTTAACAGCCACTCTCAACAAAATAGCTAAAACTCTTCTTCTGCTTCTGCTTCCAGGCTCGTCTGATGATTCTTTTCTGGTTAGCAGGAAATTATGATTATACTTTCTTGACTCAAAAAGAATCAAATCTTTTTAAAATGGTAGCTGAACAGGAGAATTGTTGGGAATTAGAGGTCAACTATTAATTTATATTTTGTAAAATAAAAATAATTGTGATTGATTTTCGCTGTAACGAGCAGCCCTAATTACAGATTTGTTTGTTGCAAAGTTTTATAGCGCTGTTCAGTTATTGCCAGTGTCGGACAAAGCACACAACTCCATTACTTGAGTGAAAGTACAGATACTGCTGGTCAAATATTACTCCATTACAAGTAAATGTTGTAAAGACAGATTTTTACTTAAGTAAAAGTACAAAAGTACTTGCTTTTAAAAGTGCTTAAGTACAAAAAGTAAATTTCCTTTTTTATGTCAA
This sequence comes from Acrossocheilus fasciatus, assembly GCA_036784905.1. Classification (NCBI taxonomy): domain Eukaryota; kingdom Metazoa; phylum Chordata; class Actinopteri; order Cypriniformes; family Cyprinidae; genus Acrossocheilus; species Acrossocheilus fasciatus. Next base: position 11,390,186 of record CM071945.1, on the reverse strand, counting down.
TGCACTGTTTTATTATTGTTGTACGTAATACTTGCAATACCTCTGAAGCAACTTACAATACATTACACATACTGAATACACTGACTAGCTTGTAGTATCTTTGAATTAAGAGCTTTTAGAATGTTAAAATCCTATGGGGAAAAAAACAAACAAACAAAATTAACACCCCTTACCCACCCCCACAAAAGCAGGATGGTAGTGATCTCACACAGCTCTGACAGTGTGTGCACACATCTATGTGCTGTTCAGCTATTGACATTTGAACAGAGTGGACAGTGAAATCCTGTAAATACAGAGTGATAAGGAAGGGGAAAAAATCAAACTTGCTTTAAAACCCAGCAACACAACTGTAGCTGTATAACTTACCAAAGCAACACTGTTTTAACAAAAAAGCAAAACAGCAAGGCTTATTTGACATCAAAACAAAAAAATAAAAAATGCTGTCTAATCGCTCTTGCGGTACTTTGATGCAGTGGCGCCTGCAGATGTACGTCTGTACGCACTGTCCGTACCATGAGCGCTGAGACTAACCTGAGATTTGCCCCGCAAACATTTCAGCAGTAAATTATAGGCCCTTGTGTCCCGTATTTCTGACGACTGAACCAGCCATGCCATTAATAATGAATGTATCAGTCTTTTGCATGCCAAAGTCAATTTCTGCTGATAAACATTACGTCAAATAGAAATAGAAAATCGTGCTACACGCACTTACATGATATCGGGTTAGACTACAACAATTCATTTGTGGCCTATTTTATAAATGGGAATGCAACAAATTCATGACAATGTTTTACATTCAAGCTGTCCGTAAAATTTATAGTGAAACGTTCTTTAAAATCATCTGGAATGCAATAAAGTAATTTTTAAAGAATTTGCTGCATGGATTAAAAAATAGGCTAATAAATAATTCACATATCAGACAAAATTGCGTTGCAGAAAATCCTTTAAATTTTAAGGAATTCAGAGCAGAGCAACATAAAAATCAGAAAAAATACAATCGGGCCTGTTTTAGGCTTTTCCTTATTTTTATATTTTAGATGGTGATGAAAAATGACTTTCCATCTCCTCATTGGACGTGCCTTTAGAGAGAAATGCATCTTTACGGATTGCATAATGAAAGATTTTTTTGTTTATGATTTGAGTTATTTCGTTTTAAAGTAGTAATTTCAAGCTTTCTATAGATATATTTATCATATTTTTGACTCAATTCGTTGAATTTCGGTTCATCATTGTGAAGCGCTCCTGTTCAAGACGAGACGGCAAGCGCATCCTCTGTACATCCATATACGACCCCCCCACCCACCCACCCACCCAAACAAAATACTTTGTGCATACCCTCGGAAGAAATCCTGCAGGCGCCCCTGCTTTGAAGTCACACACAGAACGGTCTGTGCAGTGCTGCTTCAAGTCCAACACCTATTGTGTTTTATTAGGAGATGCACTTCTGTGGCTTTATAGGTAATATTTTCACATACACAATTTAGCAAAATCAGACAATATTGTGTGTAATATATACCACAATATTAACTTCTTATTATTGAATTGTTGTAAATAAATAGCACTGGTCATTGTTCCAAAAAAGGCTGGGAAATCACTTCATGTAGCCCTACGAGAGTGATTACTGATAAACTGTCTGAAAAAAAGAGAGTCACATTTTGGAGAAGAAAAAAATCACCCACTGACTTTCAGAGCTGCTACATAGTAACGACTTTCTACTTCGAGGACCTTGATAGAAATGTAGTGGAGTGAAAAGTACAATATTTGTCTTTCAAATGTAGTGAAGCTAAAGTAACGTTTCCAGAAAAAAATAATACTCAAGTAAAGTACAGATACTCAAAAGGTGTACTTAAGTACAATACTCGAGTAAATGTACTTAGTTACTGTCCGCCTATTACACTCAACACTACATACTTTCCATTGTCTGACACACAGAGAAGACGACAGAGACTCCCAGTAGGTCTCAGACCGAGAGCCAGCCTCCCTTTGACATACAACCGAAGACAGAAGTGGACAGAGAGAAGGGCAGTAAACCTGAGGGCAGAAAAGAAGGTATTTTGTCTGAGATTAAAGCATATTATTGGCATAGCATATTACCAGGTCATCATACAAAAAAAAAAAGTGAGAGTACCAGTGAATCTGAGGAGAAACAAAACGGTACGCTTGCACATCATATTATTAATGTTTAGAGAGTTTACAGTGGCTACATTTAGTTACTCGTAGTGATGTCACAAAAAATAAAATTTGTTTAATCAAATTTTATTATAAATTATAATACTGTGTTCCAGCAATTATGAAAACAAGTTAATTGGAAAAAGCAATTATTATGGTTTGCCGTGATACAGCTGTATTTCAGTAAATTAAAAAGTTACATATTTAATATATTATATTGTATATATCGAATACATATTTAGTAGTTCTCAGTAGGTTGTGCAGGTGAACTACAACATAGTTGATCTTATTTTTTCTGATTGAATTTATTTTTATATTATTTATTTAAATGTTTGTTTATCTCTAATTAAAAATCAGTTTGTTGTAATGCTTTATCGTGCTGTTTAATACATTCAGTTATTGCACTCAACACTACATACTTTTCTTTGTCTGACACACAGAGAAGACGACAGAGACTCCCAGTAGGTCTCAGACCGAGAGCCAGCCTCCCTTTGACATACAACCGAAGACAGAAGTGGACAGAGAGAAGGGCAGTAAAACTGAGGGCAGAAAAGAAGGTATTTTTTCTTTGAATAAAGCAAATTATTGCATTTCCTTGCTTCCTATAAGTGTTGTCATGTATAAAAAGTTCTAAGGTTGAAACCAGGTCAGGAATCAGATTTAACAGCCACTCTCAACAAAATAGCTAAAACTCTTCTTCTGCTTCTGCTTCCAGGCTCGTCTGATGATTCTTTTCTGGATAATGCATCTACAGAAGAGCATGGTAGGTCTGGTTTGCAGGAAATTATGACCATACTTTTATTTTTTTTTTGACTAAGACAGAATACTTGTCCAAATGGTCACTGAACGGGAAGATATGAGAATGTTGGGCATTAGAGGTCAACTATTAATTTTTATTTTGTAAAATTAAAATAATCGTGATGAAGATTTTTGCTGTAACCGAGCAGCCCTAAATACTGAATTAATATTTGTTGTAATGCTTTTTAGCACTGTTTATTATGTTCAGTTATTGCACTCAACACTACATACTTTCCTTTGTCTGACACACAGAGAAGACGACAGAGACTCCCAGTAGGTCTCAGACCGAGAGCCAGCCTCCCTTTGACATACAACCGAAGACAGAAGAGGACAGAGAGAAGGGCAGTAAACCTGAGGGCAGAAAAGAAGGTATTTTGTCTGAGGTTTTGTCTCAGGTTTGTCTGCTGGTCAAATATTACTCCATTGCAAGTAAAAGTTGTAAAGACAGATTTTTTTTAAGTAAAAGTACAAAAAGTAAATTTCCTTTTTTATGTCAATGCACTGTTTTATTATTGTTGTACGTAATACTTGCAATACCTCTGAAGCAACTTATAATACATTACACATACTGAATACACTGACTAGCTTGTAGTATCTTTGAATTAAGAGCTTTTAGAATGTTAAAAACCTATGGGGAAAAAAACAAACAAACAAACACAAAAAATTTAACACCCCTTACCCACCCCCACAAAAGCAGGATGGTAGTGATCTCACACAGCTCTATGTGTAGCCATTCATCCACATTTGAACAGAGTGGACAGTGAAATCCTGTAAATACAGAGTGATAAGGAAGGGAAAAAAATCAAACCTGCTTTAAAACCCAGCATCACAACTGTAGCTGTATAACTTTACAACAGCAACACTGTTTTAACAAAAAAGCAAAACAGCAAGGCTTATTTGACATCAAAACAAAAAAATAAAAAATGCTGTCTAATCGCTCTTGCGGTACTTTGAAGTCACACACAGAACGGTCTGTGCAGTGCTGCTTCAAGTCCAACACCTATTGTGTTTTATTAGGAGACGCACTTCTGTGGCTTTATAGGTAATATTTTCACATACACAATTTAGCAAAATCAGACAATATTGTGTCTAATATATACCACAATATTAACTACTTATTATTGAATTGTTGTAAATAAATAGCACTGGTCATTGTTCCAAAAAATGCTGGGAAATCACTTCATGTAGCCCTACGAGAGTGATTACTGATAAACTGTCTGAAAAAAAGAGAGTCACATTTTGGAGAAGAAAAAAATCACCCACTGACTTTCAGAGCTGCTACATAGTAACGACTTTCTACTTCGAGGACCTTGATAGAAATGTAGTGGAGTGAAAAGTACAATATTTGTCTTTCAAATGTAGTGAAGCTAAAGTAACGTTTCCAGAAAAAAATAATACTCAAGTAAAGTACAGATACTCAAAAGGTGTACTTAAGTACAATACTCGAGTAAATGTACTTAGTTACTGTCCGCCTATTACACTCAACACTACATACTTTCCTTTGTCTGACACACAGAGAAGACGACAGAGACTCCCAGTAGGTCTCAGACCGAGAGCCAGCCTCCCTTTGACATACAACCGAAGACAGAAGTGGACAGAGAGAAGGCCAGTAAACCTGAGGGCAGAAAAGAAGGTATTTTGTCTGAGATTAAAGCATATTATTGGCATAGCATATTACCAGGTCATCATACAAAAAAAAAAAGTGAGAGTACCAGTGAATCTGAGGAGAAACAAAACGGTACGCTTGCACATCATATTATTAATGTTTACAGAGTTTACAGTGGCTACATTTAGTTACTCGTTGTCATGTCACAAAAAATCAAATTTTTGTTTAATCAAATATTATTATAAATTATGATTCTGTGTTCCAGCAATTATGAAAACAAGTTAATTGGAAAAAGCAATTATTATGCCACATTATGGTTTGCCGTGATACAGCTGTATTTCAATAAATTAAAAAGTTACATATTTAATATATTATATTGTATATATCGAATACATATTTAGTAGTTCTCAGTAGGTTGTGCAGGTGAACTACAACATAGTTGATCTTATTTTTTCTGATTGAATTTATTTTTATATTATTTATTTAAATGTTTGTTTATCTCTAATTAAAAATCAGTTTGTTGTAATGCTTTATTGTGCTGTTTAATACATTCAGTTATTGCACTCAACACTACATACTTTTCTTTGTCTGACACACAGAGAAGACGACAGAGACTCCCAGTAGGTCTCAGACCGAGAGCCAGCCTCCCTTTGACATACAACCGAAGACAGAAGTGGACAGAGAGAAGGGCAGTAAAACTGAGGGCAGAAAAGAAGGTATTTTTTCTTTGAATAAAGCAAATTATTGCATTTCCTTGCTTCCTATAAGTGTTGTCATGTATAAAAAGTTCTAAGGTTGAAACCAGGTCAGGAATCAGATTTAACAGCCACTCTCAACAAAATAGCTAAAACTCTTCTTCTGCTTCTGCTTCCAGGCTCGTCTGATGATTCTTTTCTGGTTAGCAGGAAATTATGATTATACTTTCTTGACTCAAAAAGAATCAAATCTTTTTAAAATGGTAGCTGAACAGGAGAATTGTTGGGAATTAGAGGTCAACTATTAATTTATATTTTGTAAAATAAAAATAATTGTGATTGATTTTCGCTGTAACGAGCAGCCCTAATTACAGATTTGTTTGTTGCAAAGTTTTATAGCGCTGTTCAGTTATTGCCAGTGTCGGACAAAGCACACAACTCCATTACTTGAGTGAAAGTACAGATACTGCTGGTCAAATATTACTCCATTACAAGTAAAAGTTGTAAAGACAGATTTTTACTTAAGTAAAAGTACAAAAAGTAAATTTCCTTTTTTATGTCAATGCACTGTTTTATTATTGTTGTACGTAATACTTGCAATACCTCTGAAGCAACTTACAATACATTACACATACTGAATACACTGACTAGCTTGTAGTATCTTTGAATTAAGAGCTTTTAGAATGTTAAAAACCTATGGGGAAAAAAACAAACAAACAAAAATAAATTAACACCCCTTACCCACCCCCACAAAAGCAGGATGGTAGTGATCTCACACAGCTCTATGTGTAGCCATTCATCCACATTTGAACAGAGTGGACATTGAAATCCTGTAAATACAGAGTGATAAGGAAGGGAAAAAAATCAAACCTGCTTTAAAACCCAGCATCACAACTGTAGCTGTATAACTTTACAACAGCAACACTGTTTTAACAAAAAAGCAAAACAGCAAGGCTTATTTGACATCAAAACAAAAAAATAAAAAATGCTGTCTAATCGCTCTTGCGGTACTTTGAAGTCACACACAGAACGGTCTGTGCAGTGCTGCTTCAAGTCCAACACCTATTGTGTTTTATTAGGAGACGCACTTCTGTGGCTTTATAGGTAATATTTTCACGTACACAATTTAGCAAAATCAGACAATATTGTGTCTAATACAGTCAGGTCCATAAATATTGGGACATTGACACAATTCTAACATTTTTGGCTCTATACACCACCACAATGGATTTCAAATGAAACGAACAAGATGTGCTTTAACTGCAGACTGTCAGCTTTAATTTGAGGGTATTTACATCCAAATCAGGTGAACGGTGTAGGAATTACAACAGTTTGCATATGTGCCTCCCACTTGTTAAGGGACCAAAAGTAATGGGACAGAATAATAATCATAAATCAAACTTTCACTTTTTAATACTTGGTTGCAAATCTTTTGCAGTCAATTACAGCCTGAAGTCTGGAACGCATAGACAATCACCAGACGCTGGGTTTCATCCCTGGTGATGCTCTGCCAGGCCTCTACTGCAACCGTCTTCAGTTCCTGCTTGTTCTTGGGGCATTTTCCCTTCATTTTTGTCTTCAGCAAGTGAAATGCATGCTCAATCGGATTCAGGTCAGGTGATTGACTTGGCCATTGCACAACAGTCCACTTGTTTCCCTTCAAAAACTCTTTGGTTGCTTTTGCAGTATGCTTTGGGTCATTGTCCATCTGTACTGTGAAGCGCCGTCCAATGAGTTCTGAAGTATTTGGCTGAATATGAGCAGATAATATTGCCCGAAACACTTCAGAATTCATCCTGCTGCTTTTGTCAGCAGTCACATCATCAATAAATACAAGAGAACCAGTTCCACTGGCAGCCATACATGTCCACGCCATGACACTACCACCACCATGCTTCACTGATGAGGTGGTATGCTTAGGATCATGAGCAGTTCCTTTCCTTCTCCATACTCTTCTCTTCCCATCACTCTGGTACAAGTTGATCTTGGTCTCATCTGTCCATAGGATGTTGTTCCAGAACTGTGAAGGCTTTTTTCGATGTCGTTTGGCAAACTCCAATCTGGCCTTCCTGTTTTTGAGGCTCACCAATGGTTTACATCTTGTGGTGAACCCTCTGTATTCACTCTGGTGAAGTCTTCTCTTGATTGTTGACTTTGACACACATACACCTACCTCCTGGAGAGTGTTCTTGATCTGGCCAACTGTTGTGAAGGGTGTTTTCTTCACCAGGGAAAGAATTCTTCGGTCATCCACCACAGTTGTTTTCCATGCTCTTCCGGGTCTTTTGGTGTTGCTGAGCTCACCGGTGCGTTCCTTCTTTTTAAGAATGTTCCAAACAGTTGTTTTGGCCACACCTAATGTTTTTGCTATCTTTCTGATGGGTTTGTTTTGTTTTTTCAGCCTAATGATGGCTTGCTTCACTGATAGTTACAGCTCTTTGGATCTCATCTTGACAGTTGACAGCAACAGATTCCAAATGCAAATAGCACACTTGAAATGAACTCTGGACCTTTTATCTGCTCATTGTAATTGGGATAATGAGGGAATAACACACACCTGGCAATGGAACAGCTGAGAAGCCAATTGTCCCATTACTTTTGGTCCCTTAACAAGTGGGAGGCACATATGCAAACTGTTGTAATTCCTACACCGTTCACCTGATTTGGATTTAAATACCCTCAAATTAAAGCTGACACTCTGCAGTTATAGCACATCTTGTTCGTTTCATTTTAAATCTATTGTGGTGGTGTATAGAGCCAAAAATGTTAGAATTGTGTCGATGTCCCAATATTTATGGACCTGACTGTATATACCACAATATTAACTTCTTATTATTGAATTGTTGTAAATAAATAGCACTGGTCATTGTTCAAAAAAGGCTGGGAAATCACTTCATGTAGCCCTACGAGAGTGATTACTGATAAACTGTCTGAAAAAAAGTGTCACATTTTGGAGAAGAAAAAAAATCACCCACTGACTTTCAGAGCTGCTACATAGTAACGACTTTCTACTTTGAGGACCTTGATAGAAATGTAGTGGAGTGAAAAGTACAATATTTGTCTTTCAAATGTAGTGAAGCTAAAGTAACGTTTCCAGAAAAAAATAATACTCAAGTAAAGTACAGATACTCAAAAGGTGTACTTAAGTACAATACTCGAGTAAATGTACTTAGTTACTGTCCGCCTATTACACTCAACACTACATACTTTCCATTGTCTGACACACAGAGAAGACGACAGAGACTCCCAGTAGGTCTCAGACCGAGAGCCAGCCTCCCTTTGACATACAACCGAAGACAGAAGTGGACAGAGAGAAGGGCAGTAAACCTGAGGGCAGAAAAGAAGGTATTTTGTCTGAGATTAAAGCATATTATTGGCATAGCATATTACCAGGTCATCATACAAAAATGAAAAGTGAGAGTACCAGTGAATCTGAGGAGAAACAAAACGGTACGCTTGCACATCATATTATTAATGTTTAGAGAGTTTACAGTGGCTACATTTAGTTACTTGTAGTCATGTCACAAAAAATCAAATTTGTTTAATCAAATTTTATTATAAATTATGATACTGTGTTCCAGCAATTATGAAAACAAGTTAATTGGAAAAAGCAATTATTATGCCACATTATGGTTTGCCGTGATACAGCTGTATTTCAGTAAATTAAAAAGTTACATATTTAATATATTATGTTGTATATATCGAATACATATTTAGTACTTTTCAGTAGGTTGTGCAGGTGAACTACAACATAGTTGATCTTATTTTTTTCTGATTGAATTTATTTTTATATTATTTATTTAAATGTTTGTGTATCTCTAATTAAAAATCAGTTTGTTGTAATGCTTTATCGTGCTGTTTAATACATTCAGTTATTGCACTCAACACTACATACTTTTCTTTGTCTGACACACAGAGAAGACGACAGAGACTCCCAGTAGGTCTCAGACCGAGAGCCAGCCTCCCTTTGACATACAACCGAAGACAGAAGTGGACAGAGAGAAGGGCAGTAAAACTGAGGGCAGAAAAGAAGGTATTTTGTCTTAGAATAGAGCATATTATTGCATTTGCTTGCTTTCAGGTGTTGCCATGTATAAACCGTTCTGACATTGGAACCAGGTCAGGAGTCAGAGAGGAATCAGATTTAACAGGAAGTTGTGGCCATGATTTTTATTCAAACAAAATTAATGCTTGTCAAAATGGTTTATGAACAGGGAAATATAAAAATTACAGGTTAAGTATTAACTTTTATTTAATTTGATAGTGAGTTGTTGTTTTTTCTCCTTTCTAAATGTACTGATTTATAAACAAATTACTTGTCTATTTTTGCAAAGAAGCTGACAATATTTCACTTATTTCTTTTCTCACAGAAACACTTTGGATTTGTGCAGTTGTTGTCATTCTGTTTGCTGTGGTTTATGCATTTAGGCCTAGTCTTGACACAACTCCATCTAAACCAAACGAGTTTAATGTGGTGGAAGTTTTCAATCAGGAAATGGAAAAACTTGAAACTAGCTTCCAAAATCAGCATCCAGAGCTCTGGAGGAGGAGTCGTATTCATCTCAAGCGCCACCTAAAGACTAAGCACCCCTCTGAACCCGTCAGCCTCATTTTGACATCTGGTCACAGAGCTGAAAAGACACTTGATTGCTTAGCCCGATGCTTGGCCCGAGCCTTTTCCATTGCCGTTAACTCTTCAGTTCTGAATATTAATGGCAAAAGCAAAGCGTCACAAGACAGTGATCAGGTGAAGCTGGACATTGATCGTGAATTGAGAAATGCCTTTGAGGGTGAAAAGTCTGCTGCAGTCATCCACCGTTTTGAGGAGCTCCCTCCTGGATCCACTCTCATCTTCTACCGTTACTGTGACCATGAGAATGCGGCTTATAAAAACGTCTTCCTGGCCTTTACTGTAATGCTTGATGCAGATGTGGAAGTGCTATCCACTGCCAGTCTGGGAAGAGTTGAGGAGATGGTTCAAGAACACATTAAACAAAAGTTTGTGTCCTCTGACAAGTCAGCTATGTTTAATCAAATGGACGTTGACAAACTAAGTGGACTGTGGAGCAGAATTTCACATCTCATCTTGCCAGTGGCTGCAGAAGAGAAGATTGAACAGCAGGGCTGTGAGGATTGGGATAAATCATTTTAAAGACACTTTTTGGAAAAAAAGCTTTTTGACTCATTTGGATTCAAACAAAAAAATATGGGTATGTGCTTTTGTATGGATGTTGGGCCTCAGTTCTCTTCCTTTCACAAATTATAATTTTCAGATTATGAATTTTATATTAGGATAAAATGAAGGACGTTTCCCCATTTGTATAGCTTTTCTTTATTTCTTTTTTCTCTTTGTATCTAAATTATGTGTTACATTATAGTTATTTTTAATCTCCAATAATTTGGTTGGCCAGGGATGAACGTGTTGTATGGTTGTTTTTATCTTACTTCAAAGCTTTATTAGAGGAAATAAACGTGCCTTAATAAATTATTATCTACTCTGCTTCCTATGACTTGTTTCTGACAGATAACAGAAAATGCAGGGATTAATACGAATGAATTCTGGGGAAGTAGCCTACTAACGTATAAAGCAAAAGTGAAACTAATTGTCATGTATTTCCGGCAGAGAAGTCGCTTCTAGGAAGACTGTCATTAACGTTCCATTTCCCGGAATCGGCTGTACAGGAAAAGTAAAGTGTTTAAGTGGTTTAATATAAAACAAATGGACTCAAGTGATTCTAAAGAAGATGGACCTACAACTAGTAGGAGGAGAAGCGCCAGACTGGCGTCCAGGACAGGTTTGACTTTCTAATACTCTTAACGTGGCTTAATGCAAGTTACTTCAGCGATGTCAATTAAGAAACAATTTCTATGTACATGCAATAAATAGTATCTATCGCAATAAGAGAGAATCCGTAATCCACGGCGAAAGACAGTATTTTTTGCTTTCGATGTCCTAAAATCTCTCTTTACAGAATGGACTCAGGGCTCTCAAGCTCACGCATTCACCGTGAGACTCACGCATTTCAAGCAGTTGTCACGCTCTCACGCCACACTTTGTATTTCTCACGCTGAGAAGGGATATCTTGTCCCGCTACAATTACTATACAAGTAATATACAATTAATAGATGAGGGAATACGGAGGTAAGTTTTCTGCCGAGTTCATAGCTCTCTCGACTCTCGAGTTATACAGAGTTAAATGCCACCTACCAGCCAATCAGAAATTAGGATGTTGCTGTTTCCATTTAAATAACGCGATTCTGCCGCAAGCGGGTTCGTTACTAAGCAACATGGATGTGCGCGCACATGGAGTGTAAGTTGGAAGAGAAAGATCAGATGAAAGCTGTAGGTAACCCCTTCATTTATTTATTGATTTATTTTCGATTTTAGGATTCCTCTACGAAATCATTTGCCTGTGAAAAGATAGTGAGAGCTGATGTTGGGGAATATAGCCAAATTCATGCTAAAGTATTATTGATGCAGTCAAAAAAAAAAAAAAAAAAAAAAAAAAACTCTCCATCTGCTTAGCAACCAGAATCTTTAACTTAGCTTTGGCTTCCTGAAAGGAAAGTACTAGAGATATTATAGCAGTTGGTGAATCTGATAAAAGACAGACAAATTCATCCAAATAAAATAAATAGTTTTACATATTTAAAAAAGGATCAAAAATACAAAGAAATTTGGCCCCAAACATGCCAACTGAACAGCAGTGCTCAACGTACATACTGTACACACACAGTAGGATTACAGAACTTGTCCTGAACATGTATGTCAAGCTCTCTCTGTGTGTGTGTGTGTGTGTGTGTGTGTGTGTGTGAGAGAGAGAGAGAGAGAACACATTTCAGCTTATGAATTTATTTTTTTCTATTGTGTTTGTTGCACATCTTGATGCCTTGATGACAGGGGTAGGGGGCTCCCCCAAATTCAAATTCAGATGCAGTGTGTTTTCCATGGTGGGTTTGAACAAAACCAAAACTAGAAACAGTTTGGCTCTGGATGGAACGCTATTATCATGACAGTGCTTTATGTGGGAGTCCTCTACCCCTGTCATCAGGCATCAAAATGTGTAACAAACATTTACAACAGGAAAAAAAAGAAACATATGCTGAAATGTGTTCTCTCTCTCTCTCTCTCTCTCTCTCTCTCTCTCTCTCTCTCTCTCTCTCTCTCTCTCTCTCTCTCTCTCTCTCTCTCTCTCTCTCTCACACTCACACACACACACACACACACACACACACACACACACACGAGTTTGACATGCTCAGGATAAGTACTGTAATGTATATGTGTACAGTATGTAAATTGAGTACTGATGTTCAGTTGCCTCGTTTGAGGCAAAACTTCTTTTTCTTTTTGATACATTTGTATTTTTAAATACATAAATCTTTTTATTTTATTAGAATGAATTTGTCTTTCATCAGATTTACCAAATGTTATAACTTCTATTTGTGCTGGTCAATTATGAACGATAGGTAAAATTGAACTGCTAGCAAAAACTTGGGTGCTGCAAATATTTGAGTTGCTCCTCCCCTTTGAGTGACTCCTCCTATTTGCATGGCCCCTCCCCTAATCTCACTCCAAACTTTCGCTATAACTTGAGAGTCCTGTGGACTTCCTGTGCAGTTTGTGTCATTCTGTTAGCTGTGGTTTGTGCATTTATGCGTAGTCTTGACACAACTCCACCTAAACCAAACGAGTTTAATGTGGTGGAAGTTTTCAATCAGAATGAATAAATGAGGCATTTATATAGCACTTTATTGTGTATTGCAATACACCCAAAGCGCTTTACAATCATGGGGGGGTCTCTCCTCAACCACCACCAGTGTGCAGCATCCACTTGGATGATGCGACGGCAGCCACAGGACAACGGCGCCAGTGCGCTCACCACACACCAGCTACAGGTGGAGAGGAGAGAGAGCGAGTTGTCGTATTCATCTCAGACGCCACCTAAAGACTAAGCACCCCTAACTCTTCAGTTCTGAATATTAATGGAAAAAGCAAAGCGTCACAAGATAGTGATCAGGTGAAGCTGGACATTGATCGTGAATTGAGAAATGCCTTTGAGGGTGAAAAGTCTGCTGCAGTCATCCACCGTTTTGAGGAGCTCCCTCCTGGATCCACTCTCATCTTCTACCGTTACTGTGACCATGAGAATGCGGCTTATAAAAACGTCTTCCTGGCCTTTACTGTAATGCTTGATGCAGAAGTGGAAGTGCTATCCACTGCCAGTGTGGGAAGAGTTGAGGAGATGGTTCAAGAACACATTAAACGGAAGTTTGTGTCCTCTGACAACAAGTCAGCTATGTTTAATCAAATGGACGTGTCAACGTCTGTGGAGCAGAATTTCACATCTCATCTTGCCAGTGGCTGCAGTAGAGAAGATTGAACAGCAGGGCTGTGGGGATTGTGATAAATCATTTTAAAAACACCTTTTGCAAAAAATATTTTAAACATTAGACTTATTTGGATTCAAACAAAAAATATTTAATATGGCTGTGTGCTGCTGTATGGATGGTGGCCCTTGGATTTCTTCCTTTGACAATAAATTATTACTGTTTATATTATGAAATTTATATTAGGATGAAATGAAGGACGTTTCCCCATTTGTATAGATTTTCTTACTGTCTTTTTTATGTAGATCTGTTTGTATCTAAATTATGTCCTACATTAAAGTTATTTTTAATCTGGTTGGCCAGGGATGAACCTCTTATAATTTTTGTATGGTTGATTTTTCCTACTTCGAAGCTTTATTACAGAAAATAAACGTGCCTTAATAAATGAATGTGCTCTACTATGCTTCCTATGACTTGTTTCTGACGGATAACAGTAAAGGCAGGGATGAACACGAATGAATTCTGGTGGGTTACTTATTTACAGAAATGAAACTAACGTTAACTGTGAATGTCAACTATTTCCGGGAGAGAAGTTGTGTTTCACTGAAGTCGCTCCGACGAAGACCATCATTAATGTTCCGCTTTCCGGTTTAGGCTGCACAGGAAAAGTAAAAAGTTTGATAAGAAGTGGTGAGATATAAAAATGGACTCAGGTGATTCTAAAAAAGATGGACCTACAACTAGGAGTAGCGCCAGACAGTCACTCAAGCAAGGTTTGACTTTTCTAATACTCTTCACGTGGCTTAAATGTACTACAACATTGTCCATTAAGAACAATATACAATTTATCTGCAGTTAATATTATCCATTGCCAAAAGGACGAATCCGTAATCCACGGTGAAAGACATTTGTTTATATGATAACGTTAAACCTTGCAATTTTCGTACAGATCGTCTCATACGTGTGTCTGTAACGTTACGTACGTTTCCTCTAATGCTATTCATAATATGGAGCAAAACTGTCCTTTCAAAGCTACTCTTTCCTTCTCTCAGTAGATTAAGATGCTTGTTAATGTTAACCGTTTGAAGTACTCGCTAACTAGGATAAACTTTTTAAATATCCACTGTTTAGCTTGAGCATATGAGCTAAAGATTCTTTTAGTATCATTCTTTTAATAATTTGAATATATCGTTTACATGCATTTCATTAACATTTTATAAAGACTTCTTATAAGATTATTAATAACAATGTATAGTTGCTAATGTCTCTGTTTACTTTAAAATCATTCATTTTCTTGTCAAGATTATACGCTATATCGTTTTCCGCTGACGCACAACAATCAAAAATACATAACAAAAATCTTATCGTTTGTTGGTATATTTCTGTAAGGTAGTTACTCAGTTCCTCTTCCTCAGTTCCTTTATCTAGTGAGACTCCTGAAACCAGACCCCCAATAAAAAGAACGAGGAAAATGAGGGAAGATGCTGAAGATGCAGCCAGACCTATCAATGGATCCAAGGAGCCCAAGAGTCTTGCTGAGGATGATGGTGGTATGTGAAATTTACAGTCTTACATTTTGTTTTTTGGGCAAAACATCTTTTGTATGTTAATGTTTGTACTCATTTTTTTTAATAAAACCAACACAGAATCCCCTGTTAAGAAGCAAAAACCTGAAGACAAGACAAGGGGGATAAATGAGAAAGGTGATGGATTAGACCAAACAGATGAAGCCGATGTGGAGATGGGTGAGAATGAAGACCAGGATCAAGAAAGGAAATCAGATGAGGCAGCCGAGGAGGACCAGGAGTCTAGTTTGCAAGGTAAGATTCTATATGAGAAATAAGTGTTATAATATTAAATATCATATAATATTAAACTGGGGTGTTATTTTACTTCTGTGCATTCCTCAGCCCAGCCTGTAACAGAAGAAATGCATCCTGCCTATATTTTGAAAGAAAATTTGGAAAGTAAGGAATTGCTGGGCAGTCGAAGGTCTATTCATCCAAAGACTGTGGAAACTGAGAGACCCAAACCCAAATCAGAAAATTACAGACCAGTCACAGGAGGTTATGGAGGTTTGTTATCATTAGTAAAAGTACCTTTCGATTACAATAACTGCACACCACATTTGTGATTTATACGGTTAGTGACTTAAGCCCCCCAGCCTGTCTTCCCCGTGCATGCCATTGCTCACAACTATCTTTTTCATTGCAGATCCCTCTAGTTTGGATGCTGTTCCATTGGGAAATCGACAAGAAAATTCTAGATTGAGAAATAGGAATAACATAAACTATCAGAATGCCATAACAGAGAAACCCAAAAGTTTGTAAAACATTTTCATTGTATTTATATATATATATATATATATATATATATACATATATATACATATACACATGCATACATGCATACATACACACACACACACACACACACACACACACACACACTACAGTAGCTATATTTGTACTGGTAATAGTGTACATTATGATGCTTAATCACGTTCTTACTGTATATGTTACAATTTTTTCTAATCAAAGTTTGTGCTCTTATTATAGATTCCCCTGGTCTTGTGAACTGGAATAGATACCCACCATCTGAACCCCAGAAGAGTTACATCCGCCCAATAACTAAACATCACATCACAAACCAAACCACTAATCACAAAAACGCAGGTAAAAAGGTTTTGTATTTGTCACTTTTCTAGTATTTTATTACTTAAGCTATATATTCAAAAATTTTACATTTAGAATTTTGTCTTACATCAGTAAATGGATAATATTTAAGGATTTGTAGATCATAATTCTTTTATTTTCTCTTCAAGAATTTAAGAAACCAGTCATCTCAAAAGCAAGCCCAGCCTCCTCCTCAAAAGGTATTTTTGAGTCTTTCATTCATTCCTTTATAATTAAAACAAACAGATTTGTCTCACATTCACAGTGTTTTATTAATTCAGAATTTCATGTTTTTTTTTTTTTAAGGCTGGATGTGGCACATTTGTAAGCTTCTTCGGTGGCCTCTGATACTGATTGTATTGCTGGCTTTGGGCGTTTTTGTTTTTTTGGCCTTTCAGAAGTTCTTGCACATCCATTTGCCTCAAACTGACGTGGCCCGCCCTAAAACAATGGAGAAATTTGATCTGGAGTTAGCAGCTCTACAAGATCTTTTTCCCAGTCAGCACTCCGAGCTCTGGAAGAGGAGTCAGAAGCATCTTAAGAACCACCTGAAGACGATCAACCCCACTGAACCAGTCAGCGTAATTCTGACTGCTGGCCTTCAGGCTGAAAAGACATTGGGCTGCCTTGCTCAACGCTTAGCCACAGCATATTCCGCTACTCTTAATGCTTCAATCTTAGAAATCGAAGGGGCCACCAAAAGAGCAGAAGACAGTGACCAGGTCAAGCTGTATATTGACGAAGCACTTAGTGAAGCATTTAAAGGTGATATACGTGCAGTTGTTGTGCACCGTTTTGAAGAGCTCCCTCCTGGATCTACGCTTATATTCTATCGTTACTGTGACCACGAGAATGCATCTCACAAGAAGGTTTTCCTGGTCTTCACTGTGATGCTTTCGAGGGATAAAATAGACTCGAAGACCAGTCTAAAAGAAGTGGAGGACATGGTATATGACTATATAAAACAGAAGTTTGTCACCACAGATAAATCCACTAGGTTTAATCAAATGGATGTGGATAAACTGAGTGGACTGTGGAGCAGAATTTCTCACCTCATCCTGCCAGTGGCGGCAGTGGAGAAAATTGAACAGCTAGGCTGTGGGGCATAACCTTACGCAAAATCATAAGATTGCATCACTGTATTGGACTGGATAAGTCTTTTTGTAAAGTTTTGAGTTAAACTGGTCCAGTTCATGGATGTGTGGACCACATAAATGTACATAGAGGATGTTTTTTTCCAAAGAGTTTTAAAAAAAAAAAATGTTTATGAATGTTTTATACAAATGGTTTTGTATTCGCTTACATTTTGGTTCTTTGTTTCCTATGATAATATGTGTGCGAAGGCTGACACTTGATCATATAATAATAATAATGATTATAGTAATGCATTTGCCATTATATAGTAAGCTTTTGGCTTAAAATAAAAATATGCTAAATGAATTGTTGTACATTCATTCCCAAGGCCAGGTACAGTAATGACTGAAGTTTTGCACTGATTTTTGAAGTTAAACTTTGAATTGTAAGCTGGGCTCTTCTTACCAATCAAAAGTTAGTTTGGGTTTGGTGTTATATATTTGTGTGACTAAGATTATAATAATTAAAGTGAGTCTATATTTCTTTTCTTGTTGTGAGTATCATTTTCTCATTTTCTGTTTTAGCATTCAAATGTTTGGGGTGAGATTTTTAAAATGTTTTTGAAATGAGTCTTTTATGCAACTTACAATATTGTGAAATACATTTGCAATTTAATAAAATGTAATTTATTCCTGTGATGGCGCAACTGAATTTTCAGCAGCAATTACTCCAGGCTTCATTGTCACATCCTTCAGAAGTCATTCTAAAATGCTGATACTTTTAAAAAAGTTTGTTTATTTAATATACACTACCAGGCAAAAGTTTTTGAACTAAGATTTTTTTTTTTTTTTAAAGAAGTCTGTTCTGCCCACCAAGCCTGCATTTATTTGATCCAAAATACAGCAAAAACAGTCACATTTTTGACTCTTTTTATCTGAATTTGACTCTTTTTGCACAAATATTTTTACTATTTGTGATCAAAGCAGAAGCAATCATGGGAGGGAAAACTAAATTTTTGCTGTACTTTGGATCAAATAAATGCAGGCTTGGTGAGCAGAAGAGACTTCGTTAAAAATCATGTTTTTTTTTTTTTTACAGTTTATGTTCTGAACGCATCTCTCACTGACAAAGGAGTATACTTTTAAAGGCTTGCGCACTCAACAGTTTGCGAAATGGAGCTTTGTGCTCGTGTATCCTACCTCTCTCGTTCGGCACAAATCCAAATATTATTTCCATATTTACGATGTAAAGTATCTGAATGCGAAACTATTATTTATTATGTAAATTATAGGCTTTGTACTTCAGTCGCGTTCCAACTGTGACACAGAGGCGCGCGCGCTGATGTTTGGTTCACTGTAATTTAGTTTGATAAAGTACCAACTGTGCTGTCAAGTTAGCAATGCTGAAACATTTATTGTTATTAATAATGCATCACTGTATAAAGGTCTGCTTTTATTTGTGTACACTCACAATGAAAACTAAAAAAAGAAAACAAATAGGATGTGTTTTCTGCCATTTGAGTTTCCTCTCTGTGAACAAATTAAGCGCGTCACAAAAATGAACTGAAACTCAGTATTTACGTGTCGCACTGCCCCCCTCCCCTTGTTTATCTGTAAACTAAATCAAATATATTTCAAGAATGTATTGTTTGTATGTATATATATGTACTGCAGATTTTATATACATAACATAATGTAATAATATTTAGTATTTTCACATCTAGGTGGAAAAATCTTGTGGCTAATTTTACACAATGATTACAAAATTGGTCTCATTTTTAAAAAGGTTTCTATTTAATGAAAAATTAGCCTTATTAAATGAACTATTATTTAAGTTTTATTTTACATTAATAAATATGACAACAAAAACGCCAGTAAGGTGGCAGCAAGTACCTGTTTTAATAAATGACTTACTGAATCATTCATTTCAAACGATTCGTTCAAAACGGCTGATTCAATAGAAACGAAAGAAGTAAGACCACTGAATGGACCGTTGGATCACTGGCTCACTCGATTCTTTCAAACATTGATATACAGAAAAGTAGCCTACAAGCTTGTGCAATGAATATAAAAATGTAAAACACACATGGGTATATTTTGTTTCATTGCTGGAATTATGGCATTCTAATTGTATTCCAATGGACTTCATCGCGCAGTGAATGCTTTTGGACTCTCAAGACGTGTTTTTTTTTTTAATTAATTTATTTTTTTCTTTCTTTCTTTCTCAAAGTTGTATAACATCAGCTCTCCTATCGTCTCAGTCCCTCACAGTCACACACACATTATGTCAGGAGAATGTCTTTAAATTCTAATCAAAGAAAAATCATTTTCTTCTTTTAAATTAACTTCGAAAGTTGCGGTTGAACCATTTTGCGCGAAAAATGACGAAATTGCTTCCGCTTGTGCGCAGCTTGTTACAGTACCAAGTTCTGATTGGCCAATCGCCGTTATTTAGTTCGTAAATGATCATAAGTAGAGAATTTTAACATTTCATGTGCATGATAAGTTTTACCTAATACAAAAAAAATTAATAATCCAAAGGGGATGGTGGTTTTACAGAGGGGATGTTTTTTGTCATTTTTTTCGACCAGGGATGCCATCCCCCCTCAATTCGAGCACTGTGTGTATATAGTGGCATGTGAAAGTTTTGGAACCCCTTGCAGAATCTGTGAAAATGTGAATAATATAAACAAAATAAGAGAGATCATACAAAATGCATGTTTTTTTATTTTTTATTTAGTACGGTCCTGAGTAAGATATTTTACATGAACAAAATAGCTGAAATTATTAAAATAACCCCCTTCAAAAGTTTGGGAATCCTTCTTAATACTGTGTTACCTGGTTGATCTACGGCTGTTTTTTTTTTTGTTTTGTGATCCCTTGTTTGTTCTGAACAGTTAAACTTAGCACTGTTCTTCAGAAAAATCCTCAGTGTCCTGCATATTCTTTAGTTTTCCAGCATCTTTTGCATATTTGAACCCTTTCCAGCAGTGACTGTATGATTTTTGAGATCCATCTTTTCACACTGAGGGACTCAAACACAACTATTAAAAAAGTTTCAAACATTCACTGATGCTCCTGAAGGAAGCACGATGCATTAAGAGTTGGGGGGTGAAAACTTTTGAACAGGATGAAGATGTCCAAATTTTTGTTATTTTGTTGGAATATCATTTTTTTTCCATTTAGTCCTGCCCTTCGGAAGCAACAGAATATACTTGCATGTTTCCCGGAAGAAAAATTAAGTACGATTTACCTTGATCTTCAAATTCACCCCGGCTCTAAATGCGTCGTGTTTCCTTCTGGAGCATCGGTGAATGTTTGAGACCTTTTTTATGCCTAGTGTATAAATTGCTTTTAACCACATCCAAACCTGCCCGCATCGCACCAGTCTACGGGAATCAAGAATGTTACAAAATAATGCATGGGTTATTCTGTTGCTCATTTACCTCTTTGTAGAATTTATGAGTTGTTATTACGCATTAATAATTATCAATCAAGCGAATCGCATTCGTCATTTACTACAGTTCCTCATATCAATCCACACAACAAAATAGCTGGCACCATCGTGCGACAAAATACATATAATGGACTTCAATTTTAATTTCAGTAAGTACTGTAAACACAAATGCACGGTAGCTGAAAGCATAAGCAAACTATTCAAGTTGCAGAAAACAGACACACACTCGGAGGAGCGAGTACAAATTGACTGTGGGTCTGCCGGTGACTCAACACAGTCACGTAGCCTACTGTAAACACCCCAGGAAGATTCATAACGAGATATCTACAAGTGCAAAGTTCTTGTAAGCACAGTTTCATTGTTCTATAGAAATAACTTAAAAAAATAGCTTTTATTTGAATTGTAGTCAGTTAAGCAGAAAAGTAAACAGAGAACTGGGGTTTCACATTTTGATTGTTGATGGAATGAGATACACATCAGGAAGTACAACACAGGGCCTATTATTCAAACTGTTTAGATAGTATTTTATATATTGGAGATTGTAGTTGCGTAAAGGTTTTGATGTCAAAACACTGAAACAGACACAACCTCAGAAACAGTTTATGGGGTAATTATCTTTGTATGAATATATTTATCTATTATAAATAAAATATTTGGTGAATGTCTTTATTTAACATACATTGTGAAGTATAGCTTAGTGCACTTAATTTGGAAGAGTAAACAAAATGAAGATTTTAAAAAAGTGTTTTTAACACCACTGTACTCCTTCACTTACAGTAACTTAGAATAATAAAAAGAACAATGATAAAAGAAAACAAACTACAATAACAAAACAGCATCTACATATACACACAATTATTTATTGCACAGTAAGTTAGTTAATGTGTAAGAAAAAAAAAGTAATAAAGGTGTAAAACTGGAATCTTAAGGCCCGTTCACCAAAAACTACAACTATTTTAGCGTTCACACTAACGCACAATGATGTTCTGTTTATTGTAAATGTGCATTGACGTTTTGTCATTTGCTGCTTGAAGTTCGAGTGGGTTTTGATTGGCTGTCAATATTTTTTATTGTTCATCAGCTGGAAAAAAATCGATCTGAAAGTGATTCCAACAATATTGTCCATCTTTGTTGTTATTGTTATAGCTGTGATGTGGACTTCTGTATTCTCATACAATTAGAACAATAATTAAAACTTTATTGTTTTTGTTATAGTTATCTAGTTATCAGTGTGAAGAGAGCCTTTACACTGTTATTTTGAACCAATAATCATAAAAAAGTAGTCAAAAGATGATGTGCATAATTCAGCTACTTATCTGACTCCATTGAAGTTGTTATTCATGTATAGGGCTGTAAAAAGTTGCACCCATATTCGCTCAGTCCTACAAACGTACCAAGATGATAACATTCACTAACCAAAGAATCTGCAGATGTTCCTTCAACAATTTTCCATTTTGACCAAAGACACTCCTGTCATGAGTGCAGCTGTAAACATAACATTAAACACTGAAAAGATGCTGAACATAAATGACCATGGGGATACCTGCAAATAAAAATAGAAAAGAGGATTAATGTGTGATATTTAAGGCAATATTATCAGTGTGCATATTATTTTAGTTAGTTCCTAAGATGGTCTGGTGCCATAAAATATGTATGGAGTTGCTGTACACTGTAAAGTTTATTTTACAGTCAAATACATGTGTATGTGTAATAAGCAGCTTAAGTGAACATGAAATGTCTCTATGTACACAAATATAAGATATGAAGTATGTAAAGTTCACTTACCCTCTTTTCCGAAATATGATTAGGATTTTCTGCAGACATACAAATGCAAACAAATGAGACTGTATGGCCATTAATAAAATAAAAGGCAATGTAGGATGAAACTGAATAATCCATCTCTATTGATCTTATTTTGCTGTGAAAATCAGTTCTGGAGCATGCATAAGGAAGTACACACAACTATCCCTGGGTGTGACTGATAACACATAAATCTTTAAAAGCCCATAAAGTCTATTTATAAGGTTTGTGTGTTAATCTCATTGGTGCCTTGGGTCAGTTGGTACCAAGGATACTTACTTCTGAGTTTTCCTCTTGACTGGTATTTTTCCATCTTTTCATAGCAAACTGAGCCAAGATAAAGCATGAACTCCCAAATAACATAAACTCCCATTAATACTGGCAGCCAGAGCTCTTTAAAGCACCATATTCCAAAGAATATAGCAGTTGCTACAGTACAAATAGAAAATAAGAGGATTATAACCTAACGATTCCTAATTAGGTAAATCTGAATTAGCTTTTAATAAGTTTGGATGAGATTTTACATGAATATTTACACCTACACCAATTTCCAAAAATAATGGAAAAAGTAATATTTACTACAAACAACATTTTTACAAAATACTTGAATGCACTATTAAAGAACACAAAAAACTGAACCTTACTTGTATTGAGAGTATTCATTAGGTCAACCATTATGAGGGCACAGAGCCAACACTTCCTTCTGTAAGTCAAAGTTTTAGACCATTAAATTCAAAGCGATCATTTTTAGAGATTACTTCAAACTAAGTTCATTCGTATCGCTCTTGTTGTTGCTGAATGAGTGATCAGGTTAAAAGCCATATTGAATTTAACACGACTGAAAACAAGGCTGTGAGACAATGACTACAATACACACACTGTATAAAGGTCCTAGATCATGTAATTTTCTCCATGAAGATTACACTCACAATTCATGGCTTGGTCCACAGTGAAGGAAAACGGTGATGATGTGCAGTATGCTTGAAACCATAGCAGTCACTGTCAAAGCAGCAAACGCAATCTGCAAACTATCACACTCACACCCACACTTATACTGACACAAAAACATACATAGCAATTGAAAAATAAATTAGATGTCAGTTGCTGTGGTTTCTTTTTATTCTTCTTGATATGTCTTAACCAAATATTCAGTTCAGTCTAATAGAAACATAATTCTTACTTGAATTAGTTTTATTAGTATGAAGATGACAGCAATAATTTTGGAGGCTAATTCAATGACAGACACAATCATGGTGGCCTGTGAAGAGAGACATAATTTGCCATATACTGAAAGTATTTTAAATTATGAATTCAGTGTGAATCTGTGCATTTAAGCTGGAGGACATCATGCATATCCCGACATCAGTTATCAAGATGTAAAATTCTCTGTCTTATCATAATAATGACTTTAAAAAGCTAAATATATTTAGTGCATTATTCAGTTTTTTTTAACAAACTTACCATTTTCAACACTGGTCTGATGATCATCAGGAGAGAACAGCCTCCAAGAAAACACAGTCGACTGAATAATAACAGTGCTAAAGCACATCTCTGATGTGTGTAGAGACAGGCAGACATACATGTACAGATGCAAACACAACTGAAAATGTATAAACATGCAAAGTTGAAAAAAAAATTCCAGATAATCATGGATGCATATTTTAATGGCCAGTGTTGGGAAGGTTACTTTGGAAATGTAATAGGTTACAGATTACAAGTTACCCTACTTAAAATGCAATAAGTAGTGTAACTTTTCAATTACTTTATTAAAGTAATGTAACTAATCACATTTGATTACTTTTCTAAATTTCAACTGTTAATCATTTTCAAACATGTAAACCAGGCAGGGTGAACCAGCACTAACATATATTAAAATCTTTTTAAACTACTCATGACCACCTTTACTAGAAGTTATCACATTTTATTGTAGGCTTATTTATTGTGTAAAATTTAGTCTAACTTCTTGTAGAATTTATATTAGATAATCTGTTAAGGGAATAGATTTTTCACTATAGATTTATATTACAACTGTGACATGTTGTAGCTATTTTTTCTAAATGTGCAGGCAGTTGTTTCTTCATAACAAATGCTATATTGATTAACTAAAAAAAGTCATTACTGGCCTGGTAATGATTAATAGGCTAATCTTATTATAACAAATGCTACAGTTAAGAACTATGCTACATGGCCTTCAGACATTCCAAAAGATGGCATGGATTAAGAGCCTGATGAACTGTTAAGGAGTAAGAAATTAACAATATCAATATAAAAAAATGTTAAGTTAGATTGACTTCCCATGGTGTGTTGAATTATAACATTCTGTCAAACTATAGCCTAAGTGCCTAAATAATATAAAATACATTATATATACTGGTATATATCCTATGTAAACCGCATCCACACTTGTGTGATGTTACTTTATTGCACCAGGATGGTAGCACAAGACTATTTCACAAAAATAAACATAAGTAAGCAAACAAATAACTAAACCTTATGAGTGAGCATGACCTAGGACTCTACTAAAACAGTTCACACTTTAACCCCTCCAATGTTCAAACCAAAACTACACCCTTGGTCTTAGCAGTGTGTGGACACAACCACCCTACAATGATAAAAATCCAATTCTTTTTTTTTTTTTTTTTTTATGATTATTTGCAAATCGCCTTTGCTCTTCCACAGAGAAGGTGAGCAGAGCTCATTAGCATGTAAAGAGATATGCACTGAAAAGAGTCGCTGTGAACAGAGCTGTTTTTAACAAGGTAAAAAGGGTCTTGTTTTACACGACCACTGAGACCACTTCAAGAATTCCCTAAAGAATCATAACAACTTGTGTAAAATGGCCATCCGATGTCCCCTTTGAAGCACAGCCATCACAAAATCAGACTTACTTTAAAATCATTCTGACGTGAAATACAGATTTAAAATCAGAACAAGAAATAGTTAAATAACTATGATACTGTTTTTGAAATCAAATCTTTGCATAGCTATGACTGGAAACACTGGAATCTTACAATGCCTTAGAAAAAAAACAGTTAATCTTAAAAAATAAAACATACATAAACCCATATAGGAAATTATTAGTTATCGGATAAGTATGTTATAAACTTCTGAAACATTCGTGTTTCATATTTTAGAGTAGTCACTGCAATTTATGAAAGAAATCAATTAAATCTGTATGTGGGAGTGTGTGTGAAAAAATCAGATGTAACCCCCTTTGTAATCCTTAACATTTTCATAAGTAACTACACTGTTAGACATTTCTGTAATTTCCACAGTTATTTACTGTATATCACCTAATACTGCAAATTCCCTTTACAGTAAATAACTGTAATACCCTTTACATCATGGGAATTTTCTTTGACGTCAGACCCCACATGCAGAGACTTACTGTATTTTTAAAAAAATGCTGTATACTACTGTAACGATCTCTTTGGCGCCATTATACTGAGGTCGTTTTATTTTCCTCATTTCTTACATTTGGATTGACACAATTTGCCCTGCACCGTGTTTATAACGCCGCAGCAGCTGTAAAGACTGTCTACAGGATGTGTTACATCGCTTCTAATGATTGGAAAATCCGTTTGTACTTCGTGTCAGAAACAGCGCGAGCGCTTGGAGTACATCTGTACATCAGAAATATACCGGGGCATCACATTACTGTCCGCATCCACTGTTGATAATTTCTATAATGGGTTCTATATTGTATTTTATCGAGTCGCACCTCGTGTCCGAGGAAGACACGGAAGCAGCGGGCAGCGCGGCAGGTTTTGCCCGGGGATGAACCCACGAGAGTGGGAGAGCTCCGGAGAACATCTATGCTGTGTATCGATGCACTTTACGAGAGAAAAAAGACCAGCAAGCAAGGTAAAAATATATTAACATTAGGTTAACTAATGTGAAATTTAGTTCAGGTGTTAGTAGTTAATGTTGGCCAGTAGCCTGAGAAAATAAAAGCGTATGTTAGCTAGCTTAAACTAGTTTTATGGCTAGCTGCCTTTCTAGTTTTATAATTAGTTTGTTATAGTTTTTAATGGAATTTAAGATTTACTGCATTTTTTTGTATTTGTGTTTTAAAGGCAACTGCAATGAAGCATCAAGAAAGACATGAGCAGCGCCAGCCACCCTGATACTGATAATTCATGGTAAGAGAACAACTATGGCTTTGAGAGACTTGTGTACTCTATATGAGGTTTGCCTTTTAAAAGTGTGTTATTTCTTCTACTTGTTTTTCAGAGAAGACATTTGTCAAAGTGGATGGTGAGCAAAGATGGTGGCCACGTTTTGGAGCAGCACCTGAGTTTTGCAGGCCGCTATGTATTCTTTGGCTGTTTGTCTTTTTTCCCCTTTTGTTTCTGTTGCCTGAAGATTCTTTTTTGAGGATAAATCACAACAAAATGCACTGCAAAACGTCCTAAGACAGGAGAAATGGTGAAGATTCACTGTTCCAGCATTGGAAGACTGTATTTTTATGTGTTATACATGCAATGTTTTAAATAAAGAATTTGATATTTTGTAATTATTGTGTCTGTTTTAATTGAATGCCAGTAGTACCTATGTAGAGTAAAAATAAAATGAATTCTATAAAAAAAATATGAAATCTATATTAAAATGAATGAATTACAGTAGTATACTGATAAATCAAATACAGTTTGCTACTGTAAGTCTTAATTACAGTAGCTTACTGGCAATAGTGTTGCCAGTAAGTTACTGTAAAAACCCTTTGAAATGTCTAACAGTGTAATTTAATTACATATTTTTTCTTAGTAAATGTAACTGATTACAATTACTTTTATTTTGTAATTAAACTACGGAATTCCGTTACATGTAACTAGTTACTCCCCAACACTGTTAATGACCACAGCATGCAGATTTAGTAGGTGAAAATTATATTCATTGAGACAAAAGTGGCAAAAATGCAAAATCAGTGAGAGGTGCATGCTACACTGCAAAATCTAATTACATTTGTAGAATCATCATATATCATCATTTGTAGAGTCATTCATAAGCATAAATAAAACACCTCTTAAGGTTGGAATACACTACACGACTTTTGCCAGATTTTTGATGTTAGTTGCTGAAAGTCAGAGCCAATCTGCAGTTTTAAATTGTCAGATTACATTACAGAATATTGCATAGTGTATGATGGTTATAGCTTCAGGACTATCATCCATCCAGTCAGAGGATATCATACATGTTTGATAGTAGAGCCAAATTTAGGACACATATTTTTATTTGTCACAAGTCTCCTAGCAACAAGGCACATGTTTCTTCTCGAGTTTGCTGTGTTTTAAATGACTTAAAAGTCTGCTGGTGTGTGATCCTTAAGACTGGAATACACTACATGACTTTTAAAAATTTTCAAATACTTGGCATCATACACTTCCCAAGTTTGTAATAGTCAAAGAGAAAAAATTGGCCATCAAACACTAAATAACTGAGTGTCACACACTACCAGACGTTAACGTTGTTCCGATCACAACAAACTCACGCACAAACGTGTGCCTTGCTAGGAGACACATGACAAATGAAAACAATGTGTGTTCTAAAATCGGCTGAAAATATCAAACATGTTTGATATCCTCCGACTGGATGGAATCATAGTCTGAAGCTAAAACATCCGAGTTGTGATCATCTTACACCATGATTTTCTATGAAATCTGTCAACTCAAATCTGCAGACTGGCTCTGACTTTTGGCAACTAGCATCAACTTCTCCAGACTGTAAATCAGGAAACAATCGTGTAGTGTATTCCAGCCTTTAGTCGTTTAGTGTGCAATGCTTTTCCTCTGTGACTATATAACTTTGCAAAGTTGGCAAGTGTATGATGCCTAGTGTTTTAAACTCTGTTCAGATTTTAAAAGTCGTTTAGTGTAGCAGCATGCATACAGTCTACATACCGTATATTGTGTACACTGAGGAGGCGGTGTTGATCCAACTAAAAGAAAATGAAAATAAAACAGTTATAAATAACACACACACACATATATATATATATATATATATATATATTTATTTTATTTATTTTATTTTTTTTACCTGTAGCGTGTGAGTCTATATTAGATGTTGTTGTAAATATTGTTGGGCTTGTAGTTGGGAATTTTTGTGTACTTATGGCTTCAGAGGTTGGTGGTACAGTCTGTGACGTATCTGTGAGGAATATTAAAAGCATCACAGAATTTCCTCAGCAGGGATATATATATATATATATATATATATATTGTTTTTTTTTTTTTTTTTTACCTGTAGCGTGTGAGTCTATATTAGATGTTGTTGTAAATATTGTTGGGCTTGTAGTTGGGAATTTTTGTGTACTTATGGCTTCAGAGGTTGGTGGTACAGTCTGTGACGTATCTGTGAGGAATATTAAAAGCATCACAGAATTTCCTCAGCAGGGATATATATATATATATATATATATATATATATATATATTGTTTTTTTTGTTTGTTTTTTACCTGTAGCGTGTGAGTCTATATTAGATGTTGTTGTAAATATTGTTGGGCTTGTAGTTGGGAATTTTTGTGTACTTATGGCTTCAGAGGTTGGTGGTACAGTCTGTGACGTATCTGTGAGGAATATTAAAAGCATCACAGAATTTCCTCAGCAGGGGGATATATATATTTTTTTTTTCTTCTTTTTTTTTTTTTACCTGTAGCGTGCGAGTCTATATTAGATGTTGTTGTAAATATTGTTGGGCTTGTAGTTGGGAATTTTTGTGCACTTATGGCTTCAGAGGTTGGTGGTACAGTCTGTGACGTATCTGTGAGGAATATTAAAAGCATCACAGAATGTTACGAACAGAACTCTGGCGTTACCCTCTTCTCACCACCAGAGGGAACTGTCGCACGAATTCTGATCATCTTGCCCGAACTCAGTTTCCCATGATCCCACATACCTGGCCCAATTACTCCGCCACCTGTCCCTCATTATCTCTCACATATAAGCAGCACTCACATGCTGATCTATGCGAAGTATTGACTGGCCTAGCTATCAATTCCAAGCGTTTCTTACCCGTGTTTGTTTGTCTGGTTTTGACTCTGTTGCCCACTGACCTTGTGATTGTTCTCCACCTGCCTCGACTTGGATTTTGTATACCAGACTCTGATCTTTTGCTGCCTGCCCTGATCTTTGCTTGCCCTGTGACTCTGTCTCTGCCTAGCCTCCTCCAGAACTGTTTTCTGGTATTTTGACCTTGTCTGTCTGTTTACTCAATAAAGCTGCTTATGGATCCCACTCCGTCTGACAAGCCATTACAGAATACTTCGCCAATTTGCAATCCAGCAGCAATTATGCAACTGTCTACTGAGCTCTCTACTCCGGCATCTCAGCTCGCCATGCACCAGCATCAACTTAGCCAACTTGCCACGCTAACTGAGGAACTCGTTAGGGCTGTACAGGGACTCCGCCTCCCACAGCCTGAGGCAGCCGCTCAACTACCACCAGCAATCCCCACGAGCCCACCATCCCTACCGGCTCTGTCTATAAATCCCCGCCTTGCTCTCCCTGAGAAGTTTAACGGCGAACCATCCAGATGTAAGGGATTTCTGATACAATGCACTCTGTTCGTTGAACAGCAACCCACTCTGTACCCCACTGATTCTAGCCGCGTTGCATTTGTTTGCTCACTGCTTTCCGGGAAGGCTTTGGACTGGGCTACGGCTCTCTGGAGGGATGATGGATCAGCTTTCCCCACCTTCAACTCCTTCCTCCGGGACTTCAGAGAGGTTTTCGAACACCTCGCTGAGGGCAAGAGTGCGGGAGAGCAACTATTAACTCTCAGTCAGGGAAGGAGATCAGCCGCGGAGTACGCCTTATCATTCAGAACGTTAGCAGCCCAAACGACGTGGGTGGAGGATACTCTCAAACTGCTTTTCAGGAAGGGGTTGAATGCTGAACTGCAATCCGAGCTGGCGTGCCGCGATGAGGGGAGAAATTTGTGAGAATTCATGGATCTAACCATTCACGTTGATAACCTCATTCGATCACGCCGCCCAGGCCGCTCCACACCTCGTGCCATTCCCGAACCAAGCGCAACAAACGAACCCATGCAGCTGGGATTCACTCCCCTGACTCCCCAAGAGAGAGAGCACCGCATGCAGAACCAGTTATGCCTTTACTGCGGTCAGGCCGGCCATGTTAAGGCTACATGCCCCATTTGTCCGGCTACCAGCCCAAGATTGGTGAGTACGAATGTCACTACCAGTTCCTTAACCTCTAGTCTCAAATTGCCAGTCACTTTAACCACCCAGGCCAAAGTAATTCAGACGACGGCACTTTTAGACTCAGGGGCAGCTGGGAATTTTGTATCTGCCGAATTTGTTCAACAACACCATTTGAAACTAACCCATTGTAACTCCTCCTTGGCAGTGGAAGCACTAGACAGCCACCCACTTGGTGAGGGAAGGATTTGCCGCCTCACTGAGGAAATCAAGATGCAACTTGGAACCTTACACACAGAGACCATTCAGTTTTACGTCATCCAGTCACCCAACCACCCTCTTATCCTTGGCCTCCCCTGGCTACGCACTCACAGTCCACAAATCTCCTGGAGAGATGGGCAAATCACGGAATGGGGGTCAACATACCAGGAGCACTGTCTGCTGAAAATATCTAAACCTTCCGCATCACCAGAACCGAACACAGAGATCCCAGACTTACTCCCCCCCCCCCCCCCCCCAAGGGTAGGATTTTTCCGCTCTCTCAGCCAGAGACTGCCGCCATGAAACAGTATATTGAAGAGGAGTTGGCCAAAGGATTCATTAGACCGTCGACATCTCCTGCATCGGCAGGCTTCTTCTTCGTGAAGAAGAAAGATGGAGGATTGCGGCCGTGCATCGATTACCGGGGCCTTAATGACAACACCATCAATTCCGTTATCCATTGCCACTAGTTCCTGCTGCCCTCGAACAACTGCGCCAAGCCAAGTTAGACCGTAACATGGCCGCAGCAGGCGCAGTGATATTACGCAGCGCCTGAAAGTAGTCCCCAGCTAGGTAACTACTAGTTATAATATAGCTGGGGACTACTTTCAGGCGCTGCGTAATATCACTGCGCCTGCTGCGGCCATGTTACGGCAGCAAAGTTCCTTGATTATTATGCCGGAATGAGAGTAGTTCCTAATCATATCAGCCTAGAAAATCGCAACTTTTCATTTTCTGCCGGTCTTAGTACACAATATAACTACAGAAGAGTCAAGTTTTAAATAGGACAAATATCGAAACTCTTTGGTCATTTTTGAACGCGACGCTACTGGTCTTAATCGGATTCAATGATCTATGCTAAGCTATGCTAAAAGTGCTATCGCCAGACCCGGAGATCGGCTGAATGGATTCAAAAACGGTAAAACTCAACTTATTAACTCTGGGGGAGTTGGAGAATGAGCCTATTTCCAAAAAAAGTGGAGTGTTCCTTTAAGCATCCAGACAGCGACCGCCAATTCATCGTCGAGGTTGACGCCTCTAACTCGGGGGTCAGGGCAATTCTCTCGCAACGACATGGTGAGCCTCCCAAAATGTTCCCTTGTGCTTTCTTTTCCCAAAAGTTGTCTGCGGCTGAGAGAAACTATGATGTGGGCAATCATGAGCTCTTGGCCATGAAACTCGCTCTGGAGGAATGGCGCCACTGGCTGGAGGGCGCTACTCACCCATTTGTGGTGCTAATGGACCACAAGAACTTAGAGTACCTACATTCTGCCAAGCAACTCAACCCACGGCAGGCTAGGTGGGCATTATTCTTCACAAGATTCCGATTCACAGTCACTTACAGCCCAGGCACCAAGAACACAAAGGCCGATGCTCTCTCTCACGCCAGACGGACGACAGCATTCAAACTAGCACCTGTGATAACATTCTGCCCACCAAGTTACTGGTGGCTCCCATACAATGGGACTTAATGACCGAAATTGAGCAGATAATCTCACTTTCGTTCCTGAACCCCTCTGACAAAGAGTGCTCACGCAGGTACATGCCACACCCAGCTCCGGTCACCCTGGTATAACCGCTACTGAACATCTGCTCAGAAACTGCTTTTGGTGGCCCACACTGTCTGCTGACACCGCCCAATTCACCAAACAATGCAATACCTGCATCTCTTCCAAGAGCCCCAGACAGCTCCCAGCAGGCCTGCTCAAACCACTACCCACACTGCAACGACCCTGGTCTCACATCGCGATCGACTTCATCACAGATCTGCCAAACTCACAAGGCAACACCACCAAGCTGACGATCATAGATCGATTCTCCAAGGCCTGCCAGCTACTTCCACTACCCAAACTGCCTACTGCTTTCACGACCGCCGAACTACTGTGCAATCAGGTATTCCGATTGTATGGTCTCCCAGAGGACATAGTGTCAGACCGGGGCCCCCAGTTCACCTCACGGGTCTGGTCTGCTTTCTTCAGGCACCTTAACGTTAACATCAGTCTCACGTCAGGCTACCATCCCCAATCTAACGGGCAGTCAGAATGACTAAATCAGGAGGTAATCCGGTTCTTGAGATCCTACTGTCAGCAGTGCCAGACCAAGTGGAGTAGATACCTGATGTGGGCGGAATACGCACAAAGCTCCCTAGTAAAACCTGCCACTGGATTGACTCCATTTCAATGCGTTCTGGGTTTCCAACCACCTATGTTTCCATGGTCCGGTGAGCCCACCAATCTACCGTCAGTCACGGAATGGATGCAGAACAGCGATGCGGTCTGGGATCACGCACCTGCTACGAGCTGTCAGGCGCCAGGAACTACAGGCTAACCGTCATCGTCGTGTCGGTCCCACGTACTCACTAGGTCAATGGGTATGGCTATCCACAAGAGATCTGCGTCTACGACTTCCCAGCAAGAAACTCAACCCCAGGTATGTAGGTCCGTTCCAAATCATCAGACAAATCACCCCAGTATCATTTTGCCTAGAACTGCCGGCTAACTACCGTATTTCTCCTACCTTCCATGTCTCCCTACTGAAACCCGCTGGTGGTCCGAGAGGGACGCCAGAGGAGGGACCCGAACTACAGATTCCCCCTCCTTTCCTGATTGACGGCGAGGAGGCCTATGAGGTGCACGAGCTGCTAGACTCTCGGCGTCAGGGCAGAACTCTGCAATACCTGGTCGACTGGGAGGGGTTTGGACCGGAGGATTGTTACTGGGTCAACGCAGGAGATATCCTGGACCCCACACTCACTGAAGAATTCCAGGAATCAACCGGAAAGACCAGCCCCCCGACCTCGAGGAAGACCCTGGCGCCACTTACCTCCTCTCGTCAGGAGCCGCTCGCAGGGGGAGGGCTCTGTTACGAACAGAACTCCTGCGTTACCCTCTTCTCGCCACCAGATGGAACTGTCGCCCGAATTCTGATCATCTTGCCCGAACTCAGTTTCCCATGATCCCACATACCTGGGCCCTCATTATCTCTCACATATAAGCAGCACTCACACGCTGATCTACGCGAAGTATTGACTACGCGAAGTATTTCCTCAGCAGGGATAGATATAATTTTTTTTTGTTTTTTGTTTACCTGTAGCGTGTGAGTCTATATTAGATGTTGGGCTTGTAGTTGGGAATTTTTGTATACTTGTGGCTTCAGAGGTTGACTACCAGTCAAAAGTTTTTTTAACAGTTAGATTTTTAATGTTTTTTTTATTAAACAATTCTCTTCTGGTCACCATGCCTGCATTTATTTGATCCAAAATACAGCAAACACAGTAATATTGTGAAATATTTTTAATATTTAAAATGACTGCTTTCTATTTGAATACATTTTAAAATATAATTTTATTCCTGTGATCAATGCTAGTGTCACATGATCCTTAGAGATCATTCTAATATGCTGATCTGCTGTTCAAAAGCATTTTTAATTATTATTATAAATATTTAAAACAGTGGAGTACTTTTTTTTTTGTTTGTTTTTTCAGGATTCTTTGAATAGAAAGATCCATTCAGAATGCGTTTTTTTTTTTTTTTTTTTTTTTAACGAACTGACCCTGTGGATTATCCGCAGCGCCCACGGATATAACCGCCATTCGCGCATCACTAACACTAAATTTTTGGGGGGGCTAATATATATGTGTGTATATATATATATATATATATGCCCAAAAATGCGAAATTATTAGCCCAATTTCAGTTATTTTTAGATATTTCCCAAGTGATGTTTAACAGGGCAAGTGGATTTTAACACAGTATTTCTTATTATATTTTTCATCAGGAGAAAGCCTTATTTCAATTTGTCTGGAATAAAATAATTATTTACAAAACTTAAAAAAATTGCTAAGGTCAGTATTTTTAGCTCTCTTAAGAAATGATCTGTTTGATTGGCTATGGAACAAACAACTATTGTTCAATGACTTGCCTAACTAACCTAACTTGCCTAATTAACCCTCTAAGCCTTTAAATTGCACTGTAAGCTGAGGATTGTATCTTTCAAAACAAGTAGTAAAATAATATGTACAGTCATAATGGCAAAGACATAAAAATTAGTTTAGACTTGAGAAAAAGAATTGTAAATGCTCACAAAGGAGAAGCATTTACACATTTATCGAAGTGTTTTCAAGTGTCAAGAACAGCCGTGAGAAGTATTATCAAGAAGTTTAAAGAGACCTACAAAGTGGAGAACAGTAGCAGGAAGTGAAAGATTTCAAAAACTTTGTAAATAAAACTATTATGAGAGGTTTCCAAAGACCCAAGAACAACTGCCAAAACACTAGTGAATGATTTAGTCAAGTTTGTGATTGATATCTCAACGAAGATGGTCACTAGAGGCCAAGAAAAACTCCTCTTCTGAAGAGACACCTCCAAGCTAGACTGAAGTTTGAAGGACAACCTGGAGAAAAAACTATGCATACTGCAAATGTGTCCTTCGGTTAGATGAGACAAAAGTAGAGCTCTTTAGCCATAAGGATGTTGCCTATGTTTGGAAAAAGAAGGGACAGGTGCTCAACCCAAAGAACACCATCTCCAGAGTGAAACGTGGAGGTGGGAGTATAATGCTGTGGGGATGTTTCAGTGCGTTTGGACCTGGAAATCTCATCAGGGTCAAAGGAATCATGAAAACGGAAGACTACGAGAAGATTTTGAAAGACAACCTGCAACAAGGAGCACGGAGACGAGGAGTAACTTCAAAATAATAGTCTTTAACAAATCCAAAACATACAAGGCGCAGTGCAAGACAAGGCAGGGCTGACACACAGGAACACCGGGGAGTAACAAGTAGACCAGACAAACACTAACTGAACAGGCAGGAACTTATATACACAAGATAATTACACACACACCTGAACAGAATAACAGACAATCACACTAACCAAGGACAGGAAGCAAACCAAATAAGGAAACAAGAGGCGGGAACACATGACACACACGGCAGAGGACTGACATACCCCCATATCGTTCCAAACCCCTAAAAGCTTTGTTCATCCTCGGAACACAATTTAAGATATTTTGGATGAAAACCAGGAGGCTTGTGACTGTCCCATTGACTGCCAAGTAAATTACATGGTCAAGCTTTTACGGGTTTGGAACGACATGGGGGTAAGTGATTGATGACAAAATTTTCATTTTGGGGTGGAGCATCCCTTTAAGTTTTTATTTTAAAACATTTACAGGTTAAAAAAAATAAAAATGAAAGCAATTGAAAGTGAGAGGATGTTTCTTTTTTGCTGATACATATTTTAGGGCTGTCAAGTGATTACAATTTTTAACACACAATATGTAACGTGGGTTTTGAGTTTTGTGTCATGTTTTCATTTCTTTTATTTTGAAGTTTAGTCACAGTTCCTGTTTGTTTCATGCTTCCCTTGCCCTCATGTCTTCATGCTACTGGTTCCCTTGTTCTTTGTGTCACGTTCTGATTGGTTCTCTCGTTCATTGTATCATGTTCTGATTGGTTGATTCTTGTCATGTGTCCAGTCTTGTTTGTTATAAGTAGCCATGTCGTTGCCTTTTTTCCTGGTCGTGTATTGATGTTGTAACCTGCTGTTGTCAAGTCAAGGTCAAGTCAAAGTCAAGTCAAAGTCAAAGTCAAGTCAAGTCAAGTCAAGTCAAGTCAAGGATTATATTTTGAATCCCTTTGTAAATAAACTGCACTTGGGTTCTCAATACGCTTGCCTTCAGTGTACTGAATCGCTACACAATGTGGCAATTAATTAATCTAATTAATTGAAAATGAATTGTACATCAAATTTTGCTGAGAAATTTCCCTCAAAAGATAATTGAAAGCAATAATTGTGTTGAATAAGAAAAACATCAAACAGACATCACAAAAAAGTAGCTTTAGGAAGAAATATTTTGTTTGATTCAACCTAATTTACTACACATAAACTTTTAAGCCACAATTGCTATAACATATTCATACCTGTTGGACTTGTTTGTGTACTGTGACTGGTGGCTTCAGTGGTTGATGCAGCAGTCGACGTGAGTATGGGCTTCCTTGGCCAAATAATATCGAACTCTTTAACGAATGCAGCTCTGAAAAGAAAATTGAAGATCAGATTTACAAATTAGTTGGAAACTCAATAAAAGTATAAAGATGTTAATATCGTCGGTAACACTTTACAATAAGGTGTCATTTGTTAACATTAGTTAATGTATTAACTAACATGAACAAACAATGAACAATGCATTTATTACACTATTTATTAATCTTTGTTAATGTTAGTTAATGAAAATACAGTTGTTTATTCATGTTAGTTCAGTGCATTAGCTAATGTTAATAAACACAACTTGTGATTTTAATAATGCATTAGTAAATGCTGAAATTAACATTAACTAAGATTAATGTTGTAGAAGTATTGTTCATTCTTAGTTCACTAATGTTTCTTGTTTACTAATGTTGTTAACTAATGTTAACTAATGAAGCTTATGATAAAGTGTTACCATTTCATCTTTATTAGGCTGCACAGTACAACTACCTGAAGAAAAACTCTCCAGTCTCCTCGGGGGTCCACAACACTTCAACTCTTGTTTTTCTTAGGTTATTTCTTTGAGCCACAGCACGGTCCTAAAAATATTTCCATATCATAAACAGCTGAATTTAGTTTAAGGAATTAATAGCTGCTAAGATTTAACACCAGGTGCAAGACCCTGCTGAAAAAAAACAATAGAAAATGTAATGGTTTTAATGGTTATAATGGGAATTGTATTGGTTTTAATGGAAACTATAATGTGATGGATTCTATTGGTGGGATGTTAAATCCTATTGGAAAAATTCCCAAAACACATTACAAAAAGGAATTTTGTAATGGTTTTACTGGAAAAAAGCTAATGGTTTATAATGGTATTTTAATGGAAACCACTGGAATTTCTGTGATGGTTTAATTCTATTGGGCTTCTATTGTGTGTTTTTTTTTAGCAGGGGAAGAACATAAAGAATCGATAACTAATAGACTATGTGTAGTGGGTGCACGGCAGGACTCACACCACAGATGAGTACGTTGTTGTCCGGGTCAGTCAAATTAAACCAACCAGCAGACTTGTACTTCTCAGACTTACGAGCGTCCAACATGAAACCTCTAAAATGAGCAGGATCCGCCGAAAGCGTCACTATGGTAAAATGCGAGATTTTGAATCGATTTGTTCATTTTTTTTTTACGTCAATAAAATAAAGTGAGAAAATCTACCAGTAATGTTCGTTCCCAGTTCAGAATCTGTCACGTTTATATATTCTGGTTCGATCTTGAAAGGGGCTTCAGTGTTTTGTTCTGGTACACTGGAAAAAAAAAAGTAGGCTTACTGATAATTTTCTGCGGTTACATTTTCAAGTAATTTTACGGATATTTCCCTTAAACCCAAATCACAACGCCGTGAAGTGCAAAATTCAA
This sequence comes from Acrossocheilus fasciatus, assembly GCA_036784905.1. NCBI lineage: Eukaryota > Metazoa > Chordata > Actinopteri > Cypriniformes > Cyprinidae > Acrossocheilus > Acrossocheilus fasciatus. Next base: position 11,351,775 of record CM071945.1, on the reverse strand, counting down.
AATACAGGTAAAATACTAGTAAAAATATTTTTTTTTACAGTGTATTTGTGCACCTTTCCACATACCGATGATTGATATTCATTTCTTGACATTCACTCTCCAATAGAGCTCCACTGCTGTAACAGCTGATGAACTTCAGCATGGTAAATCCAAACGAAAGGAAAAGGAGACCGCACGCATTGTACATCTGAAACGACCAAAACCACGAAAACAATCACAGAAATTTAAACTACACACCTTTAACAATTTATGTTCATAGATTATTAAGCCTTTAATTAAGTTAAGTTGTAATGAAGATATGACAGTAGCTTACGTTCTTATACCGTGCGCTTTGCTGATCAAAGCCAAGAGAGCAAAAATAAACCCTCGGTCTCGCTTTCAGTCGACTCTTATTTGTACATAGTCCTTTGGCTCAACGTTTTATTGTCCGGTTAAATTGTCTGAAGGCCCTCTTTTGGCCAATCCATGTATTACGATAAAAGGAACAAGGAGTAGCCTATAATGATAGCAGCTTAATTGTATTGAGGGGGATTGTTTACTATATTGTTCTGCCCCAGGTCAAACATTACACGAGGAAGTAGCCTACATTACTGGATGACTGATGATCAGTTCTTTAGCAGAATAAAGTATAATAATCATGAGGTCAAAGATAAGGACGTTAGCTTACAAGGACACAGAGTTAGCCTTATTCTTCCTTCTGTAAGTAGGTTTTCCGTTAAAGGGCACCTATGCAAATTCACTTTTATATGTTGTTTGTAGCTACATAAATGTTTGTTGGCAGTATGTGTCACAACCACCCTATAATGATAAAAATCCAAAAAATCTGCTCCTTTTTTAATCCCCATAAATCTTTTTTCTTTTTTTTTCTTCATTGAACAATATAAATTTTACCACCATAAACGGCCTGGTTCAAAATGCTTTTAATCAGACAACAGACAAGATAAGGGAAAGAGGAAGAAGAGGGAGAGAGAAATAAAATAACTAGGCTACTAGGGGTTTTCAGCTAGTTTAAGCTTCTCTGTCAAATTACAGTATTACAGTACAATATTAATCGGTGTACTATATCTCATAAATTGTCTTATGAAGCATGATGCTAATATTAGCTCTAATGCAGCTGCAGAACAGTTTCAGTTCTTCTTCATAATGCATTTTGTCATAATACTTCACGTAAGGTCGCAAGAAAATGTTTTGTTGTATTTATTTAGAACTACTTTTGATAATAGTTGGGTAATTGTATACTGGGATTGAAGCGATGTGGCTTGGTAAATGTTTTATTGCCAGTATAAAGGCTGATAATGGCTGAATAAAAACAAAAGAATAATGATAAAAGAATAATAAGGATTATGTCTCATACCTGGCAGAAGTGTGAAAGTTTCCTTAAACTAGTTTGTCATGCATTTCTTTATTTAAACACATTTACAGGTAAATCCTAGTATTTTAAATTTGTGATTAATCATGATGATTGTGTGATTAACGCTGTGATTAACGTGATTCAATTTTTTAATCGATTGACAGCACTAGTATACACTGTAACAAGGACACTAAAATAAAGTGTAACCGAATTTTATAAACAGTTGACAGAGGAAAGTTGTGAATTGGTTAAATTTTAAGATTTAACTTTAAGCCAGACGCCTTTGAGAAAAACTCTATGGTTTGGAGAATTTTTGAAACTTGGTCAGTGTTTTTCTTGAATATGGTTGTGTCATCTGCCAATTGGCTGATGACTAAGTGTTTGCAAAACACTGTCAATTTTTCAAAATCAGAATTTTTCATAAGAATGGGGAGATATGGTGTAACCCATCTAATTCCTTTATCAATTGAGAATCATGGTGATACCATCTGGTAATATAACTGCTATTAGTTTCTTTATAAATTAATTTAACTAGATTAATCAAATATTCTCCTAACCAAATAATTCTAAAGTATGAAACATAAATTTGTTTTCAATCATGTCAAAAGCTTTTTAAAATCTTGAAATGAAACCTTCGTCTCCATTTATATTATTAGCTATGCTTTCATGACAAAAGTGTTCATGTAGAAGGTTTGAATTAAATTTCCAGAATCCTTTTCTCTCTTGATTGGTTTTTGTGGGTTTAAGACTCCAGACAAGATCTAAATTCAGAGACTAACCAGAATTTGATCAGGTTTAAACCAAGTGAAAATGTGAATACCAGGGTTTTTAGTGCACCATACATCTATCAGTTTTTACACACAATAAAAGTCAAGCAATATGGGATTGTAATAGAATTGTAATAGTGTCTCAGGTATTTTGAAGGAGATCTATCAAGCCATTCATCTATCACCATATTAAAATCCCCTCAAATAAAATCTTCAGTACACTCTCAGAAATAAAGGTACAAAAGCTGTTACTGGAGCGGCACCTTTTCAAAAGGTACATGTTTGTACCTAAAGGGTCCATTTTGGTACCTTAAAGGTACATATTAGTACTTAAAGTGTACATATTTTAACCTAATAGGTACAAAAGTGTACCTTTTGAAAAGGTGACAGCTTTTGTACCTTTATTTCTGAGAGTGTAGGATACCTTTGGCATAAATCTTTAACAACTGTTGTAACAGTTACACATACTATACTGTTTCACATACTATTCTTTAAAAATAGTAGGCAGTACACACTGTGTACTGGGCAGTAAGCAAGTATGCCATTTCAAACACAGTCAAGCGTCTCAGAGCAGGCCGATCACAGAGTCCGTAAAATATGATGTTAAATTTTACAAGCCCCACCAACGACTTTTAACAGGCACTGCCATATTAGCCGAGACCCCGCCAGGCCAGAGCAGTGAGTGATTTTCTGAATAAGTGACATAACAATAATAATCAAAACCAAACAGATGTTTTTTGGCAGAGTATCTGAGTTACGGGCTGTAAAGGCAGCTCTATTCTGCTTAAAGAAGTTATTCATTTGCTCATTGAATACTACTAGCACATGCTTGTCAGTAATCTGAATTTCTTGTGCTGAACAGTATAAAAATGTATGCTGTACATTCAAGAAAGCCCATTGGGTCAAAGTTCAGTTCTGTTAGAGATAAGAAAATTATGCCACAGGGAAAGAAATCGCTGTGCAGGTTGAATAACATTCAAAATATTGATGAAAAAAGATTACAGGAAAAATAGCTGGCCGTCTTCCAACAGGAAACTATATAAATAGGAAAATAATAAATAACATGCAACAATAAAAATGAGGGAGATTGTTACAAATCGTTACTGATAAGAATGGGAGGTGAAGAGAATGTGCAATAGTGATATTTGAAAACATACTGTATAGACCTACAAGCTAAATAGTTTCATCAAGAATATAAATAGGCCTAATGAAATATGTGACCCTGGACCACAAAACCAGTCTTAAGTCGCTGGGGTATATTTGTAGCAATAGCCAAAAATACATTGTATGGGTCAAAATTATAAATTTTTCTTTTATGCCAAAAATCATTAGGATATTAAGTAAAGATCATGTTCCATGAAGATATTTTGTAAATTTCTTACCGTAAATATATCAAAATTTCATTTTTGATTAGAAATATGCATTGCTAAGAACTTCATTTGAACAACTTTGATGGCGATTTTCTCAATATTTTGATTTTTTTACACCCTCAGATTCCAGATTTTCAAACAGTTGTATCTCTGCCAAATATTCTCCTATACATACATCAATGGAAAGCTTATTTATTCAGCTTTCAGATGATGTATAAATCTCAATTTCGAAAAATTTACACTTAAGACTGGTTTTGTGGTCCAGGGTCACATATAACAAATCATCTGTGTAGAAATATACCAATTAAACAATAGCTTCTTTGAGTAAATAAATCTTGGGACATTTTGAAATAGCCTACACCTTACTATGAATCCAGTAAGAAAAAATTCAAAAGAGATTTAATACTTGTTACATATTATAATTAGATAATAATCAGTCAAGATTAAGAAGCCTATTCAGTGAATTTAATCCTGTAAAAGCAATATTGATGACAGACGGGGAAAACATTCTTTTTAAGAAAATGGAAAATAAAAGAACATTCAACACAAAACAAAAGAGTATATACTGTAGGCCTACGACAGACATGTGCTGATTTTCGTATACTGACCTGTGGGGGCAGCATCGGCCCCGCTAGGGACAAGTAGCAAAATAAACGGAGGCGAAGAAACGTCTCCCGCGTATTTTGACTGTGGTCCTTTTCGCATTAGAAGATGTGAGATTTTAGTTTATACTGCAGGTTTGTTTTCTTATTATCAGAAGAGTTAAAAAGATGGCAAGTCTCAGTCAGGAACTAAAGCGCTGGGCTGTTGAGGAGCTTGAGTTGCCAGCAGCCAGACTCCCGGATGACGGCTATATAAAGACGTTAGTGAGTTGTTATGAATTATAGCATTAGTTAATTCTCATCAACGATTTTAGATTGATCATGTGTTTACGTTTTATCTAGGTTGTCTGTCGGTCCCGGAGCTTCCATTTGGAAGTATATCACGCAACATGTTTATAAGGAAAGGTGAGATCTTAAGGTTTTACAATAGCTAATGCTTTCTACGTTACGTGTTCGGCAATGTACTTTTTTCTGGTTATACAATATTCCTTTGACATGTATCTTACAGGACCGTTCGAGTCATGAGGGGGAATATTCAGTGGTATCCTTTAAGATTTCTGAGAATGTAATGTGTTAATAATCATATATGTGTATATTTTGTGTAGGGTTATCGCTGATTAAGCAAAAACTATTAGAATTCGTCTTCGTTAATTAGACTGAAGCTGAAAAATGTTTGTTTAGAAATGAATGCAAATAGAAATATTTTATATAACACATGCTAAATTTGAAAAAAAACTGATAATGTATAAAAAAAAAAAACCTAATTCCAAGTAATAATGAATATTATAATCGTATATAAAACACTGGTTTTATGAAACAAAACATGAAATATGTTTTTTTCATGAGGCCCACCACAATCTATATATTTTTACTGTGTTGTGTCAAAATGTTGAAAATCAAGCTGCTAGTTTATTACTTGCTAAATTGTGGTTGTGTGAGCTGTGGAATTGTTCCTTGACCATCTAAATCCTAAGGTATAAAGTTTTACAAGATAAAGAGGTAAAGAAAAGTACTCAGTTTCAATTTGTTATGCTGCTTCTATAAGGATTCATGAGCGTGGCTAAAGATGATTATTCTTTGTAGCTTAAACAGTCGAAAAATCAGAATAAAGATGCGAGAAGGCTTGAGCTTCAGAGAGAGATTGATGCCCTTCAGACTGAACTCAATCAACTGGACACAAAGATCAGTAGAGTGGAGGATCAACTTGCTACTGAAGGTGAATGTTCTTATTCTGTCTCTCTGTTCATCTTTATGCTCTTTTATACCACCTACACCTATACTACAGACTATGTGGAGGGAAAAAAGGATTTAAGTCATCAAAAAATTAAAATGGTCGATAATTATCTTCTTAACTGTTTACTGTTTATTATCCTTTTTAAAAATGCATCAGATTATGGAATGGTATTTTATGTTGTTATTACTAATATCTTCTCCTGTTGCTGAGCAGAGAAGAACGTGAACAGGAACTGGGAGGACTTTGTGGAGAGCAGGCACAGACAGATCCTGTTAGATTCTTTCAGGCAGCGCTGCTCTGAGGAGAGAAACGTACTGTTAGAGGACACACATGTGATTGGCACTCAGCGGCATGCCCTGGAAGAGCTGTCCAAGTGAGCCACCTTCAGACTGTCATATTTCTATTGCAGCTTTCTCAAAAACTGAGTAGACAATGTGTTAAAGCTGCTGTTTGTCATATTTTGATGCTGTGTGCATCTTTGTCCTTTGCTGAATAAAAGCATTAATTTCTTGTATATGACTCAAACCTGTAAATCACATTATTTTTCTAAAAGGAAAGCAGAGGTGAAGCTGGTGTTTGGGCCATCTGACAGTTCAGAAAGTGAAGCCGGAGCAGATCCATTGGTTTTAGTAAGTATTGCTGTATTCAGTAGTGTTTGTGGTGCACACTGTAATATTATAATTATAGCTACTTTTTCTTATCATTGCTAATGTCAGTTTTAATTCTGAAATTCAAAAATTCTACCTTTGAGGAATCTTTCATTTGAGAAAGCTAGGTGGTATAGTTAAAAAATCTTTAACTAAATTTTCACTGATCTTTCACTTAGGGCCTAATTGGATCATTTTAAACCAGTCAAACTCCAACTGACCACTTAATTAAACTACTCGTCCTTCCACTGATTCTAACTCATGAAATACTCATTTCTCATTTCTGTCTCATTTCAGAAAGATGTGAGAGAGCTCTGCAGCGAGAGGGTTCTCTTCTTCCAGGGCCTGCTAGAGAGTGAACTAAACTTGAATTCGTCCACTCAGTAAGACGCAGAGGCCATTGATGCTGATATTGTAGATAGAAGAGCTTTAGCACTTTTGCGTTGTTGTTACTAATTCATTTGTTTTTCATCCAGATTTACTCATGAACAAAGGAAAGCAGTGATCCAGCACTGGATGAGTGCGGTGGAGGTAGTTGAAGACAATCATTTCAGGAGGATGCATGTTTGTTTATGTGTCTGCATGCATTTTGTTCTGCACAACAACAACTTATGAGAACCTCAATATGTTTAATTTTCAGAACGTTTTACGCTCTCATCCTCCAAACCAAGTTCTTTCAGCTCTGCAAGCCTTGACCTCCAGACAGCAGGTGGCGTTAGAGGAGAAGATTGTAGCTTTGAATGTGGAGCGTGATGTTTCAGATCTAGGGTATGTTTTTACATTATAGTGTATTTAATCAAAACCCTCTCTATAAATAATGATGTTATTGAATCGATTATTGCTTATTGCTCAGATATTTACACTTAATGCAGGTTTCGTTATGAGAGCGATCACCTAATAGATGTGTCGGCTGAGCAGAAAGAGGAGTTAACACCTGTCCGCAGTCTGTTACAGGTGATCAATTGATATGGTCATCTTACTGCATTGAACACACTGTCTCTTGTGGCTCAGATTGTATTTGTGTGTTTGCACACAGTCTGCCTGGGAGGAGGTGGAGCAGAGTTATTTTGAACTGGCACAGACTCGCAAGAGATGTGGGCAGCTAGAGACCGAACTCACGGCTTTGGTGAGAAAAGCAGAGACAGCACATGGATCATACCCAGTGTCCAGGTGAAAATTATTATATTTACTTTTGAACTTGTAAAGTCAATAACTATTAGTAACTATTACTTTTTATAATTGCTTGCTGAATTCCTTGAATGGGTTGTGTGTGTGTGTGTGTGTGTATGCATGCAACTAAAAAATACAATTAAAAAACAAAACAAATAAAATATACAGATAGATAGATGAACTGCCTTTTTTTATTATTTTGTACTGTTCTCTGAGGTCCACTTATAATGTTATCAAGATTTTTACATTAAAGAGTAAAATATCTATCAAGTATATTACATTCACATATTTTTTTTTTTAGTACACCAGGGTAGAAGCATGAAATTGTCCAGCCATGACTTCCTGTTCCACAGGATTATAAATATGAGAAACACAAAGGCCAAATTGCCTTAATCATCCATCACAAGGAGTAAAACCAAAGAATATAGTTCTGATGTGCAGAACAAGCTTCACAAAATAGAAAGTGGCTTTAAGAAAAGAGCTGAAGCATTGAAAATCCCCATTTCCACCATCAGGGGAATAATTAAGAGTTTCCTGTAAACTAAAGATGTTACAAATTTGCCTGGTAGATGACATGTCTATATCGTCCTAATGCACGGTGAGAAGGAGAGTTTGAGTGGCCAAAGACTCTCAAGGACCCCAGCTGGAGAATTGCAGAGATTAGTTGAGTCTCGGGGTCAGAAAACCTAAAAAAAAAAATCAAATAGCCCCTACATCACCACATGTTGTTCGGGAGGGTTTCAACAAAAATTGTCTTCGCTCATCCAAAAACAAACTCCACCATATTCAGTTATCAGACACGACTGACTTATATGGTCACATGAAACTAAAAAAAGAGATTTTTGGCAGCGATCTCACCAGATAGGTTTAGTACAAACAGGGATAAAAAGTACCCCATGCCCACGGTTATATTGCTGGATCTTTAATGTTGTGGGCCTATTTTTCTGCTGAAGGTCCTGCTCATCTTGTTCAGATGCATGGCATCATAGATTCAATCAAATACCAACAGATTAAAAAAAATCTAAACCTGACTGCCTCTGTTAGAAATCTTATAATGGGCAGTGGTTGGATCTTCTATCAGGACAATAATCCAAAGCAAACATCAAAATCAACACAAAAAATGTGTCACAGAGCATAAAATGAAGCTTCTGCCATGGCCGTCCCAGTCCTCTGACCTGAACCCTATAGAAAATGAGTGAGGTGAACTGAAGAGAAGAAGCACCAACATGGAGCTGGGAATCTGAAGGATCTGGAGAGATTCTGTATGATTGAATGGTCTCTGATCTCTTGTTAGTGTTCTCCAAACTCATCAGGCATTATAGGAGAAAACTCAGAGCTGTTATCTTGGGAAAAGGACGTTGCAATAATTGGGTGCCAATAATTGTGGCCAAAATGAGCCAAGGGTGTCAATATTAGTGGAGGGCACTGTGTGTGTATGTATGTGTATATGTATGTGATGAGTTCATTTACAAAAATGGATAACTCTGTTTTTAACAATTTTCATTCCAATTAATTTCAATCAAACTGCAGTTGGGTTATTTTGATTAGGTTAAAATTTTTGAAAATTAAAAAAAAATCTGTTTTTGCAAATAAACTTCATATATAGTTACTAAAAATGGTATATTAAAACTAATATTGTGTATAATATGGGAAGTATTTAAAAAAACATGTTTGTTTATGAGCAGGTGTGTGGTTGAGTTGGAGATGGAAGGAGTAAAGCAGTCAGCAGTTAGAGACAACATCAGAGAGCAGTGTGCTCAGCTACAGCTGCAGGCCAGAGAGGGGCAGGACGCCATCAGAACCCTGCAGGCACAGTGGCAAAGAGTCATGGACTTCAGACAGCTTGTGGTGCGTAATTGTATTTATTCCTAACAAAAGACTGCAAATGCATAGTCTAGAGTTATTTTTTTTTTTTCTTTTTCTTCCTGTGTAGGACAGAAGACAAGAGCAGATACGGCGCCTGATCAAGGGAAACTCCACTGTGAAGACCGAGCTAACCCGTGTCCATGCAGAGGTATCGTCTCATGCAATACGTTCTTCAGTCTTCAGTGTCACATGATCCTTTAGAAATTATTCTAATATGCTGATTTAGTGCTGAAGAGATTTCTTTTAAATCGGACAAACTTTTGAATAGTAATTTGTGTGTATGTATCTATATATACAATAAACCTTGTTTATTTTTTTTTTCCAGGTTGGGCAGTTTGTTCAAGAAAAGCTTAGTCCTCAATTTGGCAGTGTGATTAAAGCCAGCAGTGAACTGCGCAACTCTGTGTCACAAGGGGCCAAGCACTTCAGCTGTGTAGCACTGGCTGCTCTCAATCGCAGGGTCATGAAGGGGTCAGCAAATATACTGATAATATTGCGTTATCACAGTATCATTGAATAAAATAAACTAAATGAATCCTCTGAAGCTTAATGTCTGTGCTGTGACCTAGTCTTTTGTTTTTAATCAGCAGAGGGCAGAAACCACCAGCAGCTCAGCTTTCCATCCACCGGATACAGTCCCCAGCTTTCCACAAACTCTGTCAAAGTCTTTCATTTCCCATGTATATGGTAAGAGGCTCATTTACTGTCTGTTAAAACTCTTCAATTGTTCCTCACCTTTCTGAGAGGCATTTCAATTAATAGCTCATCAAGCACCAGTTAGTAAGTCCATTGTTTTAACACATACAGTAAGCGTCAATTTTCTAATGATTGTTCATATCATATGCAGATTAAATATAGTGGTGGCCAAAATGATTAGAACACTAGTATTTTCACGAGCTAAAAAAAGGCTTAAAGTCAGCTATTTGTATGTTTTGCTGTAGTGTGTCAGTAGAAAATATCAGTTTACATTTCCAAACTTTCATTTTGCCATGAACTGTAATAATCCAGAGAGATTTTTGTTTGCACAAACAGCCAGTGCTCCACACAGAGATCTGATCTGATCATCATCCAGTCTGTCTGGAACGACGTGAAGAAACAGAACCTGCAAAGAACCTTGCTTCAATAAACCTACCTGCAAAGCTACCTGAAAAACAAGTGCAAGTGCGCCGAGGGCAAAAACTGCTTTAAACGTGAAGGATGGTCACACCAAATGTTGAATTAATTTAGTTAATAGAAGTTAATTGATAAAGAAAATCTGTTTATGACATTATTTTTGACAGCATCCTCATTTTACAGCATTTTTACACAAGTACCTAAAACCTTTAACAGTACTGTAGCTTTACAGGAAGGTTTCTTGAAGCATCTTGGAGACGTTGCCACAGTTCTTCTGGATTTAATCTGTCTCGGTTTGTTCTGTTTGTTCACGTCATTCCAGACAGACTGGGTGATGATCAGATCAGATCTCTGTGTGGAGCACTGGCTGTTGTCAAAATCTCACTGGATTATTACAATTAATGGAGAAATGTAAACTGATATTTCCTACTGACACACTACAGCAAAAGATAGAAATAACTGACTTAAAACCATTTTTTAGCTTATGAAAATACTAGTGTTCTAATAATTTTGGCTACCACTGTATGTTTGTCAAAGATCGACAGTATCCATATCAAGCTTTTTTTAATTCTTTTTTTTTTATTTTTTTTTTACCTGAAACGAGTCTTGTCTTTCTTTGCCAGGCTCCAGAAGAGCTGTGGTCTCAAGCTGCAGTGTTAAGGCTGGAGTTGAGAAATCTCCGCAGGCTTCTTCAGCTTTTCTCAGAGTCATCAGCAGACCTGCAGAAGCTGACCGCACAGCTACCATCGCCTGATCAGCAGAGTATGTCATAAGGCAATTTTTTTAAAACTTGGACCACTCTTTTTGACCTGCTTTTTTTCCCCCAAATTAAAGTTGTGGATTCCTTGCTATGAGAGAATGCTATTTTGATGTCTGTTTCAGCTTTGGTGCAGCGTGTGAAGATGGTAGATGAAGAGATTCTGCAGACGTTGCTCCCACGGGCCCGTGAGCTCACAAAGAGGTGCTCAAAAGGCCTGCTTTACACAGACCAAGTGAAGACTGCCATCACACACTGGTAATACGCTAAAATGTTTAACACAGGCCCTTTGGAATAGTCAAGCCTACTTCATTTTTATGGCGCTTTATACATTAGAGATTGTTTCAAAGCAGCGTCACAGTATTAAACAGGAAAGTAACAGAATCAATGATGCAAACTTCAAAAAATGAGAGGACGTTTGAATAGTTTGTAACTAACAGCTAAAGCATAAATTCTGATCCCAAACTGTGATTTTAATCAAATTTAGCACAAGGTTTGATTGTCTCTGTGCAGGTGGGAGCAGCCTGGACAGTTTGCCCTGCCAGAGATGCAGAGAGAGGGACTGACTTTCCAACAGTGGCTTCAACGATGGAAACTGGCAGCAAAGGAATCCTAACTTAGTTTTGCTTTGGAGAGTTGCCGGGTTTATGAAGTCGGGCAACTTTATCTGTACATAATTTATATTTCACTTTCAAAATAATCTGGGATTTAATAAGCTAACCTAGGCTTTCTTACAGTTATTAACTTTTCTGCAACACATTCTGTTCATAAAATATTTTATGCACTTTTTCTGGATTTCTCAATAAATAATCTAATAACGGTGCAGTTGTATGTTTTGTGGTGTATTAAATCTCACTACTGAAGGTAGAAGTTACTCCGATGCAAAATGCATCTGCTGTTGCCAGTGTTTACAGTATAGTACAGTATCCTCTTGTAGGAGCTTGTGTAATGAGACTGTTTATGAAATTCTCTAATGAATGGTAACAGTAGTGGTGCTTCTGAGTCAGATCAAACATTGCTCTGTAAACACAATTAAAGTAACTTTGTGATGACTGCCTACCGGCAGCCAGCTCTTATTGATGTAATTTCAGATCATTTCCTGTTTAAAAGATACTGCTGTAGTGTATAATCGGAATGTTCAGTCCTGTGTTGCTTTTAAAGACTGATTTATAGCCTGTGCGAGTGTTGAACAGTAAAATGTCAGGCTGTGTTTTCAAAGCTAATAAGGAAACTAATAGACTATCTTTCAAAAGTCAGGGGTCATGTTTTGAGGAAAAACCTTGCTCAATTAGTTTGCATTTATTTGATCAAAAATACAGTAATATTGTGAAATACTAATAACTCAAGAAATATAAATATTAAATATATTGTTAAACTGTTGGGCTGCTTGATGTTTTTGTGGAAATTGTGATACTATTTATCTAAGAATTCTGAAAAAAGTAAGTTGAAAATGTACTTAAGTTTTTTTGTACGAGTGTCTTAAGCTGCGTCCCAAATGACATACTATACACTATTCACTTATACACTATGTACTTATGCACTATGCACTCAACCATGTAGTGTATGAATTATATAAGGTTATTTTGTCATTAATAATCGGAGTCTGATAGCCCCATCCCCTTCGCGACGTAATTAAAGCTGCGACAGTTGAGTGCATGAAGTGTTCAACATTCCACACTTCATTTTTTTTTTTTTTTAAGTATTTAAAGTGCACTTTTTCTTTTTGGAATTTTCAGTGTGAAAGCACTACTCACACTATTTATACTACAAAACGTAATAAATAGTGCATAAGCACGTGATTTGGGAAGCAGCTAAAGTCACTTCATAAATTTAATGGATTCTTGCTGAATAAAAGTATGTACAGTATTGTTCAAAATAATAGCAGTACAATGTGACTAACCAGAATAATCAAGGTTTTTAGTATATTTTTTATTGGTACGTGGCAAACAAGTTACCAGAAGGTGCAGTAGATTCTCAGAAAACAAACAAGACCCAGCATTCATGATATGGACCCTCTTAAGGCTGTGCAATTGGGCAATTAGTTGAAAGGGGTGTGTTCAAAAAAATAGCAGTGTCTGCCTTTGACTGTACAAACTCAAAACTATTTTGTACAAACGTTTTTGTTTCTAGGATTTAGCAATCCTGTGAATCACTAAACTAATATTTAGTTGTATGACCGCAGTTTTTTAAAACTGCTTCACATCTGTGTGGCATGGAGTCAACCAACTTGTGGCACCTCTCAACTGTTATTCCACTCCATGATTCTTTAACAACATTCCACAATTCATTCACATTTCTTGGTTTTGCTTCAGAAACAGCATTTTTGATATCACCCCACAAGTTCTCGATTGGATTAAGTTCCGGACATTGGGCTGGCCACTCCATAACATTAATTTTGTTGGTTTGGAACCAAGACTTTGCTCGTTTACTAGTGTGTTTGGGGTCATTGTCTTGTTGCAACAACCATTTCAAGGGCATGTCCTCTTCAGCATAGGGCAACATGACCTCTTCAAGTATTTTAACATATGCAAACTGATCCATGATCCCTGGTATGCGATAAACAGGCCCAACACCATAGTAGGAGAATCATGCATATCATGATGCTTGACCATGCTTCACTGTCTTCACTGTGGCTTGAATTCAGAGTTTGGGGGTCGTCTCACAAACTGCCCGTGGCCCTTGGACCCAAAAAGAACAATTTTACTCTCATCAGTCCACAAAATGTTCCTCCATTTCTCTTTAGGCCAGTTGATATGTTCTTTGGCAAATTGTAACCTCTTCTGCACATGCCTTTTTTTTTAACAGAGGGACTTTGCGGGGATTCTTGAAAATAGATTAGCTTCACACAGACGTCTTCTAACTGTCACAGTACTTACAGGTAACTCCAGACTGTCTTTGATCATCCTGGAGGTGATCATTGGCTGAGCCTTTGCCATTCTGGTTATTCTTCGATCCATTTTGATGGTTGTCTTCCGTTTTCTTGCACGTTTCTCTGGTTTTGCTCTCCATTTTAAGGCATTGGAGATCATTTTAGCTGAACAGCCTATAAGTTTTTGCACCTCTTTATAGGTTTTCCCCTCTCCAATCAACTTTTTAATCAAAGTACGCTGTTCTTTTGAACAATGTCTTGAACGACCCATTTTCCTCAGGCTTTCAAATGCATGTTTAGCAAGTGCTGGCTTCATCCTTAAATACGGGCCACCTGATTCACACCTGTTTCTTCACAAAATTGATGACCTCAGTGACTGAATGCCACACTGCTATTTTTTTGAACACACCCCTTTCAACTAATTGCCCAATTGCACAGCCTTAAGAGGGTCCATATCATGAATGCTGGGTCTTGTTTGTTTTCTGAGAATCTACTGCACCTACTGGTAACCTGTTTACCATGTAGCAATAAAAAATATACTAAAAACCTTGATTATTCTGGTTAGTCACATTGTACTGCTATTATTTTGAACAATACTGTATGTCTGACTCCAGTTAGTTATGCGAGAGTCATTTCTGATTGACAAATTTTTTTTTTTTGTCCATGTTTTCATGATTTGATTCTTTGCTTTTCCTCAACTCACATATCCCAGTTCCCAAATACTTCCAGTATTTGCAAAAATATTTTCCAAGTTTACTGATTCAAACCTTGTAAAGATCATTTTGTCAAATCGCAAATTCATATTCGACAAGTGACAAAGCAGAATTTTTTCAGGGTGTTTTATAATACTCAATATCAATTTTAAGCAACTGAAGTTAAAAACTGAATTTTCTTTCATATACATTTTCCACTCTCACAATCAAAAAGATCACGCATTAGAACGCTTACAAATGATTCCAGAGGCAGCTGTGTCACAATGGCTAAATTTTTCTTTACACCCTGATTCAATGGCATTGTTTCTGGCTTAAGGCTTGGATAACATGTCATACATAGACACTTATCTGTAACCAAAAACAATCACACATAAAATCATGAACTGAACTGTACACATAAAAGTAAACATAACATTTGAACTTAAAATGAAATGTCAGGAGAGGAAAAAAAGTGTTGTGGATGAGATAGTACATCTTTTGGTGTAGATCTCGGCCTTTTTTATGTCCAGTCTACTGCAAGTGATTGATGACATAGATATGTTATAAAGACTCAATCTGCTTTAGCAGCCCAATTATCGTATTCTGGTGAAGAGGTTTAAAACTGACACGGATTCCTGAAAGACAAAAAAAATATATAGATAATTACATTGTGGACATGAAATTGAGGAAAAGCCAGTATTTCACAAAAATTAGAAAAGCAAATTACCTTTGTTGATCGTGTTTTACTAAATACATTCCAAAAACGCAGAGTTTCATCACCTGCGCCAGTCACTATTGCCTCTCCATCGGGAGACATTGCCTTCAAGATAAAAAGATAATATCAGTAAACAGCATTCAAAAATACTACTACATTAACTGTTAAAATAAAACAGCAGAAGTTAAAGTACTAACCAGATAGAGCACCCTATATGAATGGCCAGTCAATTTGGCTACTTGAGTAAGTGAGGGGTATTTCCACACGAGGATCTGATTCTGAGAGTAACCATGTGTGCTGACCTGGAGGTATTGGAACATGCAATAAGAGTCACCATCATTCCTATTAGTCTATCTCTCCAGCTATAATCAACAATAAACAAACACTGAGCATTTGGTCAGTCGGTCAGAATAAATTTACCAGTTCGTTGGTGTGTTTGGACCAGGCCAGGTTGCAGACTTGTGAGCCTGTGTCGATACACTGCAGTGGCTGCGCTGTGAGAGTGTTCCAGAAGCGGATGCAGCGGTCTGCCGTTCCCCCTCCAGAGGCCAGCAGCCCGTGTTGGTGAGGAGACCAGGCGATGGCCTTCACTGCGGCCAGGTGTTCTGTGTACTGCTGCATCGGTAACACGCTCGAGTGATTCCACACTAACAGCTGCAGGATCAATCACAGGAATGCTTTTAGAGAGATGCAGTTACCAAAAAAGTGCTAATATATTTTAATATACTGTGAATTTTATTAATTATATGCAGCAGTCAGATCACCTTGTTGTCATTTCCTCCGGAGGCCAGCAGCTGATGGTCAGTGCTCCACTTGAGTCCGCAGACCTCTTGTCTATGACCCTGCAGCCTGCGCTCTGACTGCAGAGGGGGCGTCCTGATATCTCTCTGAAGGATCATGCGGTCCCGGCTGCCCGATGACAGCTGATCTGCATTCCAGGCCAATGCGCCTTAAGGCAGAATTCTCAGTTTTCATAACCTTATATATACACACATTTCACTTGAATGTGAAGCACATCAGAAAGCAAATGTCAAAAATGGACTTAAACTATAAATCATTACAAGCAAGAGTGAACACAGATACTACATTTCAAATGTTTGGGGAAAATTTTACTGAAAAAAACTGATTTGACTTGTTTTAAAAAGTCAATTTAAAAAGAACTGTACTTTTGTTGGTTGAATATATTTTAATGTTATTTATTCCTGTGATGGCATAGCCGAATTTTAAGCAGCCATTGCTCCAAGTCTTTAGTGTCACACGATCCTTCATTCTAAGATGCTGATTTGGTACTCTAAAAACATTCTTATTACCAATTTTGCTGCTTAATATTTAAGTGGAAACCATGATACTTTTCAGGTCTTACTTAAAAAAAATAAAAAAAATAAAAAACAATTCATTTGAAATAGATTTTGTTTGTAACAAGGTCTGTAATGCCACTTTTTATAAAAGGTTTTTAATATCATTGTGTCAATTTACTGCATACCTGCTAAAAAAAAAAATGAATTAAAAACGGCTTTTTTTTTAAAGTGTCCTTGTTACAGTGCAATTATACATATAAGTACTGAGTAATACTAATTAACTACATGTATTTACTATATGGTTAGGATTAGGGTTTGGCTTAGGGTTACTTGCATGTAATTATGCATAATTTATTGTAATTATAATAGCAAGTACATTTAATGTGTAACAAGGACACCATAAAATAAAGCGTTACACCTTTGTCCAATGAATTTCAATGTTTTTCTATAATTTTCTACAAGGATTTTTTTCCCTTACCAACTCTTGCTGTGTGTCCCTCCAAAGCAAACAGCTTTTTGCCAGCAGTAGCATCCCAAATTTGTACAAAGCCTTTGTGTGTACCCACAGCGACAAGATTGCCCTATGAGAGAAGAACGGTCAGACCACAAAACCCAGAAAGCAATTTCTGATAGTCCAAGTCATAAAGGTTAACTCACTCTCTCCGACCAGCCCACCGACGTGACTGAATCGCCCTCCACTGATAGGTCACATAGTCGCGTTACCTGCAGACAAAGCAAAGAAAAAAAAAACACACACAACTAAGTCCAAGTATTCACTGGGTATTTACTGCCTCTAAATTTGCATAAACAGCTAATGCATACTTGACTGGTGCAGGCACTCCAAAGGTAAACACAAGTCCCCAGTCCAACACTGAGCACATTTAAAGAGGACCAGTCCACTAAGTTGAGGTAGAAGTCATCTTGTAGCTCCGGTGCATCTAGCACCTTAAAAGGAATCTTGGAAATTTTGCGCGTAGGTTTTCTTGGCGACCGCAGCAGCTTCTGGCTATAAATAAAAACATGCATGCAATTAAAACAATGCAATTACTAATGAATCACATTTTTCAGGAGATGACTCAACTTACCTTTTGCTGCTAACAGGGGAGAGGGAGTATGGGGAAACACTGTTATCATCAGGTGTGGATCTTTTGGCACTGAGCGAATACTGTACATACAAACACAGAGTAGGTGCTTAAAACACAGATCAAAACACTTATGTGGCATCAAATGAAGAGATCAGTGGATAAGAGAGACTTACACTAAAGAGGCTCCTCCTCTCAGGTGTGGAGGGCTGTAGTCGTCTATCTTCTGTTTGAGGATCCAGAACCTTCTCGATCCCAGCCCCAAGCAACTCATTCTTCAGCAGGGCAGAATACGCCAAGCCGTCCGCTGTCAGACAACACAGTAAACGAGGGAAATTAGTACAACAAAAGATGAGAATATGACCCATCAAAAATGAGGTTCATTTAAAGCATAGTCCGTCTCTCTCCATAAAAAAAAGATACCATAACAGCTTTATTAATGCTGGTAAAATCAACACAGTCCTCTTTACACTCACCTTTGCCAGTGTCTGATGTTGCATCTTTGGTTTTTTTATTCTGGCTTGGTGACTTTTCATTTTCCTGTAATAAGAGTAAAGAAAAATGAACTTGACATTTCACATTCCTTTGATTCAAATCAAATGGAAGCTACCTGGAAGCTCCATTACTAGTATTTTTAAAAAATATTCCACACACATTTATTCTGTGGAAGTTGATGCTCCAGTTAGCTCCAGCTCGAGACGGTATGAATCTGTCACCATGCTTGCTTGGTGATGACAGCGGTGACTCAGGGGTGGGGGTCAGGTGACAGATCACATCTCTTACTTTCTGCATACAAGAAATAAGGAACAGATCAAATGAATAGTCTGAAGTGGATCGATTTAAAAACATTGAAATTGCACAAACAAATTAACATCAAATTAAAACAATTTCAAGTCGACAGACTCACTATGGGGCTGGTGTTATCATTCTGGATGTTGATCTGCCGCAGTAACCGGCGCTCATAGTCCTGATCCATGGATGTGATTCAGAAATCTGGGAATGTGGAGCTCCAGGGGCACGGTGCCTAAAGTGCATTCATGGAAACAACATACAACCCTTTTTTTAATTGGAGAAACATTATTTTATGAGAAGGCTACCACGACTGTTAAAGGTCTACACTTTTAGGTGGCGTTCAGTTGTTGTCTGGTTAAGGAGGCAGAAAGTTGCAAGATCCGTCAGCAAATGCCATCTGTTCAATACCACGTAAGCAGGTGTCAGAGAACAGCTGCTCAAATCGACATCTTCCGAACAATAAGAACATAGAGACAAGAATATACTGGACTGCCATTCCCAATTCATGACAAGTTAATAAAAGACCTTAAATGCATTAGTTTGGTGGCCTAAGCAAACAATGACAGCATATTTTACGGTACACCTTTTTATTGCGGATTAATGACGTTGAGTGCTTTTCTATTAACAGGTAAGTTAACGTTAAAACAAAGTATCAACATAATGCCAGAAAGCAATTACCGCACAATCACTCTCGGTCCTGAATGAAGAGATACTGCATTCCTTTGTCAACACGGCTAACTATTAACACCAGTGTTCATTTATGGAGAATCACTTCATCAATTTAACGTTATATCAGCTGAATCAAAGCTGTCTAAATGTATATATTAATAAAACAACAGTATTGTCCTACACTGATTATTAGCATCTTGGTGTTTTACAATGGATTACTGAGCAGCTAGTTAGGCTAATCTGACCCCTCAAATCAAAGGACCTACCTTGACAACGATATTCGGCGAATTTATTATCCGATCAGCAGAACCTTATCCAAAACAAACAGGTCGAGTGTAAACCTTGAAAAAAATGAGAATATATTGATAATTGATATAATATACGCTGCTCCGATGCTGTTTGCAAATCGAGGCTGTTGTTATCGACGGCACCGCAAGGAATCATGGGACCGAGTTAAACGTTGACGTCACGACATTTGAAACATAACACAAAAAAGCGTTGCTATGTTTTTTAAAAGGGCAAAGATTTTTTTTTTAATTAAAAGTCTAACAAGTACCAAAGAAAGAAAGAAACTTTGCAAAGAATACACTAAAGAATGACTGACTGAAATGTTAGTAATTTTATCTTTTAAATCATTAGCAAAAGTTTAACTCGTGATTACTGATGTAACGTTATTCTGTCTCTAAAAATTGAAATAGAGTAAAGTTTTGCCCTTATGAATGTATCTGAATGTACACGTATTATGTTTTAACGGAACCTAAATAAAGCACAAATTCCCCAAAATAATATCTGAGTAGTAGTGAAGTACTACTACTCAAATACTTTACATATCTTGTTTATTTTTTATAATGCAACCTTATTTCCGGGTGAAATAGCTTTTTACAAAAAAAATGGAAAAGAGATAAGAGGAGGAAAAAGATAAGAGAGGAGATTCATCGTAACGTTACATTAAATGTAAAATTATTGAAAGCCATTGAGTTATGGAGTCCGTCATAAAATTATATTATATTTCTATTTTCTTTTCCATTGTTTTAAAACAAACTTTTATTTTGACAAGAACACGGGAGACCGGAAGTGGCCATTCTTAGCTCACCGCTGTTCACGGCCGTCTTGAGCAGAGCATGTTTGTTGTGCTTCTGTTCTATTTGATGATGACCAACCCTCACTAAATCACAAAAACAATACACTCCACTCTGTAAGTTAGAGTGTTTATTACCACACGTCGCACAAAATGCCACGTTCATACTTGAAAACAGACGAGGCGAGAGATGCTGCGGAGATGAAATATTTACTCGCATCCAAAATTAGGAGACGAAAAGAAGAAATTCATAACTACATACTAGAAAGGAGAGCTGAAATTCATAAACGAATCAGATATCGAAGGCATCTTTTCCTCAATTACCGGAGCACGAGAACGGTAAATTGTTATTTCTGTATATGTTTACTAAGCATTTCTAAGACAGTAATGAGAAGAGTGCACATTAGTCAAGACACTTTTATTTACATAGCGCTTCATACTATACAGATGCTTTCAAAGCAACTTCGCAGTAATAATCAGGAAAATATCAGAATCAACGATGCAGACTGGTGTCAGTGCAGTCAATACATAATAAAAAGTAAAATGTCAGCCTGCATTCATGCAGTACGTTTTTTTTTTCTGTCAATATTTTAGATACCATCACCAGATGAAGAAGACCTGCAAAATCATGTCCCAATCCTTGCAGACCCAGACTGGTGGGAGAGAGTTGTGATGACAGAGTTTGGACCAGAAGACTGGCTCGACAAGTTTCACGTCACAAGAGACATCTTCCTCCTTCTGAGCGCTAAACTCAAGCCTCAGCTCGAGCAAGTGTATATAGAACGAAGTGGACAGACCATTACACTGGAGAGATGTATTGCCATGGCCTTAATGCGTTTGTCCACCAGCACAGAATACTGCTTCTTAAGTGAACTCTTCGGTGTGCCCATCCCAGCTGTGTGTCAGTGTGTACGAGAGGTATGTGAAGCCATCATTTTATTACTAAAACCCCTCTACATGCAGTTACCTGCAGATCATGAACTTGAAGAACATGCGGAGCAGTTTCATACTCTGTGGGGTTTTCCTCACTGCATTGGTGTTATCGACTCCCTTCACATCCCTGTTAAATCGCCCTCCACAGACACCCAGGATTGCTGGAACCCGAGAGGATGGCACTCTGTGGTGCTTCAGGGTGTGGTAAACGCACAAGGTACTTTCTGGGACGTTTGTTCTGGTTTTACAGGCAGCATGGATGACATGACCATCTTGCAGAGCTCAGAACTGTGGACAATGGCAGAACAGGGAGGCTTCTGCTGTCAGCCACCCAAAGAACTGATGGGTCAACCGTTGGGATTTCTGCTGCTGGGGGATGTAGGTTATTCACTTCAGACCTGGCTACTGAAGTGTTATCCTCCATTATCAAATCTAACACTGCAACAGCAAACCTTCAACCTCCAGCTGAACCACGGCCTTAAAGTAATTGAGAATGCCTTCCAGCGTCTTAAAGCACGATGGCAGTGTCTGCACAACAGAAATGACAGCAATGTAGACTTGGTATCCAAGATGGCTGTAGCTTGCTGTATCTTGCACAATATCTGTAACGTGCATAACAGTCCGTTTAAAGAAGAGTGGGTTGAAGCTCTCAGTCAGAATGAATGTCCACAGCCCACAGACGTGCCTACGGTCTATATAGATGATCCAAACGCAGAGGCAGTTCGTTCTCTGCTCTGTAGCTATTTTGAGCAACAACAGCAGAGCAAAATACTTGATCCGTCTCCAACAAGCAGTCCGGTTCTGCCTGTACCTGAGCCTCCTCAAGTGGACAGTGCTGGAACAGCATAGTTTGTGTATTAATTAATCATTTTATTAGCCTGTTCATAGTCAGTTTATAGCTGCCATTCAATACTTTGAAACTAAACATGGTAGAAAGTGTATAAATTGATTGTATTTAAATACTAGTCTTGTAATTTATGATTCTAAGATTATCTGTTTTATTATTATTTTTATAAACGAGTGACTTTTGAAGTTCAAAGTGATTTTCTGCTTTTGTTGAAATAAATAAAAATACTTATGGTAGTTTAATGTGTTTTTGTGATTTCTAAGAATTACTTAAAAAAAAAAAATCATAAATTATTCACGTCTTGTTTGTGAACTCGTATGAGCCCTCCAGTTAAAATGGGTTGATAGCAGTTTGTTTAGAGGTTTTAGAATGGTTTCACTCCGATCCAGTAGGTGGCGCTGTACAAATACAAACAATTCGAATTCTAGCTACTGGATGATACGAGTGAAGCAGTTCCTTCTCGAGTGGACGGCATGGGGAGGTTTATGGAGAACACTATATGAGTGAGAAAAACAACATCTCCGCTTGTGGTAAGTTCAATTAACCGATAATTCAGCGACTGTAATGAATCAGATTGTGAACTCGGTTAGCGTCATTTTGTTTTAACTCTGTAAGTTAATGTTTTTAAACCCTTCATTCTGCCGGCTACATAACAGCTGACGGGGAGACGCGTGTGTACTGCTGGCACAGAGACGCTAATGTTGAGGCCTTTTCTTCCATAGTGCAACACCTTGACTCTTTAAAGCCATACTGACCTGTCTTTCTAGCCGACATACTACGAGCACAAAAAGTAGCAATGTTTCCAATTTAACGCATACTGAATGCGAAATCTTTTCTGACACATGCAGCATCATGTATGTGTAATAGATGGATCAGGTGTGTTTCATTAGGGTTGGAGCTAAACTCTGCAGGGCTGTGGCTCTCAAGGAATTGAGTTTGACACCACTGTGTAGAGGAAAGTCTCTTGGCATCATGGTAACCGATGTTGCCAACCATTTGTGAATGATTCGGATCTTTTCAGTGAATCGGTTGCACCGGTTTTCAAAACCAGCGTGAACGATTCGTTCACGTACCGTCTCTTTTGAACAAGTTGGTATTGTACTTTAACCTTATAGTGAATACAAATGTACTGTTCTTTACATTCCAAAAACTCATTCTGAAAACAAAAAGCAATACACAAATTTCTATTATAAATTTTAATTGTCTGTTAATATAATCTTCTAAAAAAAACACACACAATCTTGAGTAAATCAGCATCTCATGGTAAAGTAAAAGAATTGCTTTGAATTGGTACATTTAAAACCGATTCACAATAATGAGACTAGTAACCAATATATTCCAATTGTTGACAAGCAAACAGTAAGTCCTAAAGAGTGGATTTGTTTGCAGCCTATGAAGGCCAAAAAATGCTGTCTAAGTAGCAGCTCACAAGGTTTTGAATCATCGTATGAGTCAGTTCATTACTTAGTCATTATGAAGCACGGGGTCAAACATTTGTTGTTTTTAAATGTAGATTCTGTATATGCTGCTCTCTGTGGTACTCCGGTTAATCTTTGCATAAGGACATCATCCTGATATTGGAAGCTTCCTCATGGCAAATAATGAGGATATATCAGCGGTGGGGAGGATTCTCGTCAACCCAAAGCAGGACCTGACAACACGCTTTAGAGCACTCTTTACTCTCCGCAACCTTGGTGGACCAGAGGCCATTACATGGATCAGTGAAGCTTTTGTGGATGAATCTGCACTTCTGAAGCATGAGCTGGCATACTGCCTCGGCCAAATGCAAGACGAGCGAGCCATTCCTATCCTAGAGACAGTCCTGAAAGACACTAATCAAGAGCCGATGGTCAGACATGAAGCAGGTGAGCCTTACAGAGTCATTCTTCCTGTCCTTTTTTTTTTTTTTTTTAGATATGTCATATACGTTGTTTTTATTATATTTTAAATTCCAGGAGAAGCACTGGGAGCCATTGGAAATCCCAAAGTCTTAGATTTATTGAAGAAATATGCTGAAGATCCAGTAATTGAGGTACAGTCAACCCATATCACCAAACTATTCACCACTCATTGTTACCCTAACACTAGAATGTCCTGCTGTGATTTTGATTACGCCCCAAGTTCAGATTTTACATTAATTCACTTTCTGTACAGGTGGCAGAAACATGTCAGCTGGCAGTCCGGAGGATGGAGTGGCTCATGAATGGTGGGGAGAAGACAGCAGAGGGGTCAGATGAGAACCCCTACTGCTCCGTAGACCCTGCGCCCCCCGCCCCAAGAAAAAGCATCCCGGAACTGAGGGCGCAGCTTTTAGACGAAAGCCTGTCACTGTTTGAACGCTATAGAGCTATGTTTGCACTGAGGAATCTTGGGACTGAAGAGGCTGTTCTAGCTCTTGGAGATGGTAAGGAAATATTTGAATTGAGATCTATCCAAACACGATGAAGACACAATACTAGGTCACAAAATAACGTAAATAACAATATATGTATTTGATCAAAAAATACAGTAAAAACTGTAATATTGTGACATATATTACAATTTAAATGAACTGTAAATGAAGTGTTTTGTTAAAATGCAATTTATTGCTGAGATGGCAAAGCTGAATTTTCTTAACTAACTTCAGTCTTCAGTGTCACATGATCATTCAGAAACCATTCTAATATGCTGATTTGGTTCTCAAGAAACATTTTTTATTATTATCAGTATTGAAAACAGTTGTGTTGCCTAATATTTTTGTGGAGACATTTTTTCAGGATTTTTTGAAATTGAAATCTTTTGTAACCTTATAAACTGCCACACTTCATCAATTTAATGCATCCTTGTTAAATACAGATATTATTTCCTTTTAAAATTTCTTTTAGGCCTTCAATGCGGCAGTGCCTTGTTCCGCCACGAGATCGGCTACGTCTTGGGTCAGATCCAACATGAGGCCAGCATCCCTCAGCTGCAGGCAGCTTTGGAGAGGACAGATGAAAACGCCATGGTCAGACACGAGTGCGCAGAAGCACTGGGCTCCATCGGGAAGGAGGCGTGCTTACAGATCCTAGAGCGCTACAGGAAGGACCACGAGCGGGTGGTGAAGGAGAGCTGTGAGGTGGCACTGGACATGCTGGAGTATGAGAACAGCTCGCAGTTCCAATACGCAGACGGACTGCTTAGACTGCAAAGCGCTTAGTGAAACACATTTCCTAAAACATGTTAAGGTTACACAGCTGATCCATATTTCGAATTTAAGTGAAAGCATTTTGTATGCTTGAATATTTAATAAACACTGTTTTTGCGGATAAAGCAAAAAAATTCCTCCCTTGAAAAAACAGGAATACATTTACATAATAAAAGCATTTATTTGACCACATATTATGTCTTAGTCTGCCTTTAAGCTTTAACATTTTGCGTCATGAATATTTGTGATGTTGCTAATTAAGTTTGTAATCTTCAGTAAAGTCTGTGACTAATGTTAAATCCTCCACGCATGAGCAGAGGTGATTAGCAGAACTAAGAGCGCCAGTGCTTGACTGAGATCACAGTATGTTCTGCCTAACTAATCCACACAGCAGTCTATCTCATTCAATAAGAGTCATCCTTAAAGAAGCACACATGGAATTAAAATCCAAATGCTTTAATCCTTAAGTGATCATTCCTAGCGAGCAGCATATCAGAAAATTAGCTATAAACAAACAGAAATTAGAAGCAATGGACTCTTGCTTACTCTTGTATCTGTTTAATGCAATAAATCGGCAACCTTAAAAAACAAGTTTGCCCTGTTATGAGTTTAGTAGATAAAGGTACACGTGCACTGCTAATTTACTGATGATAGTGTTGATGGAGGGTGACAAAGCTGGAATGTTGTGCTCAGCAAAGGCTCTGGGGATTTTTAAGCCTCATTTGATTTTGGGGGGAGGAGAGATGACCACGTACTGAAGAAAAGGCTGGACCAAACCGCAGAAAAAGGCTAAAAGTAACACAAAGCAGAGAAACTCTGTAGACGGCTGTCAGGGAGAAACTTGCAAACATGTTACATCCCTTCATGATTGGTATTGTCACAATTAATACCTCCATCACCATTGCATACTGGATCTTCATTTTGACAGAAGCCTTTCACAAGAAGACTGATGATGAAGCCAAAAAAGACAACCCTGCTTAGCCAACACACCCTTAATATAGTTACGTGTAGAGCTTCTGTTGTGTCTTATATTTTTACTTAATATTATAGAAAACCTGAGGAAAAAAGATCTCGCCATTTGAATAATCTGAATTGAGCAAGTATTCCATGATTCCAGCTTTTCAGGAACTGTTTTACTTTCAGGTAACATTACATTTTTTTTTTCTTCTGCTGTTTCATATTTTTGTTACCATTTACATTTTTATTGTTTCCTAAATGATTTTGTGTTTCATGAATGTTTTCTTTTTTTGAAAAAACATTAAATCACCTCAACAGATTTGAAAAACATGCTACTGCTTCATGCTACGCTTCAGAAGTTGAAGACGGTAAGTCTCTTATGCTCATCAAGGCTGCATATAATAATATAATATTAATAATTTTCTATGTTAATATTTTTTAAACATTTTTTTTCTTGTGATGACAAACCTGGATGTTCAGCAGCCAATACTCCAAATCATTCTGATATGCTAATTTGGTGCTTAAGTAACATTTATTATCATATTAGTTCATTATTGTCAAGATTCTTTGATGCATAGAAATACTTTTGTAACAATTCTTCATTGTCACTTTTGATTAATTCAATGAATCCTTGCTGAATAAGTGATTTAAAAACAACAACAAAACAATAGTGAATGGTAGTAAATTCTATGGATTTATTTATTTTTTAAGATTAGATCCTTTTAAATTTTAGATAAGTATTCCATTAAGGAAAAAAATAGTGTTCTCAAAATGATTGTAAATACACAACAGGTTCCATTCAGTGGAGTAAAGTCTTGATAACTAGCCCTTTATACTTTTCATAATCTGTGTAACAGGCATGGAGAAATGAGCATTAGATGGGCAGGGAGATGAATAATACAGATCAAATATGACTCATAGGATCAGATCTGTCTGAATCACCGACTCAACCACACAAAAGCTCTTCCTCTGTCAGTCATTCAGTCAGACAGACAGAGACTCGGAGAGAGTTTGTGCAGCATCGGCCTCTGGAAGAACAACACCGCAGCTGAAATTAGACATGCATCCCATATTGATCGGCATATTGACAGCCAACACAAGTTTAACTGTTATCTACTGGAACTTTCTTATGTCTCAGGTTTTCTGCAAGAAGATCAAAGATGCACCACAACCTGAGGAAATTCCAGTCTGAGTGAGTATTAATATTAAGGAGTAGTTGGCCTATGCTCAACACAACAGCTTTAGCACCAAGTCTCATTACTGTACTGTTGATGTCTTTGATTTTATTATATTATTTACTTTGACAATAAGGGATTTCATGACTTAAATGATTGAAGGTTGTAAGAAAAGGAATCTGAGTTGAGGGAAAAGGGAAAAAAAGTCCTATAAGAGAGCAAACACTGTTCCCATCTTCACAAATCTCAAAAACATGACATAAAATCGAAAGTGACAATAAAGACATTTATAATGTACAAAAGATTTCTATTTCATAATTGTTCTTTTAAACCTTCTATTCATCAAAGACTCCAGATTATTATTATTATTTTTTTTAATCAGCATCATTTTCAAAACTGATAATACAAAATGTTTCTTGAGCACCAAATCAGCATTTCTGAATGATTTCTAAAGGATCACATGACACTGAAGACTGGATTAATGGCTACATTTAAACTACATTTTAAAATATATTAATAGTAAATAAAAATGTTGTAATAATATTTCACAATATTACTGTTTTTACTGTATTCCTGATCAAATAAATACAGCCTTGGTGAGCATAAGAGACATTAAAATCCATTGACCAAAGTTTTGAATGTTAAGTTGTACTGTAAGAAGTTGTGTCGTAAGTGACAACAATTAAGGCTAAAGCCTTTCACTGACAGAAAGGCAATACTGTCTTACAGGTCTGTAAAAATTCTCTTTCTGATCTATCTGATAGTGGACTTGCTGAGCATTTTTGTGTTCAATCAAACTAGTCTAAAATGTATCTATCTTTTTACTCCATCCCCTGCTGTAGCTCAGATGTTGCTTTATCAGTTTATTCTCATACACTATAAATAAAACCAGTTGGAATAATTAGGGCACAGTATGCGTTTTCTTTTAAGTATTAGTATAACATATTCTTGGTGTATAATGTAATTTAAAAACCTTTAAAAACACACCCACTCCCTCTTGAGATTGAACAGGAGCATCTCAAACAGGATTAGGTGGATTATGGTACAGCTAACCCTTGATTAAAAGCTTTCACCTTCATGAAAGACAGCTGCCATTACCAGCAATGGAATATCAGAGTCAGCAAGATGTCAGCCAAAGGATTAAACCTGGGATTAAGAGAATCATATCAGGCTACTTCACTGGCCTTTACCACAGAATAATGAACTCTTGACATATTAGCTCATATAGCTACATTTGAAAACATAACATTTCCTTTTACACACAGGTGGAGGCCTTGGTCATGACTCTGATGACGAAGATGAAGAGGAAGAAGAAGAACCACCACCAAAACCAATATTTGGGAAGGAAGTAGGGATGAGGGAGAGAAAATAAGAACAAAGGAGAAACAGACTGGCATCTGACCCAAAAGTGGACGGATAGAAATTCTGCAGGGATTTAAATCTTCTGTACTAGACAAATCATGGGGTTAAAAAGGTGTCACAGAGTAGATTTATGAACGACACACTCTCTCTCTCTTTCTTTCATCCATTAGTCCATCTCCACAAGCCCAAATCTCTTGCTCAAAAAAAATCTTTCTTTGTCAGTGCCGTTCATTTCCACTTGTAAATTACTAGAAAATCCAAAGCTTATATGTTTGAAGTCTGTAGGAAAATTTTTTTATTTTTATGTTTTTTCACTATGTAGCAAAATAGCCAAAAAAGTTTTGTGAATATCTATCTGTCTTACTCTTCTACATGTGTCCCATTCCCTCAATAATAAATGAATACAACACTGGGTTGTTTACATGGCAATTGTTATCTTGTAGCCTACTCTCTGATCCTGATTAGCATGATTAGCATGATTAGCATGTGCTGCTCCTGCAGGATGTTCAGCACAGATAGAGGGTGCTGTGTGCTCAACATAGAGGACATACTTCTGTTCTCCAAAGTCAATGAAAGCGCAAACATTATTTAGCTTATAGGCAATTTGTACATCATGTACTGTGATCCACAGGACCATGTGTTTGGGCTTGCAGATATGTCCAGTTGTTATATTAAAAAGTTGTTGTTACATGATCTAACCATTACAAATACTTTGGTTGGTGTAATGTAATGAAGTCAGGACAATCAGACATGGACATTCAAGGATTCAGGATATTGAGGGATTTAAGACCACAGTCTGTTTGATTTCACAGAACACTATACAGTGTGTTTTAGAAATGAGCAAGACTACAATTCATTACCTGAACTGAAAATCATGACCAAGTTACAATTGTTTTCATTGACGGTTACGTTGCCCTTTAAAATACGCCAACAGGTGTTGAGACGCAGACACCTAATAGAGAAAAGGCTAAATCCAGGCTCAAGGATTCTCCATACGCCACTAAGCACATTAGCTTGATTGTCTTCTGCTGTCAAAGTATCAGGTCTAAGGGGAGCGCTGTCACAGAAACAGTCATTCATGGACTATCATTCTGTGACATACTTTCTTGTGATTCTGTAAATATGCAACAAAAAGGAAGACGACTGATGAGCATTCAGCATCAGAAAGAGAGAGAGGAGGAGGGAGAGACAGAAAGCTAGAAGATAACGGGTGTCTGTCAATTAGGAAAAAAAGCTTTGTGGGGTATGTACACAACATATCATCTTACTATCTGATCATAAACATAGCTAAATTATACTGACTTGCAGATGCATCTAATCTAACCCTACCTCTAATCACTTGTTCAACCCTAATCCTAACCAACCTAAAGTAAGTTTACCATAAATAAAAACAATATAAACTGTTACATGTCTAACATTCTGTATAATTCGAGTGAACCTGCTGTAACGCAAGACCAATTTCAGACTTTAGTTTGACAATAAAGGTATAGTGTATAAGAAATTAATAGAGTTATTTTAAATTGTAATATTTTACATTATTGATCAAATAAAAGTAGCCCTGGTGAACATAGTGACTTCTTTCAAAAACATTCAAATAAAACACTGAATAAATATACCATTTTAAATAGTATTTGCTTTTTGTTTTTACCTAGATCAACAGAAAATGAATGAAAACTGACAAGCTGATGTTAAACTGAAACACAGTGGAGCAAACAACAATACTTATGGATTT
The DNA here is from genome assembly GCA_036784905.1 of Acrossocheilus fasciatus. Lineage (NCBI taxonomy): Eukaryota > Metazoa > Chordata > Actinopteri > Cypriniformes > Cyprinidae > Acrossocheilus > Acrossocheilus fasciatus. The sequence continues at coordinate 11,321,531 of CM071945.1, read as the reverse complement.
AGACAAAAACAATGAGAGTCTTGATGAGGACTTTTTCAAGGACTACAAACCCACAGAAAACGATCCGCTCACTCTGCCCAAGCATATCATTTATCTGCTGCTGGCTGTGAGTGTGACAGGAGTCACCCTTTTCGCCATCATAAGACACCTCATCCAAGATCTCATCCATGATCTGGCAGGTATGTAACGAGAAACCTTACAATGTCCACCGTCTCTTTCACCTTAAGCAATTACAAACCCTCTGTGCACATTATCTGGCTAGTTGTCTATGAGATACATGATACGGGTGTTCAAAATCCCTGGAAACTGAAAAACATTTGACTGCTCTGCCAAATGCATAAACCTGCCAAAGACGGTTTGCTGTTCTCCAAGCTTTTGGCTAGCCTTAGTGTGTGTTTTTTTTTTTTTTGGCTGGTCAGCTTTAGAGACCAGCCAAGCAATTTGAATACAAGCCTAGACTCCATGATTCTAATAGCTGTCAACATCTAAAAAAATTTAAAAACTTTGAAGAAATAACAGCAAAACATCAAGTAATACATTAATTTATAAAGACACTAGCACTCTGTTGTACTGTGAGAACACCAGCTGAGCGCTCTTACCTGTATTGTGTCTGTAGATTTCCTGTTTGGAGAGCAGCCTGTGGAAGAGCTGGAGACTCACTGGGAAAGGCGGGATAAGTTTAGGGCAGACTGGATTCCAGAGGCAATGCCTGAGCTGGAGGCCATGGTGAGAGATGAGGATATACAAGAACTCATGGCGGGCACTGAAGACTTGCCAGCCATCTGGGTTATATCGGACAGGTTTCAGCCTCGTGCTCCATCTTCCATTCAAATAGATGTTAGCGGCAGCTAGCATGGAATAAATACAAGAATTTTCTCCTCTGAATGCTAACACTGATATACTTAAATCTTTTTAAAACTCACACCCGAGAATCCAATGTGTCAACTATGTGCACACAGCTTGTTTTTCCTTTTCTTCTAAAAGACCTCATGAAATGAAACTGGCATAGCCTACTTACTTTTGAAACAGGAAGTTGGAATGTATCAAATGGAAGATGAATTGAGGGGAAAATAAATGATCATTCCAGAGAGAATCTGATTGGACAAAAAATGTCATCCATCTAGTGCAAGATGAGTCATCATTATTTTTCCTCTGTTTTCCCCAGAAGAGAAAGACTGTGATTTTTTTTAATGTGTATATCTGCCCAAAGTGAATTCTGTCAACATTTATGAGAGCGTTTGGATAGAGATGACCTCAAAGCAAACACACATGGTCTAAATGAAACAAAATTTAAAAAATACTGTTGCACTGTATCTCGTTCTTTTGTGGAATATCGTTTTTGTGTCTATGAGCCCTTCTAGAAGTTTAAACTGACATGACCTTCTGTTCTGTGCCAGCTTGGAATGCACATCTTTTGTCTTTACAGCAATAAGAGCATGTAACTGTATTTTTAGTGGGAGGTTATCTAACAGTCATGCACTCTTACTCTGAGTGACATGCTGTGATCTGTGACCTCTCTAATGGATTTTGTACTTTGGACACCAAGAATCCTTCACATATTTACAGACGACTAAGAGGAACGCAGAAGTGCATGCGGACTGTAAATTCATCATGTTTCATCTACAGAATATCGGTGCCTTCATAATAATTTTTGCCTCCATTTGTCAGGCTCAAGCTGGTGAGTGAAATTAGACATTTCATGTTGTAGTATATTCTTTTCAATGTGTTTTTCGTGACTAAATTTGAACTGATTTAATATACAAAAATTGTATAGTAAAGCCTTCACAGGGTGTAAAACATTTACTGACAAAAAACCTTTCTGTGATACACTGTTACTCAGGTGGTCAACGGGCGTCATCAGATACAGCTAAAGTCACATTACAGCCGTGGCTGGTGGGACTGACAGCCGTTGTTGTTTTTCTCTTCATTGTCTTCGTCCTCCTCATCGTGCAAAGACTCTTTTTCAAGAAAAACAAGTGAGTCCTGAAATCTTTCAGGACAATATATACTGTACATAAGATTAAAAAATCTACATAGATCCTAAAATACATGATTCTTCTGATTCTACATGATTTTTTATAGCAATAGCAATAATACTTCTAGTTAAAAATTTTGATTTTAATAATATTATGGTGATGATGAGTTTTTATGGTTCTGTAAACAATTACTGCCATTTTATGACTGTACACTTCAAGATACTGTCAAGGCCACGTCCAGTCACCTGACATACAAGATCCGCCAAGACACACCTAAAGACATAACGAACAAATGCCTGTCATGTTTAAACATTAATGTAACTCTTTGACAATATACTTTTATTGTATATACACTACTGTTAAAAAGTTTCTAAGAAAATAATACTAATGATATTAATAATATTAATTTATAATGTTACAAAAGGTTTCTATTTCAAATAAATGCTTTTGAATTTTCTATTCATCAAGTAATCTTGAAAATAGCAAATATATTTCTCAACATAGGAATTAATTACATTTTAAAACATATATTAAAATGTAATTTATTACTTTATTACAATATTACTGGTTTTACAGAATTTCTGATTAAAATTCTTCCCAAAAGAAAATCTAGTCAACCCCAAACTTTTAAACAGTAGTGTGTTTATAGCGTGGTATATCTGTAGCAATAGCCAACAATACATTGTATGGGTCAAATCAATTATTATTATCGATTTTTCTTTTATGCCAAAGATCATGTTCCATGAAGATATTTTGTAAATTTCCTATCGTAAAAATATATGAAAACTTAATTTTTGATTAGTAATATGCATTGCTAAGAACTTCATTTGGACAACATTAAAGGCGATTTTCTCAATATTTCGATTTTTTTGCACCCTCAGATTCCAGAGTTAGTATGACCCTAGTAAAAAAGTAATACATTTAAAATACATTTATTAAGTATAGTTAAAATAGTTAAAAGTATAGTTAAAATCTATATTTACTGACAGATAACTCGAGACCTACTGATATAAAAATTACAATTAAACTTTATTTAGCGTACTACTTGTGCACAATGCACATTTCTTAATATTAAGTCTAAAATGAGTTTTAATGTCATTTTTGATGAGATTTGTATGATCCTTAAATAATATCAGTCTTTAAATGCAAACTATTTAAAGTGTACTTGCAATAGTTCCACTTTAACACAATCAAATATACTAAGCAAATCTTTAATTGTACTTCAGCACTACTACCACTACAGCATTAAGTACAAAATTAGTTGTTTTCAATTTAGCAGACTTTAAGTATACCAGTTTAATATACTAAAAGTACAATTGCAGGGCATTTTATTAAGTACATAAACATGAAAATGTATTTATTTGTATATTTATTTTTCACTAGGGGAGTTTTATTCATTCTTAAACTGTCTAGTCCCAGTGCATTGCGACTCTTTAAACATAAAGCATTTCATCAATGTGTATCTCCCATTGCAGAGATGAGCTAGACGAAAGGCATTCATTGTATGAAAAGAAAACAGCTGATCTGGAGGCAAATGAGGAGACCAAGCAGACCACTTTCTAATGAGAAGAACAGATGATCACAGTCCTGCAGCACACACATCTTTCTCTCTCTGGAAATTATGCCACAACTTTGTGCAGAGTAATTCTTATATAATTATATACTATCTTATGTAATATATCTTTTTAACTTATTAATTTTGGTTACTTTTTTTTTTTTTTTTTTTTGTCTTCACAAATGTTGTTCCTCACATCATCCACTAGATGGAGCAGCCTTCACCTAGTCTCAGCTTTAACCTAAAGTTAAAATAAAAAAGGTTCAAATAAAGTGGTGCTCTCTCTCTCTCTCTCTCTCTGTTTTTTTTTATTTATTTATTTAAAAAAAAAAAAAATTAATTAATTGATTTTCTTTGGCAATACACGTTTTACTTACTTTGCTGTAACTGTAACTTAGGTAAGGTTTAAACATTCATTAGTGTAGTGAGAACATTGGAATAGAAGAGCACACACTCGTGCACATAATGCTCTGATTAACTGGCTTTTTACTCATATGACATGTCTGGGTTTTGCATGCATATATGCTAAATGGACATGGGTATGAGATCCATTACTCATTTTGACTGGCAGTTTGGACATGTTAAATGCTTCCAGTCAAATGATGTAACACTGTTTTGCTTTTGAAAGCATTTGCTCGTCTCGGGGGATTATATGATGAAAATATCATTTGCAGAAAAAATGGCCAGGTGTTTAAATGTGTTAATGATGGAGAACATTATTATACAGCGTTAAAGTTAAATCTGTGATTAAGACTACTGTGCTGTTAAGTGTTGATGTGATAAACTCCCTAACGCGTGATTTTTATATTGATATGGTGCCTCCTTTCATGCTTGTGATTACATAAAAGCTAATCTTTGCTTCCAGTTTTACACTCTTAATGTGAACTGCTGGTATTTCATAATATTTTAATTAACATTTAACTGTGAGTAGACAGCTGATACTGTTGCCCTGGCTGTGCTTCTCAAGGTTTCCCATACATGGGAAACAGTTTAGCTGAAACAGTGCTGATGAGTGACAGTAACTAAGCCTACAGTCAGCAGCAATAAGTGAAGCATGAAACCAGAGAGAGAGAGACTTCACTTCTGTCTCCTCTTTCTCATTCACCACTGCTGCCTTGAAATTTTTATTTGGTTGTTTTTATTCTGGTTCCTGAGCGACGTCATCTTTGCTCCATGCATCACTTGGGAGCTGGTGACAGATGAATTATTCGTTCTCTTCTAACGTTCATTACTGTGAAGTTAAACGACAAAACCTCAGATAAAAACATTCTGAAGAGATTCTGATGAAACAACCGTCGGTGAATCAGCTGAGCTCTGCAGATCTGATTTCAATCTGTTTCTTTTTCTTGAATCAGTAAATCTAAATCAATAAATGCTATCGCTCAAAGGTTTTGGGCTGGTAAGATTTTTTATATCTCTTATGCTCACCAAGGCTGCATTTATTTGATTCAAAATACAGTAAAACAGCAATTTAAAATAACCTTTTTTGTGTTTTATTATGTTTTAATGTAATTTATTCCTGTGATGGCAAAGATGAATTTTCAGCAGCCATTAGTCCAGTCTTCAGTGTCACACGATCCTTCAGAAGTTATATGCTGATTTGGTGCTTAAGAAACATTTCTTCTGATCAATTATTGTTTTTGTATAAACTGTGATCATTTTCAGGATTCTTTGATGAATAGAGAACAGTATAGTAGAACTTAGTAGAACAGATCAGAAAGAACAGTATAGTAGAACTTTTTTGTAACATTGTAAAAGCCTTTGCTGAAACTTTTTTTTTCTTGCTAAATAAAACTGTTAATTTCTGTTGTTTTTTTGTTTGTTTTTTTGGTAATTTCAGTTCATAATAGAAAAAAAAAAGAAATACCATTTAAAAAAAATAAAAAATAAATATGCGTTAAAAATACTATATTGCGTTAACTAAGGTTCAGCTAAATGTCCCCCCAACATAATTTTACTTCAAAATGTAATGTGCAAGTATGTACACCAATAAGGATTGGAGTATTTGCAATGGAAGTATGCAAATGCATAAAGTTGCTCACACAAGTAGAGCATGGTGCAAACACCACCAAGGTCTTGGGTTCGATTCCCAGAGAATTCTAGAACTGATCAAATGTACTGTATAATGTGAATGCAATATAGGTTTCATCGAATAAAGGCATTTGCCAAATTCATAAATGTAAAATGTAATAAAAAATGTCAAAACACTCACAACACACACTTGTGCCTGTGAGAAGCGGGGGTCACGTTCATACTGCATTGAGACGACGCTCTCACTCCCAGAAGTCTCTGTATAGCAGAGTGACCTGATTGTGATCGTATTGCAGAGAGGGGAGTCCTCGGGGAGTTGCAGTCCTTTGTTAAGACATCTGGAGCCCATTACTGCCGCATGCTTTTACAAGGTCTTCACATCACGTACTGTAAATCGAGATATTAAATTCATAAGCACAGCTACAGAAAAACAGAGGAAAGAGAAATCACTTTGAACCTACAAGTCTAAATAGATATAATCAAAACAACCACAATTCAAACTTCTGCAGCTCTCAGTGTGCAGAACAAAGAACAGACCACCCTCAGTCTGTACATGTATTATATATATATATATATATATATATATGTAAAATTTAAATCATACAAACTTTGCTGTTTGAGCCCTACGTAAAACTCGGTGATAAAAACTGGCTGAGTATTGATAAGAATTTTAAAATGAAGAGATGAACTAATCAAATGTTATCTGAGATGATTTATTTTGACAGTATTTAAAAGCAATATTCTATAATTGAAAAGGACTTAATGAGTGTGTGGAGTAATCTTAGAGTGATTCTTACCAGGATTGATGCAGTAGAACAACATAAACGGATAAAGACAGTTGATAACCATATTAAAAGAAAACATTTTAGAAAATCATTTAGCCAAAAAAAGATCTAATGTTTTATCTGTAATCATAACCCATATACATATAACCTTATTTTCAAGTGGGCTTATAAAGAATGACGGCAATAACCCATACTTTTCCTAATAAGCCCAACTAGCTAAAAACCCACTGAACCTGATATAAAATGGCATTAATAACTGAATTCATGGTGCTCAGAAGACTTCACCCACTTCATTTTCACTGTAGGGACAAATCAGGTAAAAGTAATTAAGTTAATAAACGAATGAATGAATGAAGGAATGAATGAATGAACGAATGCAGGGACTATGGACTAGACTGGGCCTAAAATGCTTGTAACATTGACAAAAAACATTAAGCAGAAAAAATCTGAGACAGATTGAAAGTGAAAGTCCTGGCAGATGCTCCGACAGAGAAAAGAGAATTACAGAGAGGTTTAGACTTCCTTAAGGTAAGATATATGTACAGTTACAGTGACTATGATAAGATTAAACATCCAGATAAACCAATTTACATTGACTGGTTATGTTTGGTTTTTGTTGTTAAATGCTGGAAAATGTCAAAATATAAAAACTCTTTTTCTTTTTATAAATCCACTCTGGATTAGCCTCGACCCCTTGGGTTAAAATAAAATAATAAAATTTAAAAGCATGTGCATCTTTAAGAATGATTTTTTATTACCTTCATATATTTTTCCTCAACTGATGTTTTTTTTTCTTTTTCTGATGACATATGATTATGGGCAAAACTGAATTGCTCTGTGATACCTATTAACATGTTTACAGAACAGGACAATTGTTTACCCCAGCCTGTACACCATCATGTTTAGGCTACATTCGTGACCTCGACGTACCGTATGTTTAGAGGCTCTGTGTTGGTTAGTATGGCAGTGCCGGTGTCCTCATCATTCAGCCAACATCAGCTCAGCCTGTAATTAAAATGCTCCTTCAGAGACTCGTGAATCGAGCTGGGTTTCCTCTTGCCTGCGAGCAGCAGTTCAGGCAGCTCCTGAGGCGAAGCTGTTTTCTTTGGAGTGGAGAACTGTATTTTCAGACCGAGCTGGGGAAGTCTGGTCCAGCTTTGGGGAGCTGGGCTGTTAGCGGCTCACTCTATGACTAAAGGTCATAAAAAATAGTCACACCGGGCACCACATCAAGGCTCATTTGCTCGCTGCCTTTAAATAACTGGAGCCCCTTCCATAAGAGCGAAATTACATGTGCTTACATCTGTATTGGAATACATGTTGAATCATGAGGATGTTTCATTTTGAAGCTTAACGTTTGTGGTACCTGTTACATCGTTACGCCAACAGGTGCCAATAAGTGAATTGGGGATTCATTTACTCAAGCGACTCACTGATTCATTCAGGAACTAAACAAGTGACCGACTGTATCTGCAAGAGAATAATTCAAGAGCAATATCTGATGCACACAGAGCATTTGTCAGTGTAGTGAAGGGCGGGTAGGTCACATTACAGATATAATGCGTCTGGTTTATCTTTATTCATAATTTCCAGAATGCATTTTTAACAGTCATTAAGTAAAATTCAAAAGAAGTAGCCTCGGCTACCTACTCCGAGTCCGAGAATGTGCCATAACAGATGCATTCACATTAGTGAGTCATGGATTCATTCACTCAGTTTAATCATTTAAAAAAGCTGATTCATATCCACCTTTTTCTTGACGTAAAAATGGGCGTGGCCATTTGTAAATTCTATGGGTCTAGCTTCCGGTCTCATCGGCGTCCAGCTATTTTTAGCTGTACAAAACAGTTTGTTTTGCTGCTTGATATTGAAAATTAGTGTGTCTTATATTATTTTAATGTATCATCTTAATCATAAACACACTGGTTTGTAATGCAAAAAGTTTTACCGTTTACTGCACGTTGTTATTCTCCTCGTTATGAACCGGAAGTCTCACCCATAAGCTTACTTCCGCGTTGAAGAAAAAGGTGGATAAGTCTTGCTTATAAGCCTTGTTTAAAATATTTTCTTTGGCAAGCAAAAATAGACAAAGTAACCTTCTAAAATATAAGTAACTCTGTATTGAGCTCTTGTTTATTCAACTGTAATATAAAAGCCCATACTGTATATACCACTTTATATAGCCATCTCTCTGTATTTACATTTACACATTTAGCAGACGCTTTTATCCAAAGCGACTTACATTGCATTCAAGTTACAGTTTTTACATTTTATCAGCTCTTGCTTTCCCTGGGAATCGAACCCATGATCTTGGCGTTGCTAGCGCCATGCTCTACTATTTGAGCTACTATTTTTTTTTTGTATTTAAAACTAGGATGTAATTCGGGCTAATGACATACAGTATATTCATCCCTTGAATCAATTTTAGAACAAAATCATACAGGTTGTCATTACTTTGCTGTCCAAAAGCTAACGTTTCATGGAAATAGTGAAACTGAACAGGTACCTCTGGTTAGTGTCTGTTATGGAATTTGACTCCGATTTTGCAGTGAGCTCATGAGGGGCTGCTGGCGCGGTTCACGTGAAGCTTTCAACAAGTGCTATTGCACTCGTTCACCCCCTTCATTTGTTTAAAGAAAAAGGGCCTTGTGCTGGCTCGTGCTATTTTGAACCATTAAAATGAAATAAAACTTGACTTCCTTTCCAGAGCTGAAATTATACTTTTCCAAAAGTGGCTCCAGCAATCTTGTATCTGGGGTAATGGACTGAGGGATGATTAGAGTCAGGTGTGTTACGCTCCTCAGCCAAGTTGAACCGAAAACAAACCTCTAACCACAAGTTTTCAGTTCGCTCTTTCATTCTCTTTCTTCCTTTTCTCCTGTTCTATGCAGCTCATGCTCACAGAATTAAAACTGTCATTTAAAATGTTTGGTGATCCAAAGTTTGTTCTGCGTAGAAATGAGTCATTCTCTTCCTTCATAACCACTATCGAGTGCCGATTACAATGACAAAATCTATTATCTAAGATTTAGCATGAAAAATACAGCTAATGTAAGCAGAGTACACTGCTATTTCTTCTGCGTGTTTGACTCAAAGTCAACCTTACATTTAATTAAACTAAGTACATTTGCTTTAAAACGCTTCTGGCTATATGAAATTGGATGCATGTGCTAACTAACTAATTAGTGGCAAGCCTTTCACCAAAATATCAATACCAAAAACATTTCTTTTGCCACAAGACTCTTTTAATCATTATAATAAGAAATACTAGCCTATATCATGACACGTCCAGCAACATCGTTCCTTTCTCTGGCTCTGTAATAGTTATGGTGAAAGAGCTTGGGCTGTGCTAAAATTAGCTCGTCCTCAGGCACGAGGCCTGTCTTCACCCTGTGTATGAATAGAGAATATACATCCAACACACACACAAAACAATGATATTACACCTCCAAAATACACATGTCTGATAATCAAGATCATTCTACAGAAACATTCAAGACTGCCAAGTAACTTTAGCGTCTAATTGGTTGGAAAAGAAAAACACAAAGTCGCCTCATTTCTGAGTTGTAGCATAGCTTTGTTTATTTTTTTATTTCATTTTCATTTTATTTATTTTTTTTTGCATAGGGAAACATACTTCCAGTACTGTATTCATGAGCGATTTTTTTTTTTTGCGAACAGCGATGGCTGAATACAATGTTATAATGAAATATTGTTAAAGCTGTAATTTCCCCCTCACACCAGTTCAAAAACACATGGCAAATTTAGTTTGTTGTGCATGAGAAAAACACATTTTTTCCCATCCGTTTGAAAACCGACATACCGACTTTTGCTGATAGATTACAATTTAGCGAGGTTCTTAGAGAAACAGAGACAAATAACGAAAATTCGATGCTTTCCAAAAGAACATGGATGCATGTCATCATGCCAGTTGTGTACGTGTCTGAACTAAATGTCCACATGCCCCTTCCTGGTGTGAAGTGTGTTTATCTGTGCAGCAAGCAAGCGTTTAATGAGTAACTACTATGGTAATATTTGTAAAGAATAATGTGATTAAAAAAAAGAGGAAGGAAAAAACCAACAAAAACCTTGAAATTTAACACTGCATTAGAATGCTCTCTGAAAAACATTTCAACCTTCGTCCTTTCAACTCAAAGCGTCCAAACATAGAGAAAACGGCATGCTTAAAAACTAACGAAACAACAACGATAGAAATATTCATAGAAATTAATCCTTAATTCAGAATAAAAACAAACAGAATAAAACAAAAACAATTGTTCTAATGGGAGAGAGGGCACCCTGAAACATTGATGCGTGACTGTTTTGGGGGTCTCAAACATTCAGGAGCAGGCGGTATGTCAGGGTGTTTTTGGCAATTCATTTGTGTGAAAGACTTATCAAAATATTGCATAAATCGCAAAGCCCACGAATGGCTTTTCTCCCCTTTGAACAGAGACGTTTTCTTCACCCCATTTGAGCCATTTTAACCTTAGCTAAGAGTGAAAGAAGGAGTGTAAAAATAATGAGCCGTTCTTTACACTTAAAAATTAAGGATGGGTGTTCATTCATATTAATCTGCTATAGAACTGTACCCCAGAGCCATCAACTCTACAGTAAAATCTCATCAAATTTCAGATTAAAACCATCCGTCACCCCCACAGCTCAATCAGCAACATGATATCTGAAACAATGTTTGAATTACGTACTTTGAATGGGATAATGTCAGTATAACCAATGACCTCACCTATGCACAAATGCACTCTGAGGAGCGTATAGTTTTAGACCTGGGCAAAGATTTTTATAATGCTGCATTCACATCATGTCAGAATTACTGTTACTCCAAAGTTCAAAGAAGTCTCTTATGCTCATCAAAATTGCATTTAGCTTATCAAAAATACAGTAAAAACTGTAATATTGTGAAATAATATTACCGTTCAAAATAGCTTTCTATTTTAAGACATTTAAAATGTTAATTCATTTATTTAATGGCAAAAATTTTTTTAATTAGCTCCTTTTTTTTCCAGGATTCTTTGATGATCATAAAGTTCAAAAGAAACTGTCACTTTTGATCAATTTAATGCATCACTAAAAAAAAATTGCTGGGTTGTTTCAACCCAACTTATAAATAAATGATATTTTTCTTTGTTTCTATATTTTGCAAGAGCATGAAGATGTGATTTGATGTAGTGATTAGGTATTCTGTGAACATCTACATGTTCATTCTGACCGGAAGTAAACGCAGTATTAAACTAACAGTCTTTTTCACTATATTTGAGTATTATAATGGTAGGTTTAGCCCAGCTTAGACAGCTTTGCACACAATGAAACAGTCCTTAATATTAGAAAGAACGTTCTGCACAAAGACTTCAGTAAAGCCTGGATTAGTTGCATAGATGCTGTTCAGATTTTTACACAAGTACAATTTTCAGATCTTTAGTGTATTACTACAAGTTTGATTTCAAACCGAGCAGCTAGATTGAGCTGTTATTACGGGTTTCTATACAGTGCACATCGTCTAGTTCAGATTCACCAGATGTTGCCAGTATCAAGCATGTCACGTGTCAATTCATCAGCTGACGAAAACTACGACATACATCCTGCCAAGTGTCACAACACTGAAAATGGAAGGAAGGAAAGAGTAGAAACTGCATTCCAGTGCCTCAGCCCTGAAGAGGTTGTCCAGCCCTTACTGAGAGGAGACAAAACAAAGATCTGACCACATGTTCGCATTTCTGTCTACCTCGCGAAGTTCACGGTATTGCAAGGTTTACATTACACAAACCGCAAAAGGAAACGTTACAAGTGAAACACTCGTGCATGTCTAATTCTCTCACGTATGCCTGAGTAGGGTCTCCTCACATCCTGTTTATGTCAGTGGGCGAACAGGGAAATTGGACTCAGGAAATTTACATTCTATTCAGCATAATTACATGTGTCAATGACTAATTAAAGTGCCTGGATCTCAGAATTAAACAATCTTTTCAGTGATGCACATTCCGCCAATTCTGGTAAATACAGGCATGAGTAGGCTGATCTTACAAAACCAGGGGAAGATCACGCACCGTAAACCCACATCCAACAGCTCCAGGCTGAATCCAGGAAGGCACTCAGAAGAGTGAGGTCTAAAGTCCTGCTAGTTAAGTTAATCTGCACATACGCGCTCCATAAAACTATCATCGGGCTGAGGTAAGCCATGCCACTGATTGTCCAGAGGTGGTTTAAGAAACTGCATTGCAAAAAAATCATCCTTTAATCTGTACTTTTATATTTTTTCACAAGTAAAAAGACATAAACATCCCTAATTTATTTGAAATATATGTACTGTACACAATCTTGGGGTTGGGAAGATTGGTTTTCTTTTAAATATTCACCAAGGTTGATTATTTGATCAAAATACAGTAATATTGTGAAATATTTAAAAGAACTGTTTTCTATTTGAATATAGTTTAAAATGTAATATATTCGTGTGATGGAAAAGCTGTCAGTGTAACTGATTTCTGAATCATATCTAATATTCTGATTTGCAGATCAAGAAATATTTCTTATTTTTATCAATGTGTGTGATACTTTTGAAACTATGATACTTTCTCATTCTGTGTTACAGAAAGTTCAAAAGAAAAGCCAAAAACTTCATAACATTATAAATGTCTTCACTGGAATTTTTGATCGACGTAATGTGCCCCCTCTGAATAAAAGTATTATTTGAAAAAAAAAAAACCTATTACTGATCCCAAACTTTTAAACGGTAATATATATATTTATTATTTGGTAAATTTATTTTGTTTCAAGGATGTTTAGATTTTTACTGGAAAAAGACAAAGTACTGATTTAGAAAATGTTTGTTGCAGTGTGACTGTATGTGATTCTACTCTGCGGTTTGCAGTGTACAGGAACCTGGCATGATTTCAACATCTTAAAAGGGTCAATTCATCACATAAATGACAACAGGAAAATAAAAGGGTGCCATTCAAGCAGCTTCATCTCTCTATCTTTCTTTCGTTCTCATCATTAGTCTCTATTCATCATGTTCATCAAGGCTGAGAAATATCCACAGAGAAGCAAACCTTAAAAAGAAGTATTATTATTTGATAAAGTTTCAATATCAGATTATCTAGTGCAATCTTCCATGTAGAAGTACAGGAAAAAAATGTGTTTAAAAAAACTTGAAGCTAGCATGACATAAGAGAAAAAATAAGTGCAGGTTTCAAATAAGTCTTGGAGATAACAAAAAATAAATGGCAATGGAATCTGCATAAACCTCTAAAGCTCAGTGAAGCTGTTGGCTCTGTTTAAAATGACAACAAGTGATGCTGAATTTACTGGAGTCCATATTTTGTGATCAAAATAACACGTGATAACTGCATGAAAGGTATGTGCTAATGGTGCTGACATTTTCTTCTCAACAGCAGATCCTTTAGAAGGAGCTTTCAAATTTTTTTTGTGGCTTGACCACAAGCTTATGACTACTAAATCCAAACATACAAAAAAAAAACATTTTATCATACAAAAAAGACATTTTATATACATTTGTCTTTTCATTCTACTGGATATATGGTAAGCATTTATACACAAGATAACTGTGTTCAAAATGTAACATTTCAACAACACGCATAAAAATGATAATAATCACTGCTCTATAAAAAAAAATATTAGTCAAGGGTTTCGAAATCTAACAGTAAGATAATGTTTCTTTTTACATGCATCAGCTCAAATGCATTATTCATGTCATAGCAAGTTCAATCATCACCTGTGGCCACTTTAAAAAGCACACATCGGGGCAACAACCCGCTCTTGAAGTGTTTCGATTTCTCAGCCACGTGTAGCCAATTTCATCATATACAAAAAGCAAACAAAGAAGAAGACGGCATGCACACAGAGCTCCCCACGGAGCCGCTGCGCTGGCAAAACTACGATCAGACCCCTGTTCTACTGAGCCCACCGTCGCACCCTGGCCAGAGAGGGTTGACAGCTTTAGAAAGATGAAAATGGAGCAGTGCAAATCTTCACAGGACAAGCGGCGGGTCATGTGAGTCTGATTCGTCAGAGCTTCAGGTCATTTGCAACTGTGAGGTTTGCCATTCCTGCTTCAGAATAATCCAAATGGGCCCCACACTCCGAGGCAGACCCCCGTCCCGTCGCCTGTCCTGTTAAACACAAGGAAAATTGCTTGCTGAATGATGCTAGCACTTCTGCAAAGGGTTTGGATCATGGTACAGATGGAATGCTGTTTTGCTTTAGCACTCCGATTCGGCCAGGGTAGACAACGGCGGGCTCACAAATCATCCACGACCCAGATCTTACCACGGGCATCATGTAAACAAAATCTCTTGTTCGTTCTCATTCAACTTAAACTTTTAAATAGCTACCAGCAAATCGTATTAGCTACCAGCATTGCAATATCCATTGCAGAAACAATACTGTACACTGCATCACAAACTACAACATGGCCTCTCCCGACCCAGCTCCAGAAATACACAAAATCTTCTCCTCTGCAATATACTCCCCTGACACTACACGCTACGAATTATAAATTATCTCCTACCATCTAATTTTATAAAAAGAAGAAGAGTAAGAAGAAGCATCCTGGTGTATTAATTCATTTTCTAAGAAGACACAAAGTCAGCAGTTCAATGGTTTCTTGCTGTTCTTGTGTCTGTACATTGAATTGGACAAATACATTTCAGCTACTCTCTATGAACGGATTCTACAGTTAATATATGGACATATACAAGGGACTTGATTAGTAAAACAACTTAAAGTAATTAACTAATTAAAGTAATCATTTATGGTCACACATCACGACATATTCTATTGCAGCCAGTGTTGCGAGCCCTCACAAAGGGGTTAAAGGGACAGTTCACATTTTGTTAGTATTTATTCACCCTCATGTTGTTCCATACTTTCTTTTTTTTTTCTGTAGAGCTGATATTTTTGAAATTATTCAACTGTCTGTTCTTGTCAGTACAACACTGGACTCTACCGACTTTCATTGTACAGACAACAAAATCTTCTTTTGTCATACACGTTTGGAAAAACATGAGGGAGAATAAATAATGACTACACTGAAGAAAAAAAAAAGTGTGGAGACAATTTTTCCTCAGAAATTACTGAGGAAATTTCACAGTTAATTACAAAGAATAACACATTGAATTAAATGTTTAATTTTCTTAAGTAGAAAGACTGAAATCTAATTTTCTTGTACAACATACTCCAATAATTGGTTTTATTTACAATTAACATTTTTTTTTTACAGTGTACATTTGAATTTTTAGGTGAACCATCCCTTTAACAAATGCCTAGGCTTTCTGAAATAATGAAATGTAAATTTGACCCTTTGATAAAAATCAAAATGTAAAAGGACGATATAAAGTCTTGCTGATTGCAAAATCCTTTGCTAAGTGCTCAGTTGTGGAATTTAAACTTGACCAAAACTAGTTTGTGTGTTTATAGAGGATGGCCATCTAATTTTCATTATGTCCATCTATGGCCGCTCCTCTTCACATCCATAATGGGTACAAACTCATTTAAATACATGAAAACATACAATCTAAACAATTTAAGAGAAGCCTAACATGACAACGGAATCAAAACGTCAGCTCAGAGCTGATATGAAGAGAGCTGGTACTGCATCTTTCACAGACTGTTACCTTCTCATTACATGAACGGAGGAGGGAAATAAAACGGTAAGAAAATAACGCAGGGAAGATTTCATGCCAACTACAGTGCTTTTAAAAGAGGAAGAGGGTCAAAAAAAGCCTCTCTCACCCATCCAAAACTACAGCTATCAGGTAACCTGTTAGTCTTATTCTGATAATGACAGGCAATCAAACATGCAGCATTATTTTCCTTTGTGACACTGGTTACATCAAAAAAAGAAAAAAAAAATGAATCGACTCCTTTAAAATTACGCATTATCGTTCTTAACTAAAGGCAAGGCACATAATATGTTTTATAAAATATCGTGCAAAGTAGAAGAGGGATTGTTGGATAAAAGTCAAACCAATGTAGTACAAAGGTAAAATCCATCTGTGTCATTGGCTCTTTGCTCAAAGGGGGTTGTTAAGGAGAAGTCAGGGAGCATTTTGCTTCAGAGCTAATACTAAGATTATCTGCCATGCACCCATGTCAGCGATACGGTGGTCGTTTGAGCTTAATTCTCATGATTTTTCTTTTGAAAGCACCATGCAAAGTTATATATAATTCATATATAGAGATTTCCATATAATTTTCATATCAGCACCATTAAAACAAGTCACGTCGTATGTATTCTGGGCCTTACTATGGTCAACTTAATAGAATGTGTATGCGAAGCCATTATAAAAGATTAGCGAAAGCAACCAGAGAGTGTGGATATTATATCATGTCGGTGTTTGTGTGTGTGTGTTTTTGTGAGGGTACCTAGTAAAGCTGTGATATGTGTTGATTTTGTCATGTTCTGATTATAAGGGTGTGTATGCGTGTGTTTTTTGTTCAGCTGTCTGCGTTTCCTGTGGCTAAGCGTTTGCCCATGCAGTTGATGAGGGGCTTGCGAGGCCATTTAAAATATCTCTCTGGGCATAAAAACAACCCCTCAAACTCCTACAACAACAACAATAACCCACAGTAGATGAAGCAAAATGTCCAAGTCTTAAAAAAAGAAGAAGAAGAATTCAAATGAAAATCTCGCAATGTCTCAGGCACTTTTCATGGCTTCGTGATTTGGGTTCGGTAGCGTTGTAGATTAAGCCCTGATGTTATTTCATTAGTACAAATCAACACATCTCAGAGTGCAGAATAACCTATTTCTGAGGCAACCAAGCAGAGACATGCTGGTCGTAGGCGTCCACCTCCAAATGAACTCTGGGATGGGCAGCATAGCTGCTGACTTCCTTTTTTGTATTGGGCATTACAGCCCATCTCACGTCAAACATCCAAATCTTTGACATTCCTACGGATTAAAGTGTATAATCTGCTTCAAAATAAAAACAGTCATAGTTTCTTGCAGTAGAAACGTGGGGAAAAAGAAAGCCTGTTTTACTTAAACTATGGGATTTGTATAAAAGTAATCACATAAACATGGACACATTTACATAGAAAATGTTGGATTGTTCTGATCAGCTTCTTAGCTTCTAGGAAACCAACCCTCATCTACCGTGAGATCAGAACATGACAAAAATAATCGACTCGCAGCATTCCATATGATTAGGCCGAACAGGAATTTGCAAAAGAGGAAAAAAAGTAGTGCAATGCCTGTAATTTCCAATGAATTGAAACAAATTACACATAGAGAAAAAAAATCTATCCTCTACACCCAATACTGTCTAAGTAATGACAGAACTATATTTCAACTCCCTTTGTCGCTATGTGGAAAAATCCACGAAACTCATAGAATCAAAACCCCCTAATCTGTGAACTCACAGAGATGAATAAGGGACTACTAATGTTTATGACACGCACAAACACACGGATGCACACGCGCACACACTTACAGCAGGGTCCAGGGAATGAGGGGCTTTCATATTGCGAAGTGAGGAAGGTGCTATTTCACCCCTGCTATTCCCTGGCTCATCCTATGAAGGCTGTATCACAGCTCACACACACCTTGTGTAGCCTTTAACAGTACATGCCATTGCCTCAAGACAGGTGTGTTTACATGTAAGTGTGTGTGCATGTGTGTATAGACGCCGACTGTTGACGATTTATAATGTCACTGAGGTACCACTAATATTCTTCCGATGTACAAAAAACATGATGGGCTTCCACCAAAAAGTGGACTCCGTTTCAAACGGTGGAGAATGCAATTTAGAAAACATCACCCTCTGAACGAAACCAAGGACGCAGATACATGATTGTCAATAAAACTGGATGAAAAGTAGCCTTTGCGTTTCTTTTCTGTCGTGTGAACGGAAGCATCGACCTTTTCGTTTCCTTTTCCACGCCGTGTTGCCTTTGCGCACTTAAAAAAAGAATAAAAACAGACCGTGCTCACCTCCGAACCTGTGGCGAAATGCTAGCGGAAAAACCCTATCGTCGGGGTTTCTCTTCCCTGTTCGTTAAGAAAATAAAGGATACTTATTTTGCATATAGGAGGAAGCAGCACCTGTAGCAGAAGGAGGGGGTTGAGGAGAGGCATTCCAGGAGGCAGGGAGTCAGGGTGGGCCTTTTTCAACACGTCCGTAAATGTACGCCATAGTTCGGGCTGCCCTCCCAGAAAAAAAACATCCTCCTCTTTTGTCTCCTTTTCTTCCGTTCCACCTATGGCTGTTCTCTCGCTCTCGTCTCCGTTTCCATTGTCTTTTCAGAAAAAAGTGTATTGAAGCATCTTATACTGTACGTCGTTATGCATATATAAATATGTGTGCACATATATCTATACACACATATTGTGTATATATATATATGTGTGTGTATATATACAAATACTGCATATATATCTGATTTTCCCTCTTGCATCTCGTTCACAACTTTTTTTCTTGTAAATTCCACAAAAAAATCGATTTTTCGAATCCATGTCTGTGCCTCCTCGGGTTCGTCTGCGTGTGTGTGATGATCAGTTCCCCAGATACCAGGACTGCAAGATAGAGAAAGAGAGAGAATCAAAATCACTAAGACATCTGTACAAACACAAGTAACACAATAGGAGGAGCGCTATGGGATATCCAGCTAAATCAGATAAAAACTCATCTGAAACCGACCACAGTCTAGTCGAGATGGATCCGTTTAATCTAAATTGAATGCACAGGGCGATTTATATGGGTTTTCTTAAACTATGGGCACTTTTGGCTTTGTTGAGTTTTAGAAAAATAAACTTTCTCAAAACACACTTTTCGCACTGGTTTTATTTGTCTACTAACAATGTCCAACCCAGGACAAACATTCATTATAAACATTCATTCATCATTCTGTCATTTTTCTGAAACCACATAAACATTTCCACCACAATGTCATTTCCATCACATCTCAAATTGTGTACTGTTGAATAGCGTTTTGTGGCTGAAACTGCATTTCTGAAATAAAAAGGCCAACTACCTTGACTTGCTATGATTTATTTCATAGCCAACAGTCATTTCACCTTTCATATAATTTGATGAGAAATTAGAAAATTCTGTTCACAAGTTATATTTACACAACTAAAAAGTTTTACTTTTTAAAATATTTTTATTCATCAAGGATGCATTACATTGATCAAAAGTGACAAAGACTTACGTTGTTAAAAAAATATGTATTTCAAATAAATGCTGTTCCTTTGAATTTTATGACGGTTTTGCACAAAAATGTGTGCGACTGTTTTCAACACTGATAATAACATATTAGAATGATTTCTGAAGGATCATGTGACCCCTGTAGCCTAGAGTAACAGCTGCTGAAGATTCAGCTTTGCCATTACAGGAATAAATTACATTTTAAAATACATTAAAAAGGAAAACTTTTTTCAAACCATAATATGTCACAATAGTACTGTTTTTTACAGTATTTTTGCAGCCTTGGTAGACAGAAGACAAAAAAATCATCAAAATTTTGAACAGTAGTGTTTGTTTATTTTTTGTCTCATATTTCATGCAATTATATTTACTTTTCATTAAACCTTATTAGTGGGAAAACTGTTAGTGTAGTAAATTGTTAGAAACGACACCTGTGAGAATGGCTAGAAATAATACAATTTCACAATAAACATTTATAATATTGGCCCATTTAAAACATAAATCATGGATACAGCTATATAGGATCTAAAATTTGTTCTAGTTTTGATAAAAAAAAAAAAAATAAAAAAAAAAAATCACACCCTGGAACATTAAAGGTGTCAGTAGCAGAAGAAACATCCATATACCCAGATTTTTCAAAATGGTGATGACAGTAGGTGGTATGTGTCCTGTCCATGAGGATCTAAACAACGCAAACGCAACCCACTCTACTATTCGAAACAGAATCTAATGAGTTGGACATTCACTACAATCAGTCTTTCTGATAATGGGAGGCAAACACTTAGTCGGGGGCCAGAATTGAGGAACCTATTAAAACTAATACAGAGTAAAAAGCTACGAGTGCCAGACACAGAGAGAGAGAGCTCAGCAGGATCCCACCCAAAACCTTTTAAACGCATAACAGGATTTTGGCTTTCATTCACAGACCACTGAAGTCTTTTTAAAATTTGACAAGGTTTAAAAACAGAAAAAAGGAGTTCATGCCATAAGCCCCTGGCTCAATATTTTCCACTAAGGTTTAAGTAATTTCACAGCAGTCCAACAGACGTCTTTAACTACCCCCAAATGTACTGATTTAATAATGCTAAAAAAGGAAAATTTGTTCCCATTCCCTGCTGAAGAGTTTGTGTACATCAGACTGAAGGCTTGATTCTTGATGAACACCAAACCACAGACTAATGACTCCCCAAATTCACAATGCAGTGCCCAGATCTTAGCACACCGCCTCGAGAATCTACATTAAAATCGTTTGACACATTTAGGTATAAAAACAGTGCACACGGCAGCCGTGGCGCCAAAGAGTTTTGGCAGCTCTTGCTCATTGATCAACGAAAAGGGCAGTTTTGCAATCTATGGACCACATGCACGACAAAGTATCTAAAATAACATGCCAAAACTTATTAAATAACTAATCATATATTACTTCAACATCTTCCAAATTTTTACTTAATGAAATCAGTCTATTTTGACTTCTGTTTGCTAGCTCGCTGTGAATGGTGTGATACTGGTATTGAAACTGGAGCTAAGGTTAACCTTACACAACACATGACACTTCAGCATACTTTAGAAACTACTGCCAGGAAGAGAAATACGTTTATAATGACAGCCGACACTGCTGGGAAATGCAAAGATGCTGCTTTCTGAGTGATTACTACAGTGTATTGGGATGCAATTTTCCCAAATCATATTTCGTGTGGATTACTGGATCAAAATCCAAGCCCATGAGAGTGGGCAGTGTGGGGATCGTACTTGTTTTCATGCCTTGTGAATTTGACAGCACAATTACAGCCACTCCTTTGTCAAAATGCATTTCACCCGAAACCGAAAAGGCTAAATGTTATCCTTGAATACTCGAGAGGAAAAACTGAATTTATAAATATATTCTGGAGAAACACACACAGACATATATATATACTGCAGAGTTCTGGATATCATCCTGGCTTTGCGTTCAAGTGACAACATGCCATTTTACTATACTGAAAATGTCTCTTGATGAGATCAATCCACAATCCTCTTCCTCTAGAGAGTCAAGTTGAGATTTAATATATTTCCAGTGTATGTTTGTTATGGAAACTCAGTAGTTTCTTTGGTAGGAAAATGTGCCGCAACATATGCCTCTCTTCTTGGTTGTAACATTTTTGTAGATATAATCTCCCGTCTCACCTCAAACTGATGGCCTGCTTAGAATTTATACTTAAATATGATCAAAACAGCTCAAGAAAATGTCACGTGTAAAGTCGTCTCCTGTTTTTTCTTTGATTAATGTGGTGAAGGCCAACAGAACCGGGCCAGAAAGTGGGGAGTCATTATCAAATTCATCTATACAAATGTTGATACAAGCAAACCAATGCAAAACCACTAGTGAAACTGACTAAAGATGTTAAATTAAGCAGATACTTGCCAATACCACACTGTGCCATGGAAATGACACACTATTTGCTTTCTTCGTGGAAGTTTTTTAGTGGTTGCTGTTGGTGAGCTGAATCAGATCAAACAAATTAAGGCTGATTGGTGGAACAATAAACAAATTGGTTACAGGAAGAGTGGCATGAATGAAAATTCACAAACTAAGACGTAAAAGCTAGCTAAACTATGAGCATACCATTTTGCTAAATGTTCCATTTTACAGTTTATAAAAGATATATAAATATCTCTGTACACTCTAAAATCTGAATAAAGCCAAACTCTATATATGAAAATTATACAATGTAAACATATGTGAAAATTCTAATACTTAATGAACACAATCATTTATTTGATATCCATAATGGCACACAAATGTGATTTTTAATCATCTAAATTGTAAAGACAACAAGTTCAAGGCCAGGTGTTAAAATTATATTCCAAGGTTAAAATCTGGAGTCTGACCATCTTTGTCTCATCATTCCAGACTGCTCTTTTTTTTTTTCTTTTTTTTTACCAGCTGCCTGATATTTTCATTTTTCTTTGCACTAGGGCACATCCAAAGCTCAAACTGTCTCACTCACTCACTCTGTCCTGAGGACACAGCGACCAGTCGAGCCCAGGCTTACAGTGGTTAGGCGTTCACTCCAAACAAAATATTTAGCTCCCTATAAAAGCTACAGGCTTTGTCTTGGTGACAGGTGGTTTAGGTTATGAAAATATAAAGCTGAGACGAGGGTGGGTTCACAGTCCAAGAAGGGGGACATATTAGACCACAAGGGCCTAACAAATGACAGTCTCTCCCTTTAATTACAATGCTTCAGGAGAGCTTGGAGGTGAGGCTGAAATATAAGCTCCTCTAAAAACAAAGATTGTTAGTAACATACCCTTTTCATCAGAGAAAAGAAAACAACAGAAGTCCATTAAATTCGGAGTTTAATACAAAGCCACAGAATGAGAGAGTAAAGGGAAGAAAGAAAATAAAGAAAAAGAAAAGAAAGAAAGAAAGAAAGAAAGAAAGAAAGAAAGAAAGAAAGAAAGAAAGAAAGAAAGAAAGAAAGAAAGAAAGAAAGAAAGAAAGAAAGAAAGAAAGAAAGAAAGAAAGAAAGAAAGAAAGAAAGAAAAAAAAAGGAAAAAAAACCCAGGTATATTAAAAATATGTTTTATGTGATAAAATAATTTAACTGGTTGTTGTATATAACAATATTGTTTATTAATAATTATTTAATTTATTTTTAAGGGTCAAAACAGGTATGGAAGGAACTTCACATTTTTACTTTAAAACAGTGTTATTTGAGTTTTATTTATATACTATTAGATTTTTTATTAACATTTTCAGTTACGTTACCTTTAATTACATTTAATTTATATTTAAAACATTATAAGTTTAGTTGTAGTGTTTATTCATTTCCAGTTAGTAATTTTTGTGCTTCAACTTAAACTTAATTTAGTAGCCAAGGCAACATTTTCAATTTTTGATTATTTTAAGTTTTTCATCTATTATATATATATATATATATATATATATATATATATATATATATATATATATATATATATATATATATATATATATATATATATATATATATATATATATCAGATTGAAATAAATTCAATGAACAAAAATGTCTTTAGTTTTAGTTGACGATAATAACCCTGTTTTTCACAGTGCAAACAAAAGAAATTAATTATTTTTAATTAACAAATTTTCTTTACTGTTTAATTATAATCAAGTCTTTTTATAGCCAGGTAAAAATGTGCAACAACTGTACACTTTCACTTTTTACAGAGAAAGAAAGAAAAGACAACTGTGTTTCGTCAAACTAGGCCTGGACAGTCAATGATTCCAGTGTTAGTCTCGGTCATACAAGACAGATTGGTCAATTTGATTGGTCACAGTGGTCTCTTCCTTTTCCACTCCCTCAAGCACAGGTTCATCCGACAATTACATCATGTCTGGTTTCCCCTAGCAACCAGACAGCCCTGGACGTGACCATCACGGAGCAAATGAACGGAACCTCCTCTCCCCCCCTCGGTCATTTGACTACTTCTTTCCCCCTCCCTCTCAGCTCATGATACTCTCAAAGGGACACAGACACACGTCTAGATGAGAGCCAGAAAAGTTCTGACTTTCCCTAGTGCACAACTCACATGCAAAACAGAAGAAGAACCTTAACTGGTGTGTATCTGCTGTCTGTTTGTCGTTTGTTAGGCTGAAGGTTTTCAAGAGATGATCTCTAATGCACACTAACACACACCAGTCCTCCAGTACTCATTGATCCCTCTTCTGTCTCCCTCTCTCATCACACGGCTCAGTCAAGTGCATTTACACTTTTTTATGGAGCTGAAAGCACTGCAATGCAGCAGCGCACTCGGATTCCTGAGCCATGCAGTTCAATCACCTCCACAGTTCAGATTTTACCTGAGCACTGCCGCATTCCCCAGCCAAATCTCAGCTATTACTTATGGAAGACCTTTCAAGTGTTTATTTATGGGCTCCTGTCCTATAGGATTCATGAAGCATCACAAAAAATGTCAGATGCTATTTTGTGCCTTTTAATCAGGTCAGGATTTTGCTGAGCATGCAAACGTTTCTCATGTGATTAATAAATATGAAGGCTGGATTCATAGGATTATATGGTGGACTGCAAAAACCCATTCGTTTAAATTTTTTGTCTTGTTTTCTATTAAAAATAATGAAATAATGATATAATATATAAATCATATGATAATGATAATAATCAAGCAAATAATCATTTACTTAAGAATTACAATTGTGTGAGATGATTTCACAAACAGCAGAATTTCTTTTTAAAACCAAATAAAATATAAAATATTTTATATAAATAAAAATCTATTACATTATTTTATTTTAATTTATCTTTAAAAAAAAAAAGAAAAAGAAAAAAAAAAAGTTAAATAATTCCTCAGACATTCTATGAATTACTCATATATAGGTTAAGGCGCTGTATCTACACTGGCTGTATATTTAATGTTAAAGACTACACTTCATTTGGCAGCTGAGGGTCCAGCGGTAGATACTGTATCTGCTCATTTCTGATCTATAATTGAACACAGAAGGCTTGGGTCTCTCAGAGGGTCCAGACTAGCGCTGCTGTAGTGTTTCCTCAGGGCACTGGGGTTCAAGGGAAATTTTCAAGTACTGCATGGAATCAAGATTGAATTTTTAACATTTTCATGGTGGTTAGGTTACTGAAAGTTATCAAGAAAAAGAAAGTTTTCAGTAGTTGAAATGCAGTTATTCGGTTTAGTCTATAATAAGCATTACAATTTCATTTGAGGTGTGTGTGTGTGTGTGTGTGTGTTTGAGGGGGGATGATCTGTGAGTTTGTGTGTGAATAAACTGAGGTTTGTGTTGAGATACCTGTGCCTGATACAGACTGCCAGTGTCTCGAGAACCAATTCCTACGAAGGAGCGGTTGGCAGGTGGCGTCCCGGGAGCAGAGTATGCTGAAAGAAAGAGAGCAGTTGGGATTGAAATGGGACCATAAAGTTATTCTCAAATTCTGATATCAGTTTCAAAATCTGGTTCCTGGTGGATTTAGTGTTTAAAACACACAGTTTAATATTACTATATTCAGTAGAGATCTAAAATGCAGTTTAAGGGCATATGGCGTGCATCTGTTTAACACAGACATTGAATTAATGCTGAAACTGGGTCACAGTTTCTGTTTGTTACCGTCAGACTGTATAAATAAATATTCTGTGTGGCGGAGGCTCATTCTGTTGTCTGCTTATGTAAATCCAGTCTGTTGTTAGTGAATGTGCGCCTTCATCTCTTAAAGACTGTATTATCAGCAATTACAGAAGCTGATGTGCTTTCTTATGTTTCTTTGGAAATTCTCCTTGTCTTGTTGGTAAATAAGGAACACACACAACATAATCTATGCATCCATCTTTATCAAACGGGCCTTTGGATAAGCTGACGTGATTACGGGACGTGATTCTAGCTGAATAATCATGCCGAGCATTGAGTCTGACTGTGTAAGATGGCGTATCGAGGCGATTGATCATGTGGGATTCTGCAGCACAGCGGATGGTGAACATATTGAGCCGTTCTCTGCATTAATAATTAAATTAGCATGATTAATGGAGAGAGCAGCAAGAACTGGCCCATTAAAGCTGATCGACTTGTCATCCAAATGTATCTGTGTTTATACAGTTTACTGATGGAAAGACACTGGTTTTGTTTCTCTCATACTGAAATCAGCGTATTTTATAACAGACTTTGAAGCCGTTTTAAAATATATATGAATGTGCTGAGTTGCAACGTTGCTTGGCATCTGTAAAAAGACAATAGTTATGCTAATCAACTACAAAAAACATGAAACATTGTTTATTATGATTATTAATAGAAATAATCTAATTAATTAAAAATAAATAATTAAAAACGTATATAAATTCACTACCATTTTTGAAAGAAGTCTCCTATGCTCACCAAAGCCGCATTTAATAATAATAAAAAAAATTATATACTATAAAATGTAACTTATTTTTTCTTGTGATGCATGGCAAAGATGAATTTTCAGCTGAAAGTGAAAGAAAAAGCTAAAAATGCTAAATAAAAAAAGTCTTAACAAGATACAATGTGTTATCCGTTCAAAAGCAGCCAAGACAACGGTGTGTTGTGTGTGACTGTGTAAATGGTTTGTGAGTCAGACAACTAACTCTGAGCCAGCCATCTTCATTTGTCGATTTGTTTATTAGGTTCCTTGCTAATTGAATGACTCTAAAAATGTACACTTCACTAAATCCTGGGGTTTAACTCTATTTCTTTGTGTGTGTGCTGCTGTCTGTTTTTTTGGCTAAAGGTATAGTGCCCTATCAGAGGTGGGACAGAGAGGGCGAACGAACGGACGGGTTGCAAGCGTCCCACTTACTGGGGGAGGTGGGTGAGCTGGCAGCTGCATCTGCAGAGGTGGTGCTGGATTTGGACTCTGGGGGCAGCGTCAGACGGGGCAGGCCGGGGGGTGGCGGGGGGGCCAGCATCTGAGAGGAGATGTAGTGACTGGATACCTTCACCTGACCACTGCCATTCAGCTGCAGAGGAAGAGAGGGCAATAGTCAGCCACTGTGGGGAGGGACACCTCACTGCCTCTACACAGCTAACATCACAATACATGCATCTACTGTCTCTGTTTTCGTCGTATTCTCTCTTTTTTTTCCTTTGATGTTAAAATTCTTTAAGATCTCTGCATATTTAGTTCTATGATTGACATCATGGAAGATCTTAACAGTTCTTTAAGGTGTTAATCATTTTTGGTGAACTAATGCAGTGTTCCATTCAGTTTAAAAATTGGAATTACATTTACGTTATTAATGGCATACGCTTATGTCCTAAGCAACTTACATTGCATTCAACGTATACAAGGTATTTATCAGTTCATGCATTCCTTGGGAATCAAACCAATGACCTTGGCGTTGCTAGCGCCATACTTTATTGTTTAAAAGAATGATTTCAAAATTACAGATAATAATACCTGTTAAGCTAATGTTTATAGAAACAGTTGGGTTAAAAATAATACAAAAACAATCTGTTTATATCTGCATACCTGCAAAAGAAATGCTACTGCAGCATTGCCATTTTGCATCATTTACAATGCATAAGACAAAATATAATTGGACAACATATACAAAATCTAGTATCTCACATCTGACATTGAATGGAACACAGTATTAGGAAATACATTTTATTTGTTATATTAAAAAAACACTACACCACATTAGCCTCTCTGCTGCCCCCACCAGCTCTGAATGCAGTTAAATTTCAAGACATGCCTGGTTATGTGATCTCAATACAGAGATAATTTCTTAATTATCATATAACACTTACTTAAAGATCTATTAAAGGGTGATTCACCACTGACAAGATGGGCTTTTAATAAAACTTGACTGTCTATGCAGTAGAAAGGTGAAGTTTAAAAATGTTTAGCTAAATGACTAGAAAAAAAGATTAAAGGGCTGTGGCATTGTCAAAAAAGCCAGGGAAACTTAAACACCCATAATGCACTGGGCTCAATCCAACTGTCCATGGGTGCAGGTAACAAGGAGAAAGAATACACATTCATTTACACTTTTGACACTGTAACAGTTCAAAGTTGGTAGAAAGTTGGCAAACTTATTCTTTAATAACACTGCTAAATGTAGTCTTTAGCAAATTTCAAAATGAATATCCATTTTACATTGTAAACATTGTGATGTTGTGATACCTAAATTCACTTGTAGCATTTAAGAGATGCTGTAGATTTTGTCAATCAAGCTGTATTTTTCTGAAGTACTTAATTTCTTTTTCAAAAAATGGACAAAACGACTTGGTATCTGATGAAACTTTAAAGTCCAGTCACATATCTCCACCTCCTCCTGTCATCAGCAGTTATGTGGGAGAAACAGAGTAACGTTGTGCACACTGTTCTAGCGAACGGCCCATTATGCATCGTTCTATCGCTCTACCCTGGCCACAAATCCATAAAACCCTCCATCATGCTCTGTTTCACTCTCAGAGGGTTTGGCTCTCGTTCGCATTCTCGCGGGGTAAAACTGCACACTCACTGCCCTGCACAACAATAGCTGATGAGTGAGTCAGCGGCATTGTGGGTCGGTGCGGCTGTTCTTTGTGACTGCTTGGCTACGGTCAGACTGCAGTAGGGGGAATTTCAATGAGTCTGCAGAATCGGCGGGGCACGGCTGCCACAGGGCAAGATTCATAAATGTGTGTGTCTCTCTCTCTCTCTCTCTTCCTCCATTTTTTTGCCAACATCAGCAACACCCCTAGACACAGAGATCTCCTCCTCCTTGGCTGTATTTCCTGTTCTTTCACTCTCTCTGCCTGACGTGGAAATGGCACACGACCCTCCTACAGGCACCCCGAGGATAAGTCATTCACACTTTGTGTTAGTACTTTATGTCACTGTCAGAATGAAGCCATCCAGCCAGTGCTAATTCTTGGTCCACGGTCAGAACAAGCAGAACGATCCCAGAGCTGCTCACCCCGTTTAGTCAGTGATGTTACTCGGATGACATCCTGGGTCATTATGGATCATTAAGTCATTATGAGATGAAATAACACTCAAATTAAGTGTTTGAGCTATTCCAAATGTATGACACAACAGCTGTACTGCAAAATACACCGTAAAAAATTTCACCTACTTCAACTTAAAAACGTACTGCCTTAATTTTTTAAAAGTATAATCAATTTTGCTATACAAGTTATTTTAACTTAAATTACATTAAACTGACTTAAAAAATGAAATCTTATGTAACTTGTGTAAAAATGGAGAGAAATTGGTTAAATTAATTTGATGAGTTAAAGTATTGTAAAAACATATGTTGCCATAACTTATTGATTGTATTTAGGGATGCTCTGGTATTTAAAAATAATTCTATAAATTCTACCTGATAAGTTCATATTTATTTCATGTACCAATAACCAATAATTGGCCAAAAAACAATAAACAGCCCCTATTAAAATTCTATACGGTTTGTCTAAATAAATTAAAAATGAAACACTAAAAACTAAAATAAATCATTTTAAATGCCACAAGAGAATTTAGGCATATTTATATTTTTGCATTTGGCAAGGTATACATTTTATCAGTTAATTTTATGTGACACTGCATTCAAGATAAACATGTTTTTTAAGACTAACTTTACGAAACAATTCTGTGATTTTGAATGGGTGCTTCCTAAACTCTGCCCACCTTGTAACCACACCCCTCATGAGTTATATACCCAGCCAAATAGGTTTTCATCTGCTCAGGGCAACACAGGCACTGAGAAACTGTTGTCTGTGAGTATTTGTGAAAGAAACAGAGCTGATGGACGCTTGTGTTTAGACTGCAGGTCGCTTTAACAGAAAGGGTGAAATCTGACCGTGTCGAGGCTGCTTGCTTCTACAAGACCATGGTCAGCTCTTTTTGGCTCAGATTACATGGGCTACGATCCATGTAGGGCACATGATGGCATGTTTATCTGCCTCTTTTTCACTCTGTCTGTCTCTCTCTCACTTGCACACACACAAATACATACTGCAGATACAGGAAGCAAGCAGTCGACTTCCTAATTCATCCCTACTGGTATAATTTAAAGGGGTCATAACATGGATTTATTATTATTTAATTATCTCCCTGAGGTCCACTAATGTTTTTTTCTGCCAAAAACAGTCAAAATTTAGCTGTTTTACATGTACTTTCTTTCTGGCCAGAAGAATTAAATTATCCTTTGCTCTGATTTTAAAGGGATAGTTCACTCAAAATGAAAATTTTGTTATTTACTTGCCCTCATGTCGTTCCAAACCTGTATGACTTTCTTTCTTCTGATTAACACAGAAGAGGATATTTAATGAAAAATCCACTCAAATAAATAAATAAATAAATATATATATATATATATATATATATATATATATATATATTTATATTATACTTATACTTATATTTATTTATTTTGAGTGGATTTTTCATTAAATATCCTCTTCTGTGTTAATCAGAAGAAAGAAAGTCATACAGGTTTGGAACGACATGAGGGCAAGTAAATAACAAAATTCTGTCATCATTTACTCAGCCTGTATGTATACACACACACACACACACATGCATATATATATATATATATATATATATATATAATTTTTTATATATATATATATATATACACATATACATACATATATATATATATATATATATATAAATATATGTGTGTATGTGTGTGTGTGTGTGTGTGTGTGTGTGTGTGTGTGTGTGTGTGTGTACATACAGGCTGAGTAAATGATGACAGAATTTTTATTTTTGGGTGAACTGTCCCTTTAAGAAATGCTCCCGCTGCATGTGAAATGAGCAATCAACTAAGTCAGGAGATTCAGACTTGCTGTTTTATCCCATACAGTTTTTAACTGTCATGGAAAATATGACTCCTTTATATACAAATTCAACTAATTTTCAATTTGGAATACTAACAAATCCAGTGTTGAATATGAATAAACACGGCAGGCTCAGAGCTGTGCTTGGCTCACATATGGGACCACATGGGGTCCTACCAGAACTATGGCTGCTGGTTGGTTTAGCTGAAGTTTGGGTAATTTTGGATACATTTTTATGTACCCTCATCTGTGATTGTTAGAATGTAAATGAAAGCTGAAGTCTATATAAGGTGTGTCAGCATGCTCAATGGGATGATCTTACCGGGCTGGGCTGTTGATTGGACGGGTCACAGGCCAGAGATACAAGATCCTTGAGCGGGTCTTGAGAGCTGAGGTGCGGGGGGTACCGGATGGCCGTGTGTGGGAAGTAGGTGGAGGCAGTCTGGGGGAGAATGGGAGCGCCAGGGAAGTGCAGAGACGAGGAGGGATGTGGACTCCGAGAGATACCTGAAAGACACAATGATATTCTGCCTTATTCACTGGAATTGTTCACTGACAGCCAATATGGTGCATCTACTTCTTTTTAGTACTTTTCAGCCCCTGGCCATTGCATGAGAGCAGCATGAACTTTAATTAAAATATCTCCTTTTACGTTCAACAGAAGAAAGAAAGTCATATAGTTTTGAAATGACATGAGGGTAAGTAAACATAATTGTAATTTTTCTGTGAATTATTCATTTCAGCTTCAATACCTGTGGATTTCAGCTTTGAAACAAACTACATTTGGTTTTGTATTTGTATTTAACACCAAAGTACACTACTGTTCAAATGTTTGTGGTGAAAAAGATTAGTTTTTTTAAAGAAATTAATACTTTTATTCAGCAAGGATGCTATAAATTGATCAAAAGTGACAGTAAAGATATTTATAATGTTACAAAAGATTTCCATTTCAAATAAATGCTTCTTTTGAGCTTTCTATTTATCAAACAAACTGAAATAATACTATTAATACTGTTACATTAATGTTTTCAACATTGAACCAAATCAGCATATTAGCCTGAATTAGGCTGCTGAAAATTTTGCTTTGCCATAACAGAAATAAATTATAATTTAAAATTTATTACAACAGAAGGCATTACTTTTAAATATAACAATATTACTTTTTTTTGGCTTGGTGAGCATACTTCCTCACAGCCTTCTTCCAAAAACATCTAAAAAAATCCCAACCCCAAACAACTGAACGCTAGTGTACCTGTAACTAAAACACAATAACACTCACCCCTTGTATTTTAGTGACACATTTGATAAAGCTGCATACTGTATAACCAACGTCTTAATTAAAGAGCTTTTTGTTGGGTTGTCACGTCCCTGTCAGATTTAACCATCATAATTCTCTACAGAACACTTTGTATGCTGTAACGCATTTGGCAAAGCCCAGCAGAGGTAATATCAGCTTGATGTTTCAGTGCAGGCAGCATATGGCTGACACGCTCCACCAATTCATCTGAACAGCCAGGCTAATTGTTAGAGCATAACTCAGCCAGCTGTGAGGCTCTGGAGACGACAGATCACAGTACAACTATAAGAAATGACCTGACAGTACTCTCGTCTCAGCCCATTGAAATTGTGAACGATTTCTCTGTGCATGTTTAATATGCTTCACCAGCCCCTTTCTTACAATCACCTGCATTCAGATCTGCCTCCATCCAATCAACAACCGATGGATAGAACCAAGTCCCTGCCCTGGAATTTTGGAATTTTCCTGGAAATTTGGTCACAATACGGAAGAAAAAAAATCTGTTGCTACTTACTATAATGTATGTTCCTGGTCTTATTAAAAACAATTCATGTTATTCCCAAGGAAATAATGGTTTGGCTTTATAATCTTGCATTAAAATGTAATAACTAAAGCCCTGAAAAAAAAAACACTCTTTTGTGGCTCTATTCTGGTATGTTATTCGGACTATTCCCAAACAATTCCCGATAGCTAAATTAAAGGCTCTACGTGTTTTTTTGTACACTTCATATTTACGGTATCAAAATATGTTGCAAATCATATCTTTTTTTAACAGGGCCTTATATAAGTAGGCTGTACATGATATGATGATATTAGCAGAGACAGTTTGGATAACCAAACACAACAGTAGAAACTGTACAGTATATTTGTTCCTCCCAGCTAGCTGTTTGCAGTTTGTGAGTGCAGGCCTGTGATGACAGAACAGACAGATATTTGCACATGTGTGTTGTCCCCTCACCGCTGTGCACTGCAATGACAGGTCTGTGGTGCTGTGTGAAGCCGAGACGTGGAGAGCTCTCCTGAGGAGATGGACTATCCATCTCTGTCTTCTTAACTGTAGGGGAGATTCCTGTGTGAAAAAGAGAGAAAAGTAGAGAGAGATGGAGGAGGGGGAGGAGAGCACGCGCTTGGCTTATACGGAATACTGCAAATTCAGCTCCATTGTTCTATACAAGGACAAACTTTTCTGAGTCTAAAGGAAAGCTTAGTCAGCTAATTAATGAGCACTGCGTGGTCACTCTCGATGCTTCTGTCAGGTCACAGCAGATGCTTCTAGTTACCACGACTGACCACAAGGTGGTGCAGTGTAATGAGAGTTTTGACACTGCTGCAGTGCAATGCAGAAAGTGCACGCTCTCCTTGCGGCCAGACCAGAGGGATTATGGGAAAATACGTCTGCTCTGTAGTTGATGATCTGCACCGGTTATTTAAGGTCAAAGCAAAGATACAGTCTCCATATGGATGTCAGAGTGATCTATTTAGAACCTGCCCAATATGGAAGTTTTTCCTAATAAGTGAAACATATATGTCTTAAGTTTCCAGAAACTGCTTTGTATTAAGGATATGTTGAGATCTTCTTAAGTCAACATTCTTTCATATTGTTTGGGATTTTAGGATGTCGCTTAAAGGATAGTTCACCAAAAATGAAAAATCTGTCATCATTTACTCACCCTCATGCCACTTCAAACAAGTTTGACTTACTTTCTTCTGTGGAACACCAAAGCAGGTTTGTATATTTCTTCCAAACATTAAAAGTCAATGGGGTCCCAACGCTCTTCAAAATTTCTTCTTTTATGTTCCACCAAAGAAAAAAGTCAAACAGGTTTGGAATGACGTGTGAGAGTGAGTAAATGATAGGATTTCCATCTTTGAGTGAAAAATCATTGAAGGAAATCGTTCTGCTCCCAAACGCCACATTTTAACCTTCAGATCTTAATCCATAGGGGCACGAGACCAGAGCAATCAGGTGGGGGATTGTTAAAGAGAAACTCATTAGCAACGTCTAGACAGGAAGTTAGGTGGGCAGGGTCGGTCCACTGCAGGGGGTTCAGCTGTGGGTACAGTGATGGGATTTGCCCTGGAGGCTGATGTGAGACCAGTGCTGCTACTTCATACACAGTGATAGATTTCAGATTCCTGCTGGTTATAGATCAGTGGGGAGGGGTGAAGCAGGTCTCCTGAGATCTTAAGCAACAGTTTTGCCTGGAGGGTTAATGGATATTCACTAGGGTGTGACAAAAGTCAGATGTTATGCAAGGTCTGAAACGGCAACTCAGCACCTTTCTAATCTCACAATAAACTCTGAAGGTTTTAGGCTGATCTGAAGCTACAAACTTGAAATCTTTTGCTCATGAATAAATATTAAACTGTATGACTTGAGGCACTCAAATTAATTTTAAATTTATGGATTTTTTACATTTAGGCCATTTTAACTTGTTTCAAAACATTACAAAATCTCACTGACCCCAAACTTTTGAACAGTATGTATTGCATGTGATTATAATTAAACAACCATTCAAAAATTTGAAGTCGGTAAGATTTTGTAATGTTTTAAAATAAGTCTCTTGGAATTTTTTTGCTCAGAGCTTGTGATAATGCATTACAGGATTACATTCTCCACAAAGGATACAAGCTTTAGAAACCGGCAAGAAACAAGCTATCCTAGGCAAAATAATTCAAATAAACAGCCTTCTTGTTGGGATCCTACAGTATGTTACCTTAAAATGCTCTCTTCATTGACAACTTACTAGCTTTTAGAGCAGAGCCTTCTAATGAACTCTAATTTTACAAATGATTAAAAGCACACTATGCAAGATCACTCAACATCAAATATATTTCAGTACAAACCAATAAACTAACATCAACACTGCATGTGCATCTACGAACCACACATATCCTTTTATGCTCCCACAAACTGAACTTTCCCTACACAGACTGCTCATTGAAACTTCCCCTTATACAACAGAGGTGGATTACAGTATGGTTTCTATATCTACTGCTTGCCCTACTTTATGTGAAATTAGTAGAGCTGCTTCAGCATAAAAATAGCTGTCTAAAATGGTTTTATAAGATTTAGAAGGGTTTTTACAATGGGTCGATGGCTGTCAAAACCCCTCAGCTATTCATAGCATCAAAGGCAGTGATTCTTCATACCTATTTCATACATTAGTTATGCGTTCGCATCAAAAGTGATTCTGATATGCACTGTCACATTTTTCCAATGTATTTCTGCCATATAACTACATAAACTGTAACGCCTCCAAAACAGAACCACAAATTTGCATTATGAGCATAGCATAAAAACCCGCCAACTCAGTTATTCTAGTTGAAAGTTCATGAAGATCCCAAGGAATCAAATGTATAACGAAGAAATTATTAAAATGGAAAAAATTCTATTTGCAGAGGAGTAGACAGCTGAAGGGTCAAAGGTCAAAAGGTTAGGTCTCTCTCAGTATGAGGATACAGCAAGTACTGAGTTTGCGCCAAGGTACAGTAGAGTACAGAGTGCAGTGCTGCTTTCTGCAGACTTTCACAAAAACGAGAGTTCATGAATTAATTAAGATTTGGCACTACGTTAAGGAAATTCAAATCCGAGTCCAGTCTAAGCTTGTGATTTTAGACTTCCTCTTCTGCAGTCGAAAACCTGATATGTTTGTCATTCATCTGAATGTGCTTCAAAAATAAGGCCCACAACTATGCTTACGGAGATGAAAATCTCCATGCACAATAGGCGTCCACTAGTCGACAAATCGATTAGTTCTACCTCTATTCATTGTTTTGATTCTGTGTGTCAACTAGATCACGTCAATTCAGTTCCACCTGTACACTACATAGCGATAGCAGGAAGAAGAAGATTCTTCTAAAAATGACATGCGTTTCTGCATCATTATGTTTGTATGGTAAAAATCCAAATATTTTAGAATAATTGAAATAAACCACACCACGGACCAGTGTTATTATTGTTAACAAAAGCTAAATCTAAAACTATTAAAACAAGAAAAACTATTAAAAATCTTTGATCTATTATCTATAAAAGTTTAAATGTTAATGATGAAATAAAATAGAATAGAAATATTATATTAGATGAATATATATTATATATATTAGATGAAAAACAAACTTTAAAACCACATTTAAACTTATTTTATAAACATAAAAAAAGTTCTAAAATTCCTAAAACTGAAATGTACGCCAAATTAAAATATTTACAACCACAAAAACTAATACAAATTAAAGCACATAACAAAATGAAAAAGAACACTAAAAATGTAAATTTAAAAAAAATTAATAATCTAAATTTACAGGTTTTAATAGATAATACAGTATAATAAAAATAAAATATAAAACAAATATGTAAAATTATCATAATAAAAAATGTAATATTATTAAATATCTCCGAAACAACCTTACTTCATTAAGTTACACAGAACAAAGTCATTTTAAGGGTTAGATCGGTTTTTACAGTGTAGTTTGACTAGATTATTACAGTAGTGTAAAAAAGAGTAGCTATTCAAGCCCTCATGCACAAAAGAAACTTTATTATGGGTGGTGTGGTGTAGAGGTCAAGGATCGCGGGAACTGGTACAATCACTACAGTATAAGCCACCATTGTGTCTTATCCCAGGTTGCTACAGAGGGATTGTCCCTATAAGAAGTTCATGGCCCAGTTCTAAAGTTATTGCGCAATAAATTCATGGAATACAGAAAACCTTTGATAAAATTTGCAACTCTGTATTTCTATGTTAAAATGTTAAAAGGTCTTGTAAGATCAAACACAAGGCTCACCTCCTTCCATCTCCTCTTGCCAGTTGCGTGAACTGCTGGCAGGGGAGTTGGGAGAAGTGTAGTACTCGCCCCCTGGGCTGGTGTCTATATCGTCCTCCATGGATCCTGACTTGTGTCTCTTACTTCTGTGTGAGTAAAAAAGGAGAAAGAGAAGAAAAAAAATGAATGATAGAGAAAATTATTGT
This sequence comes from Acrossocheilus fasciatus, assembly GCA_036784905.1. NCBI lineage: Eukaryota > Metazoa > Chordata > Actinopteri > Cypriniformes > Cyprinidae > Acrossocheilus > Acrossocheilus fasciatus. The sequence continues at coordinate 11,284,452 of CM071945.1, read as the reverse complement.
TTAGTCAAAGCTTATTTCTCACACAGACATGCTATCCCAAACTGTCTAGACGTGCTTTATGCATGTTCCTTTGGACCTGCTTTTCCCAGGCACTCAGCTACAATGAGCAGTTTGCCAACATTCACCTTTTGTTTTAGACTTGCAGTGCGTTTAATGGAAAATAAGCGCATTAATCAGGACTGAGGCTTTGGCTAACCACAAAAGCAGATAAATCAAATAAACTGCCCTCAGCAGACCTGAGTGAGGGGCCGTGTTCTTTCACACTCACTCATCTTTCCCAGGTGCATGTAAGGATGTAGTTTTGTGATGTTTTTATTCAGCTTTGTGTATCGCCTGGGGTGGTTTTTGCTGTGACGCACACATGACAAATCTTATTGTCACCAAGCTGTACCGGTGTCTTGAGCTCAAAATGCCTCGGGCTCCCTCTGTCTAATTCAGCCAATATAGAAATAGTTAACAGCTAACATTTATCATGGCGACAGGTACATTTAAAACTCTCAAAGCCTTGTCTAACCGACCTGAAATCTCACAAGCTCCACAGTTTCAGCCTGGTTCGGATAAATAGGCCAAACATATTTTAGTTTTGAACCAATCAGCAACTGCTGCAGGCTGTTGAATTCACGGCAACACAAAGGACCACCAAACTCAAAAACAACAGCTGGCGTACAAACATCTACAATGTAGCCACTGTTGCTTCTGGTCTTGAGGTAACTGGGTTGGATGCCACTACAGCCTTTGTTGGAGCAGAAATCAAAGTTAAAATCAAAGTTAACTCTCTGATACATTAATTATGAAATAAAATATGCAAAAATATACTTAGCAAAAAAAAGTAACAATTTCTAATCTTTTTTATGTAAAATGAAGATTTTTGAGAAATCTGCATATCTGTACACTAGGGTTGCAGGACATACCGGTACTAGGTAGGATCGCGATACTAAAGCTTAAAAATACCCGCGGTGCCATTGCATTTTTTTTAAGTGGTAGTATCGTCCATACGGTAGTACCGTAAGGTGTAATGGTTCATTTCTGGATGCATCTTTGCGATCACGAATGCAATTCCATTCATCAGCATAGCAGCTTGCATAGCATACATATATATATATATAAATATAAATATATTTTAGCATTATAAATGTATGTTTTTTAAAATACATGCTGCTAACTTGGAAATTTCAAGATATGCAAGCAAAAATGCTCCTAACAGTTCGGCAATACGACACAAGCAAGAGTCAAGAGTGCTGTTTTTGTTTCGTTTCTGTGTTCGAATCCAAATCCGCGTTGGCTTGGGCAATCACTGATTCACTAAGCCATTCATAAAAACAGTCATTTGATTCGCTCCTGAAAGATTCAGCCATTTTGAAAGAATCGTTTGAATGACTCAGTGATTCAATCATGAACACTTGCTGCCACCTGCTGGCGGTTTTAAGTTTCCCATCTAAGAGTAGGCATATTACATTCTTTTCCAACATATTTCTATATTTAGAATTCTAAATTTAAAACATTAATCTCATAACATTATTTATGCAATTATAAATAGTCTAAATGTATAAATACCACATCTAAATATCACTTTATGCAGCTTCTGTGCAGTGCTATCATTTCATGGATAACAATAACTAGTCATTCATTCGCATTAATGAAGTATTCAGAGAAAAATCTTGTCGGTTTTCATTTACATCTATTTATTTATGAAATTTTGATTCATTTTGTAGAATTGAATTTTAAAAAATGAACACAATACTGAATGGTATCGTGATACTACTTGGTATCGTGATACTTCAGTCATATTTATGGTATCGTGACAACCCTACTGTACACTGTAGTGGACCCCAAGCAAGATATATGTATTACTAATATATATATATATATATATATATATATATATATATATATATATATATATATATATACACATTTAAATCTCTTTGTGAAAGTTGCCTTATCTTATTTTAATGGAAATTCCCACTTAAATGCTCAAACAAATGGAGTTTATATAGTGGGCAGATATATTTTCAGTTACAGAAAAAAACTACATTAAATACATAAATAATACCTGAATAAAAGTTTTCTATATCTATCTTATAAATAGAAAAAAACAGTTCCTTATGAAAAGGACAGTCATTTAAAAACAACGGGTCAAAGGTCATTACTTATGGACATCATCAGAACAATTTGACAACAACTGTGGGCAATATGGTAAAATCTGGTTTACTCCTTAATTAACATCAGATTGTACCACTGGACAGAATCAGAGGATGTTCATGACTTCATCAAAGCTGGACATGGATGGAGCTCATATTTTAATTTGAGACAATTTAACATTGCGATAAGCAGATGCGGCTTGATTTCCGTGTCTTTTTTTATTCTTTTTTAAACCACATACTGTACATACACGCACACACATATACAGGTTAGATCTCATCTCCAGTCAAAACTAGCTCAAGGACACAGTGCCTTTGACAAAAGGATGTGTGCCTGCTGCAGGCAGATGTGTGGTGGAGACATGTGTACTGACCCGCTAGAGGAGGTGCTGGGAAGGGTTCTCCTCATTCCCACCCCTGAAGGGTTCAGATCATAAGCAAGATGACCCTGCAGCTCTCCGAGAGAGAAGTTCGGCCCCGTGCCCGTCACCACCGGCGCTGCACACACACACACACACACACATACAGAGGTTATGATAAGCATATAACAGTTAAAGCTTTTAAAGCAGTTAAAGCAAACATTTGATGTAGAACTATTTTGTGTGTGTATATATATATATATATATATATATATATATATATATATATATATATATATATATATATGTATATATATATATTATTTTTTTATTAAGTATTTGTAAAAAAAAAAAAAAAAAAAAAACGTACACTAGCATTAAAAAATTTGGAGTGTCTTAAGCTCACCAAGGTTGCATTTGTTTGATCAAAAATACAGTAAAACAATGTTCTGAAATATTGTTAAAATTTAAAATAAATGTTTTTTATTTTAAGACATTTTAAAATGTAATTTATTCCTGTGATGGCAAAGCTGAATTATCAGCATCATTACTCTAGTCTTTAGTGTCACATGATCCTTCAGAAATCATTCTAATATGCTGATATGGTGCTCAAGAAACATTTCTTATCATTAATAATGTTGAAAACAGTTGTGCTTGATGTTTTTGTATAACATTTTTTTCAGTGTTCTTTGAAGAATAGAAAATTCAAAAGAACAGCATCATTTGAAAATGAAACCTTTTGTAACATTATTTCTTTGCTGTCACTTTTTATGAATTTAATGCATCCTAGCAGAATAAACGTATTGCCAATGTATTAACTATGTTAAACAATTAAGAATTAAAAGTATTAACAATGACTAAAAAAGTACTTTGGTATTGCCACATTTTATTTTTTGGATATGGTCTCACAACAATGCCATGTTTTTTTGTCATTGTAATACCATTATATTCTTTGAAACAGCCTGGGATGTCATATAAATACTGTGGTAAATGAAAAGAGTAATCATTTAGTACCATGGCATATACTAAAGTACCATGGTAGAGAATTAGCTTTTGATACCTTCACTGTATCAAGGCAATGCCTCATTACTTCTTGTTTGGGACAGTAAAAACTGTAACACACATTCTGACAAATCCCCTAGCACCTTCACACAGAGGAACTTAGTCTCTTTACTCACATGGTTAACATTGGTGATTGTTATCTAGCGTACAGTAAACTATCACAGGAAAGTGATTGTTATCTAGTGTACAGTAAACTGGAGTTTTGCAGCACGACTTGTTAACTCCTTGCATCATGTGGGTGTAATCTCATACATTCATGTTTAAGCCCACGTGAGGCTTATGAATCTGTGCCACTGCATGTCTGCTCTTACCTGAGCTGACCTCTTTCCTAATATCATTCCATTACTGTGTGTGTGTGTGTGTGTGTGTGTGTTGGAATGCGCAGTAATTGCTCGAGCTTAATGGACAGGCTGTATTGTGTGTGTTCAGTTATGTCTGAATGTGTTGTATGTAAATACAAAGTGGGAACAATGGGCTTGTTGTTCCAGCATGACTGACCTACAGTATATGAGTACTTACATCAAATATTGCGTAGGAGTAAAAAAAAACCTGGTTTGAGCATGTAATGCTGATAAAACTGCATAATGCACATTAAGACATTTAATTAGTCTCCATATGCAATCTATCAGTTTGTTTGTAAGTTGTAAAACACTGTGATTGCACACAGGTGTGAGGAGTGATACACAGAGGTCTCACTTATTTGACTCACTTATAAGCCAACTGGGAAGAAGAAAATAATTTCAGCTAAACACAATCAATTACTTTGGACAGACTGGCGGGATTCCTTCCCTTCTAATGAGGAACTGTCAAAGCTGACATAAAACGGCTGTGAAATTGACGCTATGTGGACACAGGCTGTGTGGGAGGTGGGAAGGGACAGATGAGATAGTAAGACAAGAAAATGATTCGCTAAAATGGATCAGACTCCCAGAGATACTTTTAAAGGGACAGTTCACACAAAAATGATAATTCTGTCATTATTCACTCACCCTCGTGGCATTCTAAAAAAGAAATTCTAAAGCTGTATGAGTAAATTCTGATAATTCAACCCAGATTTTATTTCTGGGTGAACTGTCTTTTTAAGTATCTTATACAAAATACAAAAGCATCTCACTTCTTGATACTTGCACCAGTTCTGTTACACTGAAGACGCCCGAAGTTATAAAGCTCTCTTGAAACTCTGGAGCATCTGTTAAACAAAAGAAAACATGGAATAAATGATGGAACTTTCCAATACAAGGATATCGCCAGCATCTCACGCACAAAGAAATTCAATTTAGTTTTCATTTCTAAGTCACTCTGGATAAAAGCATCTACTAAATGAATGAATGTCAAAGTTTTACATAAGCAGAGTCTGTTCTGCCAGTGCACACACGTTAGAGTGAATTATGGACAACAAGAAGTTTCAGATACAATGTTTTACTGTCTTTTGAATTCCCTTAATTTGAGAGTTTCTCTGAAAATATTGATCATTAATATAAAATTTTGTAAAGCAAAAAAAAAAAAAAAAGTATACTATTTTTCAAAAATTTGGGGACAGCAAGATGTGTTTGAAAGAAGCCTCTTATGCTCATCAAGGCTGCATGTATTTAATCAAAAATACAGTAATATTGTGAAATTTTACAATTCAAAATAAGCAAAATGTTTTGTTTTTTTAATATTTAAAATGATTCCCGTCATGGCAAAGCTGCATTTTCAACAGTCATTACTCCAGTCGTCAGTGTCACATGATCCTTCAGAAATCATTCTAATATGCTGATTATAAAAAGAAACAGCATTAATTCGAATTTTGTAATACTTTCAAAGTCTTTACTGTCATTTTGTCTTTTGCTTAATAAAAGTATTATTTTCTTTCAAATACAAATATCTTAAATGATCACAACTTCAACAGTAAAATATATTAATCACAATCACATTACAACAACCACAAATTAATCGCTATATAATATTATATATATATAATATTTATATATTTATATAACTACAATAAAATTGACAAACCAATTTTAAACAGTAGTCAATGGATGCAATAAAGTACCTCAGCCATTCCATCAGTCTCATAATAATAGCACAGCATTATGAGCAGGACTGAATGTGTGAACAAAACCACCATCCTGATCGTTACTATCTAGAGTTTTCCCAAAAACTGAGCTAGACTTATCCACACGTGATGCATAATAAAGTGCTGGCCTTTCAGACTATTTCTGTTGAAACAGGGGAATGTGGGTAGGATTGTGACATGAACTGGGCAGAGATAGAGAGAGAGATTCAGTGTGTGGGTATGGGTTTGAAGCCATGCATGTAGGTTGACTTGTGTAAACAGGATGTTTGTATAGTGCAGGATAGGACGCTTAGAGGACTGCACCGCACTGTACGCTGCAGCACACAGTATATGCATGTGTACTGCAAGTATTCCTGTACATGTGGTTGTGTGAATGTGTGTGTACGTGTGTGTACATGTGCTCTCTTACCCATGGTGGCTGCTCGACTGTCCTCCTGATCTGAACCAATGCCTGTGCGAGGACTACTGCTCTGTTCAGCCTCTGAGAAAGACAAAGAGAGACAGAGAGAGAGACATTAGTCCTCAACTCAGCAGATTCTCTTAACAGATATATAAAGACCTGGAAAGGGGCCTGGAGAATTGAGGTCAATATTCTGATTTTGTACAACAATTCTCACACTATGGTGGATCAAACCTTAAATGTCACATTGTGACACCGTCACAGTAAAGCCTGCAGAATAGTTACACACTATGGGTAAAGATGTAAAAAGTTCATTATATATATATATATATATATATATGAATGTCTACCATGCCAAAATGTTTATTAATTCTTTTCATGTGCAAGATATGTTGGTTTTTGAACATTCTTATAGGCATTCTGGGTGAGGGGAAATATAAAGACTTTTGTTGGCTGCGAAGGAATTTTATTATGATAGGCTTACCCATAAGAGGCCATTTTGAAAAGAAGGGTATGTTTAGTGGCATGCTTTTGTTACCTTATCTCCAGAGTAATGGTCCAAAATGATCTCTTACAAAAGAGACAGGGTGTATTAGACTTAGGAGCTGTTTTATAAGTCCACGCTCTGGTCTGGGATATACATGTTTGGACTATACTCTGAAGACCTTTTTTTCAGCTGGAGGATAACCTGTTTTTTGTGGGGCCTCATATCAGTGGATTATTCTTTTTCCTTTTTTTGCAGACATTTGATTGATAACTGATAAGTACTATCCTTATCTTTTTCCTTTTTCCTTTCCTATGGACTAATGGACTGGTGTGTTGCAGCCAACGAGCCTATTCATGAACTTTCATGCGTTGGACTATTTTGTTTGAGTATTTAAGTGTCAACCGTTTTAGTTGTGTTTGGTATTACTGTCTAACAAACAAGTAAAGGGGAACAATTTATTCAAGCTCTCCCTGTGATAATAATTCAACCCTTTGGTAAAGAGTTGTAGTTGTTATAGATGGTGGCCTGTACGGGGAAGCAACATTTTAAGAAACTGTTTGAAGTTTGACATTGTACCTTTTACATCTGAGAAATTTTTTGTCTGTGAAATATGGATATCTCATCTGGTAATGTTTGTGAGCAGGCTGTGGCTGGTCATGACAAGTGTACAGAGTCCTGTCCTTATCAAATTCCCCCTGGTGTTTCAAACAGAGAACCACTGCCAGTCATTGAATTAAGCTCCACGATGAGTGACATGTATATTATGTCAGCCATAGCCAGGTTGGAGGAAGTGAAGAGGATGAACCTCCTATATCAAAACCTAGTGGGGAACTTCTGGAACAAATTGAAACTAAAATAACCCTACTCTCTTCATCCCTTCAGGCTCTGAAGACTGAGGTGCAAACGCTTAAAAGAGATTTCATAGCCTGCAACGATAGCATGGTTAACCGAGAAGCCTGTTTCAGGGACACCATTGACCAAAGGATAGAGGCATCGAAAGCTGGAGTGAACAGATCATTGTTCCATTTGGGGGCTGAGATGGTGAATTGTTTCAAGCGTCGAGATGAGCACTGGAAGAAAGAAATGGCATGCATAAAGATAACTAGTACCCCAGTTTCACTCCACCCTCTAAGTTATAGTCTTTCAGATGCAATTCCAACTCCAGCAACTCCAAAGCCACCTATCAACCTAGAATTTCCCACCTTCAGACCAAATTGTGAAACTTGTGATTTCTTAGAGTTCATCAAGAAATGCGAAAACTTCCTGTCCCTCAGACCACTCACGGATGTGGAACTGCTAGCTACAATCAATGCAGTGCTAACAGGTCTTGCGAGGAGTTGGTGGGTGGCTGAAAAGTTAAAGATACACAACTGGGATGAGTTCAAACACTCCTTTATGACTGCTTTCCTTTCTACCGATTACCTGGCTGAGTTGGAAGACCAGCTCAAGGCTATGGTTTAAGCCCCAAACCAGAGTATCTGCAACTTTGCCTATGATTATAGGGCCCTGTGCCTAGGTTGAAGGACAACTTGCCAGAAGAGGAGGTGGTAAGACGAATTCTCAATAGTTGTAACCCTTCCCTGGCGAGTAGTCTAAGAGGTGCCGTACACACCGTGGAGCAGCTGGTTAAGGTGGGATCTTTGGTGGAGAGGGACTTCAAAGAAGGATTACTGGGCTCGATTCAACCAGCTCCAAGGAACTAATGAAGGGGAAAAGAGTGCTTCATCCCGACGTTATCAACTACCCAAGTCACCAAGTTCCTCAGTTCAACATGTCTCATTGATTCAAACAACCACACCTCCTCTGCTGAAAGTTGCTATAGGTGTGGGGAATTACCACATCGAAGCCGTTATCGACACTGGTTCGACCTATTCCTCAATGCAGAAACCGTTATGGGAGACTGTGAAAAAAAACAGAAGAATGACTGCTGCAGGGTTCAAGCAGGATGTTCATGGTAGCCGATGGAAAAGCTCATGTGTCAGAGGGTAGAACCCCTGTGGATTACGATTGGCATGGCATGGAATGGTCTGGTCCATTGACACCTATATAATGTCAGATGAACACCTGGCATTTCCTCTGATCCTTGGACTAGACTTCTTGAGACAAACGAGGGTACAGTTGAACGTTGCCACTATGAGCTATGAGTTGAAGGTCAAAGGGCAAGTTAGCGCATACTCTTTTCACCAGCTGCCTCAGTGGGAGCAGCCATGCATTCTGAAGAGGGAACAGGTTACCTCTTTGTTCATGGCTGTACCAACAGAGAAGGGTGGAGAGCTGGAGATAATGGCATCAGCAACTAGCATAATGGACATCATAGCAACACATCCACCAGGAATCCAACCCCTCTTAAATAAATGGGCTACGGTCTGTTCCGGAAGTCTAGGGAGAACTAATTAAGCTACCCATCGGATCATAACAACGGATGATATACCTATACGGTCGAAAGCGTATAGAGTTTCTCCCTTAAAGAAAGAGGTGATGGAAAGGGAGATTCATAGGATGATGCAAGAAGGTATTATCGAGCCTTCTCAATCCCCTTGGGCATCTCCGGTGGTATTAGTCCCAAAGAGAGATGGAAGTCTAAGGTTCTGCGTGGATTAACGCCATCTTAACTCCAAAACTCCCCAAGATGCCCACCCGATGCCGCTCATCCATGAAATACTGGAGTCACTACAGGGTGCTTGTTACTTCAGTACCCTTGACTTGAAATTGGGATATTGGCAGGTCGAAATGGAAGAAAGCAGCAGGGGTAAGACAGCTTTCATAACCCCCTTTGGGTTGTTTAATTTCTTGACCATGCCCTTCGAGCTGAAAAATGCAGGGGCTACATTCCAGAGGTTGATGGAGAGAGTCTTGGGTAAGCTGAGGGGAAATGTGTGCTTTGTCAACATAGATGACATAATTATCTATTCCCCAAGTCAACAGCAACAATTAAAAGATCTTGAAGTTGTCTTCCAAAAACTGAAGGAGGCTAATCTTACCCTAAATCTAAAGAAATGTCACTTCATGAAAACAGAGCTTAAGTTTTTGGGACATTTGGTGGAGTAAAAGTTGACTCGGACAAGATCACGGCCATCAGTGAGTACCCAATACCGCAGAACCTGTTGGAAATTCAGAGATTCCTGGAGTTAGTTGGGTGGTACTACAAATTTATTCCCCACTTTGCTGAACTGGCTGTCCCATTGAGCCACCTCAAGAGGAAAGGGGTGAATTGGGCATGGACCAAAGAAACCTAGTTAAGCTTTGAGAATCTCAAACATGATTTACAACATGCCCCTATACTAGCTCAACCTGATCTGTCGCAACCCTTCCAGGTCCAGACAGATGCCAGCTCAGCTGGCCTGGAGGTGATTCTAACTCAGAACATCGGAGGAGAGGAAAAGGTGACAGCATATGCCTCGAGGGGTCTGAGGGAAGCAGAGGTGAATTATTCTACCTCGGAAAAAGAATGCCTTGCAGTGATATGGGCTGTCGAAAGAGTGGCATCACTACCTGGAAAGAGTTCCATTTGTGGTGTGTACGGACCATGCTGCTTTGACCTGGGCTTTTAACTCCCCAAAAATATGTCTCGACTGACAAGATGGACCTTAAGGCTCCAGCGTTTTCACTTCCAGGTACAGTACCGTAAGGGAAGGATGAACGTGATGTCTGATGCCTTGTCGAGAGCTCAAAGTTGCAATGGCAATGTATTTTGACAACAAATCCTCCCATTGGAATTTGGATATTCCATCAACCATGGCAGAAATATTAAAAGCCCAGAGTGCGGATGTTGGGTTGAGTGAGTTAAAGGGGAGGATGGGAATCATGGATGAGGTCAACCGCATTGGATGGTCCAGCAAGGGGTGTTGAACAGAGTGCCGTCCTGTGCTGCAGGCACAAAGTACCAGCTTGTAGTGTCCAAGAGTCTAACCACAACCTTTATCAATTATGTTCACAACAGCCTGCTGGGGGCACATCTGGGACAAATGAAGACTCTTCATAAGATCTTAGAAGTCACCTGGTGGCCCAAGGTGCACAAAGACGTATGGAAGTACGTGAAGGAATGCACGGTCTGCCAGAAATACAAACCTGGCAACACCAAGCCCTTTGGTTTCCTCCAGTCAACAGAAATAGAGGACCCTGGGTATATGTTAGGTGTGGACCTTATGGGGCCCCTTCCTAAAAGCTAAAAGGGGAATGTGTATCTTCTGGTAGTGGTCGACTATTTCACCAAATGGGTAGAGCTCTTCCCTATCAGAGACTGCAAGACTCACCGAATCGGCAAGATTTTGCAAGAAGAGGTGTTATTCAGGTGGGGAGTTCCAAAGTACTTACTGTCAGACCGCGGACCTCAGTTTCTAAGCCAGCTGATGGAGGATCTGTGTAAGAGATGGGGAATAACAAGGAAGCTCACCACCAGCTACCACCCTCAAACAAATCTCGCGGACACCGTCACAGTAAAGCCTGCAGGATAGTTACACGCTATGGGTAAAGATGTAAAAAGTTCATTATATATGAATGTCTGGCATGCCAAAATGTTTGTTAATTCTTTTCATGTGCAAGATATGTTGGTTTTTGAACATTCCTATAGGCATTCTTGGTGAGGGGAAATTATGAAGACTTTTGTTGGCTGCGAAGGACTTTTATTATGATAGGCTTACCCATAAGAGGTCATTTTGGTGGATGAGGAGACTCCCCCCCACAATGTAAAGCGCTTTGAGTGCCTTGAAAAGCGCTATATAAATGTAAGGAATTATTATTATTATTATTATTATTATTTTGAAAAGAAGGGTATGTTTGGTGAATGAATGAATAAATGAATGAATGAGGCATTTTATATAGCGCTTTATTGTGTTTTGCGTTACACCCAAAGCGCTTTACAATCATGTGGGGGGGGGTCTCTCCTCAACCACCACCAGTGTGCAGCATCCACTTGGATAACGCGACGGCATCCACAGGACAATGGCGCCAGTGCGCTCACCACACACCAGCTACAGGTGGAGAGGAGAGAGTGTCATAGAGCCAATCAAGTGGATGGGGATTATTGGGAAGCCATGATTGACAAGGGCTAGTGGAGGGAATTTGGCCAGGACACCGGGGTTACACCCCTACTCTTTACGATGAGTGTCATGGGATTTTTAATGACCACAGAGAGTCAGGACCTCGGTTTAACGTCTCATCCGTAAGACTGTGCTTTTTTACAGTATAGTGTCCCCGTCACTATACTGGGGCGTTAGGACCCACACAGACTGGCCTCACTAACACCTCTTCCAACAGCAACCTAGTTTTCCCAGGAGGTCTCCCATCCAGGTACTGACCAGGTTCAGCCCTGCTTAGCTTCCATGGGCAACCGGTCTTGGGCTGCAGGGTGATATGGCTGTGGTGAAGTGGCATGCTTTTGCTACCTTATCTCCAGAGTAATGGTCCAAAATGATCTCTTATAAAAGAGACAGGGTGTATTAGACTTAGGAGCTGTTTTATAAGTCCACGCTCTGGTCTGGGATATACATGTTCGGACTATACTCTGAAGAACTTTTTTTCAGCTGGAGGATAACCTGTTTTTTGTGGGGCCTCGTACCAGTGGATTATACTTTTTCTTTTTTTTGCGGACATTTGATTTTTTTTCCTCATCTGGGTTTTTGGTTTGCTGCCCACCGCAAAGCAGAAAAGGACTGAGTCGACAGACTGATAAGTACTATCCTTATCTTTTTCCTTTTTCCTTTCCTATGGACTAATGGACTGGTGTGTTACAGCCAACGAGCCTATTTATGAACTTTCATGCTTTGGACTATTTTGTTTGAGTCTTTAAGTGTTAACAGTTTTGGTTGTGTTTGGTATTACTGTCTAACAAACAAGTAAAGGGGAACAATTTATTCAAGCTCTATATATGTATATAAAAATTATTGCACATATTCAGGTCAAGTGAAATCATTTTTATCTGAAAGTAACGTGATAGAATGCAAGGCTACAACAACTTTGTGTTATTTGAGTACTAATGTCTTGGAAATAAATATGTTTATGTTCATTTTTATTTATATTTTATGAAAAATATAAATATAAACAAAAAAAATAAATACACATTATAAAAACATTTTTTTCCACATAAATCAATATAGAAAAATAGAGAATTAAAAAATACAAAAAAGCATAAAATAACAAATATATAAACATTATAAAAAATATAAATTTTTTGTGTCGCATAAAAATAAATGCTAAAATTTAGAGGTCTTTTTACAGGAAAATCTTAGCAGGGCAAGTGAAAATCTGAATTACTGGAACAACTGCACCAGCAAAATATGAATATAAAACATACAAATAATAAGCATTTGAATGATTACTCTGCCATTTATAAAACTGCAGCCTGTACAAAGTCAATCATAAGCAAATTGCAGCAGCGTTAGAACTTGAGTCCAAGAGTCTGAGTTTTTCACAAATATAAGCGTATGTTCAATGAACAGAAACCTCTGACATGTTGGCGTGTGGTTGATCATGTCAGTGATAGCTTTGGTAATCCGACATAAGAACATGTTTCTGTATAAACAACAGAGAAATGAACACTCTGTATGTTTTATATAAATCACTCATAGGTTACTGATACAGCTATGCGCTCTGATACCCTGACGAGCTGAGGCTCGGCCAAATGGCTCATAAGCCTCGTAAATGAGAAACACACCGTATCAAAGTGCTGCAAAACCATTCAAATATTCTCTTTCTTTTCAACTTGTTTGGCAAGGCCGAGCATAATCTCGTTGAACCCTCTTCACTGGCAGAGCACAGGGATTGTATTGCCAAAGTGTAAACTCATTGAAGCAACACAATAATGACAAAACAACCTAATCCAACCATAAAACCTTCCCATTTGTGTGCGTTCCAGCTCTTTGCCACACGGATGTGAGGGAAAACGCAGATAAACACATAAAACGAATTCGAGTCAAGAAGCAGCAGAGGATTTTCTGAATAGAGAATGAAAGAATAGAGGGGTTACCACAAGGACTCTGGCAGGCGTTCAAAGAAAAGCCAGTAAAAAAGCTCAAGCTGGATAAATAAATAAGAGAGCTCCCTATCAGATGGGCTGCACGCCGCTGCCAGTTCAAAGCTGAGGAGAGTCCGACCGGCTGCACACGTCTGAATGCAACGCTTCATTACAACTCTCACACTCTTTGTGGCCTGCAGGACTCAGAGGCCAACCGCAAACTACTGCTTAAGACACATGAAAACACACACAAGCAGCGGCAACACAACTGCAACTGCAAATTTCTTACAGTATATCTATCTTTTATAACTAATTCAATAAAAGTCAAAGAGAATTTAAGTTTGCAACCTGTTTTTCTTCCATAATCTGACGCATTTCCAAGTATAACAGGATATTCAGCTAAAAAAAAATGTAGGTTTTAGGGTTGTGCCGATAGATAGTATCGTGTATCAACAATATTCAGAGATATCGCCTATGGCTGATGCCTTTGACAATATCAAGAGTTTATGAATGCAATGGCTAATCAGAGAGTCATCGCTGAAACAGCGTAGTTTTGTTGTTATTTGTTGCGTGCTCGCTGACTGAATTCTGCTCTCTTGCAAATTCTCTCTTGAACAACAGTGCAGATGTTCGCACGAAGTAAGTATAAGAGATTTATTCATCATACAGTGTAGACAGCTTCACTGATTATAGGAGGATTACAGGAGTGAGGATGTCATTTTATAATGTAAATGTTCTTTGCTCATTTTCTGTAGTTGCTGTTTGAATAACTGAGGAATATCATGACATCCATATGCTACTTGACTACAAAGTTATCATTTGCAGTTAATAGATTACATTAACATTAGGCTGCTTTTAGCCTTACCCTGGAGTTGGTTCACTCTCCGGTTATAAAACTAAATAAGTAAATAATTAAATAAATTAGCATGATAATATCCTGCGATCTCACAGGCTGATGATAGGACGATATGACTATGGGGCATATCGCCCAACACGAGTAGGTTTGGATCATAAAAAGTGGAGTTGTGAAGTAAAGCGGTTTTGCTAAACTGGTTAACATTACCCAACAGCCTGAATGGTCTAAGTGATGTAACCAAAAAGTCTTTTTTACCTTTGAAATAAAAGCTACCGCTGAATAAATCACAGCAAGGCCAGGAATGTGCATTAGGAAAAAAGTATGGTCAATTTAGATTTTATGTTGACTTTAACATCACAACTAGTCTTCAATCCGCCCACTTGGATAATGATGCCAGCATAATTTTCCCCTGCCACAAAATATGAAATGTTTTCTTAAAATATATGCGCAAAGTGCAGCCTAATTATGTTGTTGTAAGTAAAATACACATGGTCTAGGGGAAAAAAAGAATTATAAACCTTACAAATCTTCAAAAGTTCAATGACATTCCAAAGGAAGCGGTTGGACCCGGGCCATAATACTCAATGTTTTGATTATGAAAAATTGGAGAGGCCTTAAACAGTAGGAGACAGATGGATGCTGAGAGGTCTGAAGTCTGTTCCAGAGAAGACGAGCAATGCTTAAAAGTGCGGCAAATTAAAAATAAAAAATAACCCAACACAAAACATAAACAAACATGTCTGTCATCGTTGCGATTCTTCGCAGGCCAGGATGATTAGTGCTGCCAGCTACACAGAGGGACACGCTCCAGTTCTCTCTCTCTCTCTCTCGGCTTTTCTCCTCCATGACTGTCTTCAGAGTCCTGCATGCTCCTGCCAAAAGCTGCGGCGGTTTCTAGGCAGGCAGCCCTCAGACCAAATCTCTGGCAAGGAGAATCGGAGGGAAGGAAAAATAAAAGTGTCAGTTTGAGGGAGATATTGGCACTGAGCACCTCTGACACATCTCAGTGTCCAAAAGGACCTGTGAAGCTGAAGACACCAAAACATAAAACGTAAATAAGAGAAGAATTGCTTAAACCGTTAGCTCCTCATTTCATTTCCGACATAAGTCCAAGAAGAAAAAGTGAAAAATGCAGATGGAAAATATGATGCAATACTATGTGCTTGAACGACGGCCATTTTCTTTGTGGTGCATGGAGTAGAGTTTGCCATTTTGTAAGGCGATTTCTCAAAAAGTGACACAGTAATGAAAAAACAAAACCTAATCCAATTGTAAAAACATTTTTCACACCAATCTAAGGGAAAACGCAGGTAACATTCACAACGTAAATAAAAGAAGAATGGCAATGAGGATGGAAAATATGACGCAATAAAATATGCTTGTACAACGTCCATTTTCTCTCAAGCGCGCCATTTTGTAAAGCACTCAAACTATGAAATGCTTTGGTAGCTTTCCTTAGTCGGACTACAACCTGTCGTGCGATCTGAATACGCAAGTCTAGTCAATTAGTAACCCGAGAAACATTCACTGACCTATCAAGAGGACTGCTTCCTTCTTCAACAGAACCATAATTTTTGCTTCTAGCTTCTGCTTCGTGTAATATCTTTAGCATGCTGATGATTTAATGGCCCCCTCGCTTCAGAACTTTTTGTCCTTGTATGTGTTTTCCATACTAAAACTGTCACTGCAGTAAAAGTGAGGTTGCTTCCAGTGAAAGTTGTTTCTATTTCTTTTCATGCAAGCTACATTTCAAGCCAGGAATCAGTCATCGACACAGCCATTTAAGTTGTTTTTTTCTTTTTGGCAGACATTTCATGAGCAGAGAGGAGGTTTGCCGTTGGCAGCCATTTTAGATCGGTCTTTCTGCTTTCTCTCCCACTCTCTATCTCTCACACTCACTCTATCCCTCCCTCTTTTTCTCAAGCAAGAACAAAGTATAAGTAACCGTACTGAAGAGTGCCAGCTTGCCCATGTGCCAACTCGCTCCGTTCAGGGCAGAAGAGAGAGCGAGAGAGAGACAGACAAACAGACAGAGAGGCAAATGGCCGCTGCTAAATGGTTGGCAGAGACTCTGAAGATTTAGAAAGTTGGAGTGGGCAGAGAAGGAAAGTCAGAGAGAAAGTTTGAGCTGTGGAAGTGACCTTACGTGAAAGACATTCCTGTGCACTGCCTCAGCCATTAGAGTGACTAACAGCTAAATAACAACATGAGGTATTACGCAGTTAGTCATGGCAGGAAGAGTGAGCGAACTTTCACTCTTGCAGACCCAGAAGAAAATAAACATAGTTTGCAGCTGAGCTCAGAATGTTCCTCTAGAAATCCTGCACATCGACACAAAGAACCTCAACACTTCCCAAATGCTCAAAACACACGTCACCAGCCACATAATTAGGGTTATCATGGGGTCTGCAAATTATTGTGTGATCTCACACTATCTTTTGTGGGGGAAAAAAACATGCTGTTAACATAATTTTATATTTTCAAACTTTAAAATGTATGAAGTAAAATTAAAATGTAATAAAAATAGTAATGAAATACTGCATACTGCCATTAAAAAGAGATTAATACTTTTATTTATCAAGGGCATTTATAATGTTACAATGTTCAAAAAAATTCAATACCACATAAATGTTGTTTTGAACATTCTATTCATCAAAGTATAAATAGAAAGTATCAATGTATCAAAATATAGAAATGTTTCTAAAGCAGCAAAACAGCATAGAATGATTTCTGAAGGATCATGCAACACTGGAGTAACGGCTGCTGAAAATTCAGCTTTGCCATCACAGAATTAAATTGCATTTTAAATTGCAAATATTAAAACTGAAACTTGCTCTTTTAAATGGAAATAATATTTTTTTTTAGAAATAAATGTAGCCTTGGTGAGCATAAAAGTCTTGTAGTGTATAAAATATGTAATATGTATAAATATCTGTACAGCAACACCAAATGAAGAGTTCAGATGCAAAAGCCTCCAAGTACGTCTGACACTTTTTTTAAAATGAGCATTTCTTTCTGGCTACTGTGTATAGTTCTCTATGTATGTACTGGTACTTCTGAATAGGTTGAGGCTGGGATTTAGTGCATTTGAAGTGAAAGTACTTGATGAACATATACTATGTGTGGAGACCATTCACGCAGTATCGTTATCTCATTTTTGACCAAGATGGCTTTTAGAGGCTTTTGCACTGGAGCTCTTCAAATATTTTAATGGCTTGAAATGTAAGCAGCATATCCATTTACATAAAGTTATTATTTGTAGACATAAAAATCAACTGCTACATCTATTGTGGTTGAAGGGTGAAGACCCTAAATAAAATAAAATATTTAAAAACACAAAAAGGCACAGAAAAACAAACACAGACATATCAAGTATATCAGAGAACTATATGCACTTCTGGCTACTACATCTTTTAAGAGCTCTACTACAAAATGTTACTATGCCTTCATGTCACATTGTATTGTGCTTTACAGCTGACTGAACTGAGGCAATTCTCTTAAACTGTTGCCTCTCTCAAGTAGTGTTTTAAAGTTAACTCATATAAAATACTCTGTTTCTTTCAATGAATCAGTTAGCAGAAAAAGTTCAACTGGCTCCTCTACAGGTATAATGCTGTCACTTTAATTGAGATCCTTATTGATTGTCAGTCAGATAAATACTGCACTGATTGCAAAATAAATAAAACCATATGACATGTATATATTTACAAACAAACGGACCCCTTGAACAACTTTAATATTTTTCCTCATTAACGTGTAGTATGGCTACTTTTCCAAAAGGACAGCTTGACTTTATTTTTACCGCGTTAAATAAACAACAGTGCATCGCAGTGTTTATATGAGTGCTAATGCGTGTCTGTGTGTATGGATTGGGCCTGTAATGTTTCATTTCTAGCAGAATCTGAGCTGATCGAAGGAGACAACCTTTGTCATACCACACCCCAGTGTTCTCCATCCCTGAGAGGAAGAGGTGCTATTTCCCTCAGCGCAGAGCCAATGAGACAGATGGATCGAAGGGCATTCAGTCTGCCGAAATACTGAAACAATTATGAGCTGTTCCTTTACACGGCAACTTTGGAATTTAGTCTGAAACATAGAACCGTCCAGCCACAAGCAGCCTTATGAATCTAGTATAAACCACACACCATCCTGGAACACTTTCATGGTGGCACTTGCTAAGGCAAGCAAGATATTGAACTTATTGATGAGAGATATACTATAACTTTTCTAAGTGATCAAAGGCAAAATAAATCCCCTGGATTTCTGTAGGGACGAAAATATCAGAGACCTGTTCTAGGGCTCTTTCAGCTCTGGGCCTATAAAGAATCATTTAGAAGACCACAGCAATCAACCACTGGACCCCAGCAACCAAACAGCAACATGCCAAAAACACACCTTAGTGTTGGACCACTCAAATATTCTTAAAAAAAATTGTTGTGTATTTTATCCATTTAAAAAGTAGATAAACAAAATGTAGCCATGCTGCAAATTCTGTGTTCTCAAACTTAAGGAAATCAATGAACGAACCAATGCCAAAAATCTTGTACTGATTAGAAGCGAGTGCTCAGTCCAAATGGAGTTTAGATTCACTCCAGGCTTTTGTAAAGCATAACACACCACAACATAACAACAATACAAAACAACGCAACAGTGATGCAATGATTTTAAAATTCTCTGCAACAGATTAGTTAATCGCTATTTTAATGGGCATTATTAAAAATCTATTCTATTTTGCACAGAAAATAGAAATAACACACACACACAAATACGGTAATCAGTTACTCTAAGTGTATATTTTACAGTGCCATTACAGCAGTAATTCACCCCTGGGAAGATTTCCTTTTAATAAAACTTGACTCTATTTACAGAAGTTTTTTTTTTTTTTTTTTAAATAGGTGCTACATGACTTGACAAAACAGAAGGAAAAAAAATCTATGGCGTTTCCTTTTGCCAAAAAGGAAACTTCAATACCCATAATGCACTGGGCTCAACTGAACTGTTTGTGAACAGAGATAGCAGACTTTGGCTGACAAATAAACAGTGATCTTTTGTTGAAGGTACCAAGGAGAAAGAAAACACACTGTTCATTTACATACACTACTGACATTGTAACACACCAAAGCTGGTTGAAAATCAGCAAAAATCAACTTTAAATCATTTCAAGTAAGCATTAGATGTAAAAATAGAGGAAATCATCATGCACAATGTCTAATATAAATTGTTAAAAACACTAATGTAGAACTGATATATTGTGCATCCCGAATGTAACACAGTGCAATCGATAGATGTGTCCCCCAGACATCATGGCCTGTCAATCTGATCATATCACTGCCATCGTTTAATCCTGTGTATCATTCTCTGTCACTCTCTTCAGCACTGCTGATCAGTTTCACAGCTCTGATTTCACTGCTGATCTGTTTTCTGCTGAGGAACAAACACAGTGAATGCAAATCTTTATAAAACTCTCTCTCTTTCCTGTTCTGTCTGCATCTCTTTCTGTCTCCGGTGAGTGTGAGAGCTGTCGGAGTAAGAGTTATTGATTCTGACCGTGGCCATCATCACAGCCAGCCAATAAGTCTTTAACATCTAGAAAAGAACCGAATGAGAATGTCAGACTGAAAAAGAGAGTGTGTGTGTGTGTGTGTGTGTGTGTGTGTGTGTGTGTGTGTGTGTGTGTGTGTGTGTGTGTGTGTGTGTGTGTGTGTGTGTGTGTGTGTGTGTGTGTGTGTGTGTGTGTGTGTGTGTGTGTGTGTGTGTGTGTGTGTGTGTGTGTGTGTGTGTGTGTGTGTGTGAGAAAGAGAGACCGATAGGGAGGGGTCTCTTGAAGCATTTAGCAGTCTGGCGGACCGCACTGGCCCCCGGGCCTGCATGGATATGAATCCACTGGGAAACTTTTAATGGGTTATCTTAATATCTTAGGAATATCAGTGTTCATCTAAATTCATTACAGACCCTCTAGATGGATGAGTGCCAGGGTAAAACAGAAAAGAAACGCAACAGCGGGTTCTGTTTTTCCAAGACCGCCAGGTGTCAACAAGCAAAAATTTCTGCAACAGTTTTTGAGTCGGGAGCTGAGATGAAATGTTGGAAAAACATGCAGCCGTGGCTAAATTTTAGGTGGCAAAATTTTACATTGTACAAATTGTACATTACTTTTATTTAATCAAATTTAATTTTATTTATTTAATATAGGTTTTACTACTGAGACACCAGTCGTACCAGATGTTTTCTTTAGAAGCCGCTTTCTATATCTCTGTTGCAGTGAGGGACTGCCTATCATTCTTACAATTCAATTTAAATGTTGCAGTTTCTAATCAAGTTATCAGCCAACTGGAGAGTAATTCAATTTTATTTACTTGCCAAAGCCCATTTAAACTTGTGTTTGGTGCTTGGCGAGTGTCAATTCTGGACCCTGTATGCAGCACTACAAGAGTGAGAGAGATAAAAAGAAGAGGAGAGAGAGGGAACGTCTACTCTTAAATCTTTCTCTGAAGTTGCTGAGGTAAGGAGAACAGGGTTGATGCTGCAAAGCTGACATTTAATGAAGGAAGTCTGTGCTTTTATGTGGTCTGACAAACTGGTGTCCTATATAGAGTCAGAGAGAGAGCAAAAGAGAAGATGGAAGGATGAGTACAGCATTTATGAAAATAGCGTCTCTTAAAAATAAATTAAATTAATGCTATAAACTGCCTCTAATAACAGGTAAATTAACTTACCGGTTTAAATTACTGTTAACATAAATGCTCAACTTTTTAAAGTGTGCAATTTTAGTTCGTTGGACATAGACAAAAACAAAGGTGAACATAAATGTATGACCACTGGCATTAATAATAATAATAGTAATAATAAAAACAATCTGAAATTAAATTTGATAATTTAAAAATAATTTGATATTAAAACCCAATATTGTAATTATTAATATGAATGATTTTTTATTAATTATGCATTATTGTTATTACTATTATTATTATTTATGCCAGAGGTCATGCTTTGTTAACCTTGTTTGGTTCACCTTGTCCAACAAACTGAACAAACATTAAATATAATGAATATTTAACACTACTACTACTACTACTACTACTACTGATTGTTTATGTATTATTGTGTCAAAAATAAAACTTAAAATAAAAGCAAAGACTAAACATATTGGTGTGTTTCGATAAAAAATCTTATTGGTCAACCTAAAATATAAAATGATTAAAAAAAATGCAACAACAAGAACCATACAGGGGGGAAAAAAATCTATATGTTCTCCATGAGAATGGGAAAATAAGCATTCAAAAACAATGTTCAGTGAAGACAAACCCTCACAAATATGCAACAGAGGAGGTGGGGACAATGTCCAACAGCTGCAAAATCCAAATGACAGTCTTTAACTTCTCGTCTCAACTACTGGGGGGCCTGTGAGGAAGGAGTGGGCGCGGGACGCTCAGAGGGACTCACTAAGGGGAAAATGGTAGGCGGAGGTAATTGGTCCAGCTGACCTTTTCTGCAAGATTGCAGCTTCCTGTGGCAGAGGGGTATTATGGGACTGCCCGGGTCTGACAGTAATAACACACTGCAGCTATTTGCTCAATCTGAACGTATGGACAAATCACTGCCAGCTGGAGGAAGACAGGCAGGGCTATACAAGAGTCACACTGCAGGTGCAGACATACACACACACACTGCATGTGTTACACCCTCACAATGATACCTCAGAAGCATATCTACCCTGAACTCTCAGTTAAACTAACCTAAATTGTGAAAGGCAAGAATTTAAGTCAGTTTATTAAAAGAAACAAAAACAGTTGCTTTTTGTCTATGTTTAGAGAACTACCCGCTTTGAGAAACACACTTAATCCAATTACAAAACTAAAATTAATTAATTAAAAAAATAAAGAAAACATTGTGACAAATTGCTGATTAATTTACTTCAACATGGAAAGACAAAAATCTCAAAAACTTAGTAATAAATTAGTAATAAAACCAGACTATTTTTCAGACTGCTCCTGCTGCACATCCTACATTAAACAACAATATCAAACAGTTGATCATCTCTTTGAAATGGAAGGAGGAAATACCATTCCTAAATTGCACTCACATTTCTGATTTCTCCTCACTATTATTCTGTATTATTATTATTATTATTATACTGTAAATGCAATGTGCATTATGAATATTTAACACTACTACTACTGTTTTTTATTTTATTACTGTGCCAAAAACTAAAAATCACTTCTGAACACTGAATGCTAAATAAAATGTAAACCAGCACCATCAAGGTTAACCTGCAATGTAAAAAAAATAATGTAAAATAATGAAAATTGGTTCTGAACACACAACAACAGAGCTAATGAAGAACTCTATTAGAAACTAAAAATAAGCATTCAAAAACAATGTTCCGTGAGGACAATCACGTCAGTAAGGACAAATTGCATTTTATAATTTCTGCCATCAATTTTTCTACAGGTGGATCGTTTCCTTTATAATGTCTCTTGTGCTGATCTAAACACTGAAGCTCTAATTCTAAGATAAATACATGGCCACCAGAATGTTCTTTGAGCCTCATCAATCTCATTCACAGGTACAACAGTGTCATGTTCTGCTTTTAAAATAAGCTAGTACTAGTTCAATGCCAAACCAGCATTACTCTGACTCATAGGGCCATTAAACAACAATAGTTATTGAGGCTGTAGTTGAAGAGGGCACTCTGAGGCTTCACTCGCATTGTAAGTAAAGAATTATAAAGCTCCTATTTTTTCTGCTTTTCCGCAAGCCACAATATAAAAACCAGATGTGAACGGCGTATTCCTTTCAAGTTATTTTTGGATGAGTTTCATAGACATATTAAAATATATATTTATATAAAATGGCTTAAACCACCCACCATAGTCTTTGGATCAGCTATAAAGCGCTCTCTCTGCAATTTGAGCATAGCATGTCATTTGTGAGGACCCATGCAGTGCGCACAAACGTTGGCATGTGAAATTATGATGTTAAATGATTAAACGCACACACGGAATTTATACAAATTATGCGCACATGCAAATGCATCTGTGCACACGCATAGACGTGTCCATGCAACGCTCATGCACAACAGTCAGTATGCTAAAAACTCCAACATCGTGGAGCGTGTTTGGGAAAACCTTTAGCGGCTACCAGTTCGTGCCTCCGCTATCCACTGTTTCCATGATTATGGGGATGAAATTGAGAAAAGACTTAGTTTGGGTTTCCATCAAAACATTCGCTGACATCTCTAATTGGCCGTCAGAGCTAACCGGAGAGCGGAGGCTACAGTAGGTCATGGCAGACGGGCCGATCTCGAAGGGCACACTTCCCAGCTCTCCCTCCATCCCCATTCCGGGACTGGAAGCAGGGCAGGGCTGTCTGGGTGGGCGCTGGAAGGGTGTTTGGTTTGGAGAGGGCTCCAAGGCCAGAGTCGCGCCAGGACCCTCAACACAGAGGCCTCACCCTCTGGGTTACTTCCATCACCCTCCCTGTCTCTTCTCGGCACAGGATTCTTTTCAAATTGCGGTTTCTTAGGGCCCAGCAATGCGGTCGGAGAGCCATAATAAATAGGAATTTTCCTCCACTGAGGTCGGAGAGGCTGCAATCCCCTCTGATCTGACACCCGGGTTCCCGCTCTGCTGTTACGGACTTTACCGGAATGGACCGGACACGGAGCCAATCGCAAACAATACAACAGAAACCACAACAGTATTGGCTGATAACCTGCTTTTTTACCTACATAAACATTTCACAATTCTGGCATCACTGACTTGAATGACTTTCATTCTTTTGTGGAACATAAATTAGATATTTTGGACTGTTTTTGTCCATAGAAAGGAAGTCACGTCCATTGACTGACATCAGGGTGAGTAAATGATGGTGTGATTTTAAACAAGCAACCTCATCTGTCTAAAAGACCCAGAAGACAGAGGAAATTTAGGAGGTTACTATTATCATTATCATTGTACCCTTGGTAGTTTTTACGGGTGTATGTAAAAGGTCAGTGTCACCAGTAGGGGGCAGCGTTGCTGGAGCCAGTGTCATATTGACACATAGTGAAACTGCCTGGAAATTTCCAGTACTAATATTTTCACTTCTACAGGTTGTTTTTGATGTTTGCATACAGTACACTGTAATGCATTATTTAACAAAAACTAAAAATGTCTATTCAGTCTTTTTATTCAGGCACAACAAGACCAGCTATTTAACACTCTAAGAGACCAGTTATTTATATACCGTTTAAGCTCATAAACAGCCTCATAAAGCCATCACACAATATTCCTGCTACACTGTGTCAGGAGTTTGTCATGCGTGTGCCACATGTCATGTCATGTTTGTTCCTCATGTGAATTGGGGGAACCATAAAATCAGGCCGGGTGTCTGAGTGTGGTAACCACCCCGGGTGGTTTGCATTGTGGTGGAGAAAGCGGTTTGAAACACAGATACACACTGGTCTTGTCTCTTTCTCTCTCTGTCTCGGGGCTCTTGGATCCTCCAGTCCTCACGTGGCAGCCTCCGCTGCTTCAGTGTGGCTTGGCCGCATGCTACAAGCTCTTCGTCCAGCACTGATGAGGGCTTTCCTCATTCAGAAAGCTTGGATAACCTACACCGACGGCTGTGCAGGCCAAGCCCTGAGATCTCACAATTAATCTTCATTGTTTAGTCTATTCAAAGCACAGATTTTAAGTTAAAACCGAAAAGTTTGCATTAAAAAAATGTAATTTAATGATAAGAAAGTTAAATACAGCCTTACAGGACTCATGCAAGTGCTGCCCTGTAGGCCTCAAAACAGCTCAGTGCCTCCCCCCCAAAAAACCCAGACTTCTCATGAATCCATCCAAAACTGTTAGAGTACTGTGTCAGCTCCTCAGAAATGTACAGTAGCTACACTAACAACAACATAACAATTTGCTATGCCAAACTGAAAAAGCTAGGAAGTAGCCACATTCATCTTAATAAATTATAAATTCCTGATAACACTTTACATTAAGGTCTCATTTGTTTGCATTAGTTAATATAAAATAAACTTACAAAGAACAACAATATTTCCATAGCATTTATTATCTTAATGTTATTTAAAAAAAAAAAAAAAAAAAACAGTTAAGGTGCTGTGATCTAATATGAACAATGAACCATTCTATTTTTATTAAATAACATTAAGTGACAAAATAACAAAAAATATTGTTTGTTGTTAGTTTATCTTCTCTAATGTAATGCATTAATGTTATGGGATGATGAAAAATCATTTACTCACCCTCATGTCATTTCAAAAACCATAAGACTTTGGTTAATCTTCGAAACACAAAATAAAACACTTTTAATGAAACCTGAACCATTTCTGTCCCTCTATTGAAAGTCCAGGTAACCAAAACTTCCAAAAGATAAAAAAAGCCATAAAGGCATCATAATAATGAATCCATAGATTGTTTAACATGATTACCAGATTTAATTTAGGTTTTTATTTACCTCTAAACAATGCTCGACACACACATAAGAGCACATCACATATAGTAAACAATGAGGCTCAAACCTTTCAGGTTTCATTAAAATATTTTAATTTGTGTTTCAAATATGAACCATAATCTTGGTTTTAAAACATTGGTTACATTTGCTGAGCCTGAATCTGAATGAAAAGATTCATAAGATTCAGGCAATGCCAGCAGACATCTGGAACTTCTTTCCGGACATATTGTAAGGTAAAATGCAATGCTCAAACATCGGCCCAGTGACTTAAAAACTAGCGACGCTACCACCCAACTACTGAGAAATGTTGCTTCAGTATTTCTAGCTATGCTCCTGCGCAACAGTCACGTATCTGAAGGATGTCAGTTATATCTTTCCTCCCTTTTCCTCTTCTCACCCTCTCTGGGTCTTGACTAGCGTGTCACATCTGTGCAGGTCGCAGGGCGGGTCGATTATCAGCCCAGACAGTGATCTGCTCCAGGACTCTGCTCTCTCTCTGATTACACTGGCTGCACATTGCAACCGACGTTCTATCTGAATTAGTAGAAACAGGCCCCCTCTGATCCCCCTGCTCCGTTCTGTGTATAAACAACTGCAATCAAAATATATAACAGTAATGCACCTCAAAATAAAGGAAAAGTCATACATGACATTATAATGTGGAGAACACTTGACACAAACATCCGGACAATGTCTGTTGTAACTTCATACATACATCAGAACAAAATATGAAATACACTATAAAATCAAAAATATACAGTATGTGGGAAGTATGTGTCTATTATTTGTATATTGAATATGATGCTGTCCCATTTAACTGGAGACAGAGAAAAGTGTGTAAGACAGGAAGAGCACGCTGCACAGAGATTACAACAGTGACGTAGCGCAGCTGTCCTCACATGCCCTCTCTTCAGTAGAGGCCGCCTCTGCCCCTCCTTTAGCAATCTCACTTTCCCTTGCTCTCCCTCCCATCGATTTTACCTCACTCCCTTTCTCGTTTTTTTATGATATGCTTTCTGCTACAATGCTGCAATGTGGCAAACATTAACATTAACCTCAAGCCATCTGGACTACTCATTATAAAAGAGCAATATCTGCTTTTCACCCCCTCCCTCACTCTTTTACTATTTTTTTTATTTTCCCTCAAAGCCACATTAACCCACTTCAGCAGTTTCCTGAATTTTGTCCAAGTGAACGCTGCAGTTGATGAAAAGAATTATATATCATGAAGTGCTTTAAAGCTAAATACCATCAATGGTGACCATCAAAGTTGGACAACAGTGTTGTATATTCTGACCAAACGGCAACATCTTACAAAACGTACACCGTTTTTAACATTTTTAAAATGTTTACTCATTCAAACATTTAGCTAACTAATAATTTAGTTAATGATGAGCTCATGGAACCATGATACGAACGATTAATGAGAATCTCCTGTGTTTGGAAAGCTGCTCAAAACAATGCAGCAAGCAGAGCTGTCAACAACTCAACAGGAAAAAAAGACTACAAGCTATATTTAATACTGTTTTAATAGAGTAATATGAATACATTAAGTATTTTTATTTGGTCAAATAGCCCCAAACTTTCACCATTGGTTGGTCAGGATGTTATGAATTAGAGCTAATTAGCTAATTTAGCTAACAAAGTGCTCTGACAATGCCACAGAACCACAATGTTTAGGGAAAATCAACCTACAATTGGCTTATTTACACTACCTTTCACTACAGTTTAAAAGTCTGTATGATTTTATGGTAACGCTTTATTTTAAGGTCCAATTCTCACAATTAAGTAGTTGCTTATTAGCATGCATATTACAAGCATTTTAGCGGTTTATTAGTACTTATATAGGTACATATTAATGCCTTATTCTGTATGACTATGTTCTAGATCCCTTAGCCCAACCCAGTAGCTAAGCAACAAATATGGAGCTCATTAAGGGAAAACTCCTAGCTAATAGTGAATATGTGTTCCCTAATCTGAAGTGTTAGTGATTTTTTTATATAAAAATTAATATTTCTGTTGAGCATGGATGCATTATATTGATTAATAGTGACAGTATTGGCGTAACGTTTATATACAAACACACACACAAATCCTGAAAAAAAATATATAATAATGATAATAAATAATAACAACATTGCTAATGATAATAAATGTTTCTTGAGCAGCAAATCAGTATTTTAGAATGATTTCTGAAGGAACATTTAACACTGAAGTCTGGAGTAATGGCTGAAAATTCAGCTATGACATCCAGGTATAAATTACATTTTAAAATACATCAAAACAGATAACAATTAGGCCTATTTTAAATATCAATAATAGTACTGCTTTACTGTATTTTTGATCAATTAAATGTAGCCGTGGTGAGAATTCTTTCAAAAAGCATTTAAAAGAATCTTACCAACCCCAAACTTTTGAAAGGTAGTGTATATCTCAGAATATTAAGCTTTAGGACAAAGTCTTTTTAACACTGAAGAAATGACATGCTTTAAAACCTGTCTACATAAGCACTAGTGAACAATCTATAGTTTATTGCATACAATAAAGAGAATATAAGTCAAACCCAAACGCTTTAAATGCCACTGTCAAGCCATGATTGGGTCACAGCTAACACCTAAACCAGACTGTGATTTAAGGCAAGCCACAAATGTCACCATTAACTGCGGCTTTAAGTAAATCAAGCCAGTTTTGTCTGTGGAACATTTCAGCCAAATTTCCATTTATCAGTGTGGCCTCCATCAATCGTAAAGTAACACGCAGTGGAGACAGACATGAGAGCAGAGCCCCTACAGGGCCGAGGAGCCGGTCCTACAGAGTGCTGCAGGGACCCGAGCGGCTGAGTTATAAATAGCATGGAAAACCCTGATCAATATTAGAGAGACAGACAGAAAGAGTCAGCCAAGAAACTCAATCTCCAGCCTCACACAAGCAAGTGTCTGGCCCTAAGTGCCTGAAGGTAGTCTTGGCTATGGCAAATAGGCTACATACGCTTGCACTAACAACTGCCCACAAATACACACAGAAATTGGGTTGTGATCTGCATGGGCCTGTTAGTCCCGGTCTAGCAGAGCTTCATTGTGGCTTCACTTCAGTAAAGTTCCATACACACAAAGGATCAACTTTAAAGACCCCATGAAATGGCTTGACAAGTTCAGTTTTCTTTCCCTTTAAAATATAAACAGAAACTTTTTTTGGACTGGAAAACAAAAACCAAGTAGCATGCATGTAAAATTATCAATGTATAATCATATTTATTGTAATCCAAATACTTCTATACAATGTATAATTGTGTTTGCATTTCCCAAGATTTTCTTCTTAGTGGTTGATTAAGAAAGTATTTTTCCCATTTTCAAACAGATAACACACATCCACTTGTCTGTCCCATGAACTAGTACAGTGAGACCACAGAGTCACAACACTTACATTTTTGTGGAAAATCAGCCCACAGATGGCTTACTTGGTGTTGTTTTAACATGAAATTAAATTGAATGCTTTTGGTTCAAGATGAAGGTTCGATAACACGGGTTCAGACTGTAAATTAAAGATGTTTTCCTACAGTTCATAATGATAAAGGACATTCAACATGCAAAATCTGTTCATACAGTCTGTCCTTTGCGTAAGTATACAGTCTTCAAATTGCTGCAGACAATAAGAAGAATATAACTCAAATTCCTATTCATATAGTCAAGTTTCCTCTGAGCGGTTATCTATCTAGCATGCAGTTTCAGAGTAATTTATGGGGCAGAAATACCCAGAACAGGCTGAGGGGCTGAGCGAAGCTTTGCGGGTGGGGGGTGGGGGGTGTCACGGAGGAGCGCAGCTGTGTAACTCAAACCTCCGAAACAGCTGGTGCCAGCATTTTCTCTCTCCATCTAATCCCCCAGCATGCCATTTTATTCCAAATAAACAGCCGTAGAAAATGTTCCATATTTTCAGGGTGGGCTTAAGCATCCGAGCATAGTTAGGCATAGTTTTTCCTGCTCTCAATCACTTTAATAAGGAATGGGACTGAGACTGAAAGTGAGAGAGAGAGGAAGAGAAAGAGTGGAAAGAGTGACCCTCTCTTTCCAGGCCAATGGTTTTGGGTCTCTTGGCTGATCCCTATAAAATGTGATCTGGATTATATAAAGAAACGTTAAATTGCTCCCTCGAATCACTGTGTAAACGGGACCCTCGCAGTAGACACACCCCCACAATTAAGCAAATTTCTCCTCAGGCATGCTATAAAACGCAGGAGAGGTGAAATATGTATTTGTGCCTGCAAATCCATGACAATATGTTTCCCGAATTCTTAAATATCACTGACTGTGCCAATGTCAACCAAGAGCTTTTTATATTCTCCCCTAATATAATCTGTCTGTTCTTACTTAAGACAATTTAAATGTAGCCTGTCAATTAAATCAGCTTTAAAAGTTTGAAGGCACCTTCCCACACACACACCTGTTGTTTTCTCTTTTCTAATGTAAGAAATGAAAGAGAGAGATAGATTAGATTAGGATAGATAGATAGATAGATAGATAGATAGATAGATAGATAGATAGATAGATAGATAGATAGATAGATAGATAGATAGATAGATAGATAGATAGATAGATAGATAGATAGATAGAAGATAGATAGATAGAGAGAGAGAGAGAGAGAGAGGAGAGAGAGAGAGAGAGAGAGAGAGAGAGAGAGAGAGAGAGAGAGAGAGAGAGAGAGAGAGAGAGAGAGAGAGAGAGAGAGAGAGAGAGAGAGAGAGAGAGAGAGAGAGAGATAGATAGATAGATAGATAGATAGATAGATAGATAGATAGATAGATAGATAGATAGATAGATAGATAGATAGATAGATAGATAGATAGATAGATAGATAGATAGATTTTCACTGCCAAACTTGTGACAAAAATAACAAATTATGATAATTCAATTGCTCTGCTTCGGTTCCTAGTTTATTTTGATGTTGTGATTATCTATGGTCTGCGGGAAGGATTTCCATTAGGATCTTGCGTCCATTTGTGATGGTTCAGCTCAGTGTCCCATACAATACGGTGTGTGAAGCACGGTTGTTTTGGTCCATGGTGTCGCACACAAAACCTCCATTCACTGGCACAGAATGACTGGGGGTTTCCCTCTCTGCTCGTAAATATAGATGCAATTAAAGCTGACAAAGACGTAGACTGTAGAGTGGGGCAGATATAGAGCAGTGTGAATGAACAGCAGGATGAAAGCCCATGCGCGCTCGCGAGCGTATGGCACACCAGCCTGCGCGCTTGTAATTGTTCTTCGAATTCAGACAGCTGCTTCTCTCTCTCTCTTTACGACAGCTGTAGCCAAGATGAGTGGAGGTTTTAATCAAAACGTAATGAATTAGCCAAGTGTGGCGTGGTGAGACAGTTGAGTAAACCTAAACAACCATATAATTTCCTCTGTTTCATCCTCCGGGACGCATGCCAATCATGCCATCGGTGCCACTGTCATTGTTCAGTGCCACCAGTGATGCTGCCTGCTGATGCCAGGACTGGCAGCGCCCCATGGAGCCCGCGGGCAGCTGTCTGTGGGCAGCGAGCAGAAGGGAAGGGAGGGGACGGAGCAAGGCGATAACACAAGATACAAAGAGGCTCTATTGAATATAACCGGCTGCACAGTTTAACTAAATTACCACATAAACTGGATGGTTTTGTGGGACTTCGGACAGTTCAAAGAAAAGGGAGATTAAGATAATATCAATAATACAATAAATAATGCAGTGAGTACATGTCTACATAATTGCATTCTGTAGATCTATAAACTTCCTGGCGCTAACAATACTGCAAGTGTGTTGCTAGTGGGCACCTGCTAGCATTAGTCCCTCGCTATGGCCCAGAGCAGATGGACTGCCAACAGCACTTCTGTCCCGTATATAGAGTGTCTGAAACCAGGGCTCTGACCTCCTTAAAACAGCCTGTTTATGTGTGTGTGTATAGAATAACAGCATGCAGAGCATCTGCTGAGCAGTGCAGCTCTTATGACGTGATTTGTAAAGGGTTAAACGAGAAAAACAAAAGACTCATGTGAGCGAGTGTATTCAATTACAAATGCACAGAGAAACTATTAAACAACACATGCCTCTCTCTCTTTGTATGCGTGTTTTTGAAGATGTACTTGCCTCCGGGGCAGCATCAATCTACGTCTTATTTAGGTTCATTTGTAACGTACTCTATCAAGAAACCTGCTGGATGGGCTCACGCATATACACACACATGCAAATGAGTCAGGACACAGCTCTAAGCCCCAAGAGCTATTTTGAACTGTTCCCTAGCGTAACATGATAGACTAGCACACCTAAAGCAGATCTTTCTACATTGTCTGTGTTGTGCGAGGGAGTGTACTGTTCCAAAACCAGTATTTTAAGGCAACATGGGAGCTGGAAGATTTTGGAAAAGGTGCAATATTTTTGCAGCTTTTTTCTGTATTGAATGTGCAGACTGGCAATAGTCAATTATTCTCAAAAAGTAGTTAATCAATCAATCAATCAATCAATCATCTGAAGCATCATATGACTCCTCACAAATAGAAAGTGGAAGCTTGAATATAGTTTAAACTCATTATTATTATTCATTAAAAAAAAGTGGAACTTGTTAGGGATGTACAGTATAAAAAACCCAGCGATACGATATTTGCCGATACCTCAAAAAAAATTCTACGATATGATTACGATTCGATTCAGGAGTATATTGATCAATATTTCGATATTATATATTTATTTTAAACAACCATCTACATTTTTATTAACTCACAAATGCAACCAAAATATATAACATGAACATTTATCTGAAATTTTCAATTGGAACGTTCACAACAACAACAAATGTAAATTTTTTTTTAACTATAAAAAAAAAAATAAACAATTGGAGAAACAGTTCTGGCTGCTATGGGCTCAGTGCTAAAAATCTTTTCTACAGATAGCCAAATTACAAGTAATAGCAGAAAATAAATACAATAGAACAAAGACACAAGTTCAATAAACAGTGCTTTTCAGGTTTTTCTGCTCAGTCTAAAAGACATTTTGAGGTATGCTACAGAAATGTAATAATCAAATGTAAAATAACTGCATAATCGTTACACCCCTAATATATATATATAAATATATAAATTCAATAATGAAATTGTCAATAAATAGTTACAAATAATAAAAAACTCTTGGTTTTTCATTTTTTAAGAGTTATTATAGATTATTAAATGAATACTCTTAATTATAGACTATTACATTTAAAATGTGTGTCAAGTCTTTGTGTGTTGAGTCAGTGTCGAGTTTGCATTTTTGAATGTTTGCTATATTTGGAGTTGCTGCCTATGTAGAAAGTTCCAAATCAGTCCCTTATGAGGCTCCATGAGCTGCCTATGTAGCTTATACACTATGTTTTGGCACAGAGCTCAAGTGTGTAAGTGTTAGTGTGTGACTTTCTCTAGATGGGGTGATTACTGAGATTAATGACTTTACCCACAGCCTTCAATCTCCCCTCCTCTTTCAGCTACACCAATCACCTCCTGACTGACAGCTAGAAGGCAGAGGCACAGGACCCAAGGGCACTTCAGGACCCGTCTTCTAGCCCCGCCCCTCTCCACACAGTTTACCCAGCATGCCCCCTGGAGCCACGCCAGCTGCCAGCAGTTCCATCCCACAAACAACTCTCCGTCATTAGAACCCCAAGGATGGCCGTGGCGACCACAGGCGCTATTAGCGGGAAGGGCAGTTCGGGTTCTAGTATCAGGGTTAGCGTTTAAGCTGCGGGAAGCAGATTGTTTCCAGCGCATGTCATTCCTTTAAAACGCGTTCCAAATGCTACAATAAAGAGCTACAATATGGGAGCGTGTTTAAACACCCACACACAGAGCTTGGCAATGAGTTTTAATGGAGAGCACGATCTTAATGAGGCTTTTCAACGTAAATACGATACGCTTGAGTGATAGTAGAAATAACGGACCTTGGCGTGACCGCAATGGCTCAGTAACAATATTTTGCCACGTTTACCGGTATTGTTATGTTTGACTCAAGCTCTCTATATTTATTGCCTCATTTAAAAATCAATATTGACAATGTATCGCCTGGTAGCCCCAAAACACAATGTATGAAAAAGGGTCTTTTGAAAGAAAAAAAAAAAAAAAAAACATTAGCTAAGGGGGAAAGAAAAGAAAAGAGACGGATGCATAACTAAGGAGGGAAAAAAACAAATTAGAAGACAGGATGTGAAAGAAGGTAGCTAGGGTTGGCATGGAAGAAAAAACACACAAGGATGGAAGTTAACAGGGAGAGAAACCAAAATAACACAACGAGGTCAAAGGAAAATATGATCAAAACCCTCCATGTGACCTTCCGTTTTTCACACAGGGTGACTGACCAAAAAACGCTGCCCATGATCTGACCTCAGGGCTGCTTTGACAAGAGTGGCAGCTCCCTATTGAGAGAGGTTAGGATCTCTCAACAGGCCAATCATCACATGGGAGTGAGATAGATAGGTGGAGTGAGGAGATGTCAGTCAAAAAGCTTTCTGAGAGAAAATCCTTAAAAACAGACGCACATAGTACAGTCATTTTCCCCTTAAAAATGTATTAAATTCTACAATAGGAAAGGAGAATGTCACACATTGTGAATATCCAACATGTGTGCAGATGTTGCATTAGAAAATCCTGTTTGAGTATATAAAATCTTGATTTTTCT